>CM046807.1:19799317-20269317 GCA_025617405.1 Perca schrenkii
CCCTCTCTGGTCCGTTTGCCTCTTGGATGTTGCCTTTTCTCTCTCTCCGTCTCCTTTTTCCTCCTCCTCTTCTAAGTAAGATCTCAAACGACTTTGCATTTTTGCTAAACTGAAGTATCGTGTGTTACTCCGACCAGTTGCAACATCTCACCGTGACTGTTATACATGCCTTCTCCATTTAATCTCTTATCTGCTCCGATGGTTCTTTTCTTTCATAACAGCCTCCCAATCTCAAACACTTTTTTTTTTCTCCCCTCCCTGCCCAGGGTACAGAGAGGGGTTTCTATGGAAACGAGGAAGAGACAACGGTCAGTTTCTCAGCCGAAAGTTCATCCTGTCGGAGAGGGAGGGGGCGCTGAAATACTTCAACAAGCAGGACGTAAGCGAGATGACGCGGCTGATCTTGAAGGGTGTTTGCAGCAGAAACGAATCACGTTGGTGAAAGCCAGCCGTGCTCTAGGAATATGAGACCTCAAAGTCCTTGTTTGTTTTTCATGTCTTTCTCCACCAAGGCCAGGGATCCCAAAGCAGTGATGAAAATCGAGACCCTGAATGCCACCTTCCAACCGGCCAAGATTGGCAACCCCTGTGGCCTCCAGATCACCTACCTGAAAGACAACAGCACAAGGAACATCTTTGTCTACCACAGTGATGCTAAGGTACACCTTCAAACACACACACTTTAGAATTATATTACAGTACACGTTGCCCTTTAAAAAAAAAAAATGTCCTAAGTGTTCTGTACAATGCAGTGCCATTCTTCTCATACTGTATGCTCCATGTCAATTAAGTCTTAGGCCGCTTGCACACTGCCTGCGTGGCATGAGCGTGTCAGCTGCATGGTTATTTTAATTTGAATTTTTTTATTTTCGGTTCCCACGTTAACAGGTTTAGAGCTTGCACACTGCCTGCGTGACACGTGCCTGCTAGAAATAGGACCGACGCCTATTTTTCACGCAACACGCAAGCGCGTTGGAAGCGTTTCCAGGCAAAATAGAATAGGAAAAGATGTTTCTATGTCATTTTTGGGGCTTTTCCCTTTTTTACAGAGTGTCAGTGGGTAGACAGGAAAGGGGGAGAGAGAGATGGGGTTTGACACGCAGCAAAGGGCAGCAGGTCGGATTCGAACACGCGCCGCTGCAGGACCCAGCCGACATGGGGCGAACGCCCCCACTGGGTGAGCTAGAAGCCGCCCCCATAAATGACATGTTGATGTTTGAAAGTCTCTAGGTTTTGACATAAATGCAGACATATAAATGTCATTTAAAAAGATAATAATAAATAATTATCGATTTTCAAATAATGCAATCAATACAGAACAAAATATTCTGTAGCCTATTTTACCGTCAATACTGCCGCTGTTGTCTTTGCTGTAATCAAATCAGTATATATTTATGTTTAACATGAAGTATACTACTGCTTGAGTGCAGTACATTTCCAATCAGTGGGAAACATCCATGTGTACAGACGAGGCTAGCAGCAGCAGCGCCGCGTCAGACACGTTTCTGGCGCGCGAAGACATAGAAAAACACCACGCAGCCGCCACGCAACTGACACGCAACAGGAACGCCAGCTTTTTTGTAATTGTTTTCAATGAGAATTCAACTTTTTGCCCCCTTCTTTTGTGCTGCTGATCGCCTCTGTGTTTTTCCACTCCATGCCCCTTTGCATTTCAGCAGAAGTGCTCTGAAGTTGGAAAAAAAACTAATTAGCGTTTTGTCCCATTGTCCAATTGGATGAATTGAGAACTAGTTGCCTAGCAACAAACAAGAAAAAGCAGGCAAGCCGCTCTTCTTTGTAAATTGTAGGTGTTAAACAACAACAACAACAAAAAAGCCAGTGCGTGTGCTTCGCGTTTTGCATGATGTTGGCCCTAGAATGCAGTAATACAGGGCACTAATACAAGGTTAGGAGTATAATATGCATGCTGGCTGCGCTACCAAACCCACTTGGACTTGGAAATGTCCCTTTTAATAATTCATTTTTTCCTTTTGGCTTTTTATCCGTAACTGTTCACTTGTAGTATCAGTGGCTTCAGTAGCTGCAGTGCAGGCAGTAAGTATTTGGATAGTGGCACAGTTAGTGTTGTTTTGGCTCTGGAACAACGACTACAAGGGTAAAGTGCTGACTCGTAGCTGGAATTCAAAGGTGTCTCCGTCCACATTCAGGGAAAAAGAGTGACTCAGGCCCTCCTGCACACGGCCTGCGTGGCGCGAGCGTTGCGTTCCTGTTGCGTGTCAGTTGCGTGGCGGCTGCGTGGCGTTCTCTATGTCTTCGCACACCAGAAACGTGTCTGACGCGGCGCTGCTGCTCAAGCAGTAGTACACTTCATGTTAAACAGAAATATATACTGATTTGATTACAGCAAAGACAACGGCGGCAGTATTGACGGAAAAATAGGCTACAGAATATTTCGTTCTGTGTTGACAGACCAATTACCAATTTATTATTATTTTTTAAAATGACATTTATATCTGCATTTATGTCAAAACATTTCAAACATTCATTAAATGCATTCCTGTCAAAATGACATATAGACACCTTTTCGTATTCTATTTTGCCTGGAAACGCTTCTGCGTGAAAAAATAGGCGTCAGTCCTATTTCTAGTATGCACGCAGGCCGTGCCTGAGACGTGCGTGTCACGCAGGCAGCGTACAAGCTCTAACCTGTTAACATGGGAGCCGAAAAAGAAACGGAAACGCCACGCAGGCAGTGTGCAGGAGCCCTTACTCTTTAAAATTGGAGCGCTATGGGAAAAAGAACTGCGATTGCTACGGTGTGTACAAGCAGTATGGATGTGAGTAACCTCAAACAGCCTTAGGCTATTGCTAAAAGTCAACACTCGCATTGTTCCATTTCAGGCTCCAACTCCAACACAATATCAAATCTGTCTGCACTGTATGTTCAATGTGAAATATATTGTTTTGGCCAGTTTTGTTGCATTATTTTGGCTCTGTTTTCTTAAATGGATTTGAATTGGATCATAGAAAATCCCCCACATCCACCCCTGCTTTTACCTAGTAGTGTGTGACTATACTGTACCTTCCCCCCCGGGGGGCAGGGGGATTAACGTAACACCCCCACTCCCCCGCTGTGCTCAGCGTGGTGCTTCCTTGTGGGGAGCGATGAGGTCAGAGCCTAGACACCAAATGTCAGTGCTGTACATATTCTTCTACTCGACACGAGTGGACTGAAATACAAATACATTAGTTTGTAGGATCGACAGCAGACCCTCAGGAAATGATGTGGAAATACACTTTGTTTTATGGGTCCCATAATTTCCATATTAGCACTAATGATAGGAAAGTCCAGATGGAGGATTTGAGCCTGCACACTTACTACCCACTCGTTTATTAAATAGTTTCTTAGTGATGTAAGATTTCATGAACAGAAATGATAAACTTTCGCCATTCTTCATTTGAAACCTTCACATCTATATGTGCATGCATTCTGGCTTTTCAGAGAGAGAGACAAGAGGGAGGGAGAAAGAGTTAACTACAAAGGAAAAGATTAGAGAGAAGACCGAGACGGATATTAAAAGTCATTCAGGAGAGTTAGTGGAGCATGAGGCAGATATGGCGCTGCTCCCTCTGCTGGCTGAGTAGTGTCAGTGCAGGCTGTGACAGAACGAGTTCATCGGGTTCATCCAGTGTCACCGTCACTCTTGTCCTGTGGAGTTATCGACAGCACTGCAGCATCCACACAGCACAGGTGCCTTCGACTGCACCTACAGTGTATCCTTTAGGGGTTTATTTTAGCAGTGGGGGCAGGTCTGTCCGAACAACAACCCCCCCCACCCGCGCGCCCGCCGGCAAATGTTTTACGTATGAAACAGAACTGACACTTCGCTGCGACACAAACAATATATATTTATTCAGCTCTAATCACACACAATGAGGCATATTTTCAGTTGTGATTGAACTGTATTTTTTGAGGAACCATAGGGCACTTAACATCTACAACAGGTCTGCACTTTTTTGGTTTTTGGTGGAGCTGTTTGTTTAATAGTCGACTCGGAGAAAAGCGAACGTTTTGACAATAAACTACATTAACACAACGGTATGTGGATTTAAACTGGACGAGTCCAATAACCTCTGAATAGTTCTACTTGTTGTTGAATTGCAATGTGAGCTGCAGGATAATTTAAAAGGCAACCGCGACTACATTTTTTGTCCAGCCCTATTTCTGATACTGTGGTGGCAGAAACTTTTGCCATGGTGGGCCGCCACTACAAAATCAACATAGAGGAAACACTGACCTTACTGATGCTATATACCAGTGTTTCTCAAATGGGGGTATGTGTACCCCTAGGGGGTACTTTGGAGGACTGAAGGGGGTACGTGACATTTTTAGCCAAATGTTTTTCAGTTGAAAGGCTGTAGTTACTCCTACGGTCTTTCTCCAAGTTTGTCGCTTTTTTCAAAGTTTTTGTCAGTTTTTTTTTCGCTTTTTTTGTCACCAAGTTTTTTTTTCCTACTGTCTTATTCTACTGTCTTATTTTCTTCAACGTTTGTTTCTGCTTTTTTCAAAGTTTCTCGCTTATTTAAATTTTTTTTTTTTTACATTTTTATTACTATTTTCGTCCTATTCTTGCCTTAATTCCTTCTTTCTACCATCTTTTTCCAAGGTTTTGTCGCTTTAAAAAAAAGAAAGTTTTTGTCTCCTTTTCTCATTAGCCTTTAAATGTTTTCCAGGTACAAGGCTGTTGTTTAGTAAATCTATCGCTGACATCGCTTGTATTGTTTCCTCTTCATATAGACTTTTTTTTTTCTACCAAAAATGATCGCACTGGTTAGGGGTTACATGGCTTAAAAGGGCTACATTATTGAAAAAATCTTGGGAACCACTGCTATATACTGTATTACAAACCCTGAGCTCAAAATGCATACTGTGAACAGTTACTGTGTGAATTTTTATTTTATTATTTTTTTTTTTTTACAGGAGATGGTCGACTGGTTCAATGCTATCAGAGCGGCCAGGTTCCACTACCTACAGGTGGCCTTTCCTGGAGCAAGTGACGAGGAGGTGAGGATTCAATCGCACAACACACGGATCAAACCCCCGCCTGCTTTAAAATAGATTTCTTTCAGTGGTTGACATGTGCATCTCAATCATTATTATTTAAAATGTTGCATGCATGCTTTTATTTCATTCTCTTTTGTCTTTTCTTCTCCAGCTGGTGCCCAAACTGACCCGAAACTTCATGAAGGAAGGATTTATGGAGAAAACAGGCCCAAAGGTTTGTCCCGGGGTTATACTCACTTGATCCTACCGCCCTTACAACAGACTGATCTCATAAAGGGGCGTATGTATGACACGGCAATTCGTATGCGGCTTTGGTGTGTTATCAAGACGCATAATCGCTTTTTAGCGTGTTTATCAATGCTGTTTGGCCTCCATTGACGTACATTACGTGTGAATTATCACCGTAGTGGGTAGTAGGAAATGAGGTTGGTTGGGGTGGTGGATGGGTAAAACACAGGACTTTCACCCAGGAGAGCTGGGATTGCGTCCCGCGTGTGGCGTTTATCAACCTTTTATTAGTTTATTTTTTGTGACCTTGGTCAACGTCCTTTTTTTTCTGTTTTTTTTTTTGGGTGTTAGTAAAGCCTTTCCCAATGTTGTTTTCCTAAACCCAACTTATTATTTTATTTAAATTTTTTTACACGCGTGACGTTGTTCTCGCGATAGCACGGCACGTTCTCGCGATAGCACGTATGTTTACATACACGTGGATAACTCAAAATTTATACAGATAAGACGCCATTTGGCTTTAGGAAAGTGGCGTGTATGTTTACGCAAAGTCATGATGCCATGTTGCTTACAAAGTCAATATAGGAATAATTATAATATCACACTTCAATTTCACAGTTAACATTTGCCCAAATTTGACCATATCTCTGCAGGACGCATATAGTGTAATGTTTTTACGTATGAGCACTTAAAATGGAGCAATGCCTACTTGCAACCCCTCTACCCTTGATTTGAATGAATTGTTTTTGTCTCTGAATGTTTAATTTGAATAATTTAGATACATTTATTTGAGTAATTGAGGCCTGAAACGCACGCAAATAGATCACAACACGCAACAATAAGAGAACACATGCAAATAGATCACATTGTTGCGTGTTGTGATCTGTTTGCGTGCGTTCTCTTATTGTTGCGTGTTGTGATCTGTTTGCGTGTGTTCTCGTAATGTTGCCTTTTGTGATGCGTTTGCGTGCATTTTCGTAAGTTGCAGTACTGTAGACCTCTTATGACAAGTTATGCTGACTCTTTTTTTGTTTTCTCTCTTCAAAATGTCATTTTGTCTCTCTTGGTCTGCCACAGCACACGGAGGGCTTCAAGAAGAGGTGGTTTACTATGGATGACAGGAGACTCATGTATTTCAAAGACCCCCTGGTAAGAAGAGCCCGTCTGTGCCCTCATGACCTGTCCTTTTGTTCTGACTGTTCACTGGCTTTGTAAATTATAGAGTGTGGTCTAGACCTACTCTATCTGTAAAGTGTCTCGAGATAACTCTTGTTATGATTTGATACTATAAATAAAATTGAATTGAATTGAATTAAAGCGTCGGGTATACTTGAGTGCCCCCTTAGATGGCGCTAGATCGCGCTACTAGCATGCGCAGAGACGTTTAATGCTCAAGGCACTGTCCATTGCAGTATTCTCCGAAAACACCAGAGGGCGTACAGACAAAATAATCTGTAAATAAGCAAGAAGTAGTAGAGAAGAAGAGAGCGGAAGTAAAGGGAAGCTTGCTGCCTGGCAGCGATATTTTGTTTTTCTCCCACTATGGCCACGCCAAGACCCCGCCCTTCAATAGCTACTATTGGCCAGGCGTCCATGCATACGCAAGGTAACGTAACCTGATTTGTACAGGTCCTATCCCCTAACCAATTGGGTATCCTAACCTTAACCACTCCAGGTCAATGCCTAACCCCAACCAATCAAGCTGCTATTGAAGGGCGGGTCTTGGCGTGGCCATAGTGGGAAATTCTTTTTTTGCTGCCTGGCAACAGTAGTAAACACATCCATGTTAAACACTGACGTGCCGCAAAACATTAGGCCGGTTACACACTGGCTGCGTGGCGTGAGCGTGTCAGCTGCGTGGCGTGTCCGTTTATATTTCGGCTCCCATGTTAACAGGTTAGAGCTCGCACGCTGCCTGCGTGACATGGACGTCTCAGGCACGGCTCGAGCCGTGCCGAAAACGCAAGCGTGTTGGCTTTGCCAAAACAATCTCTCATGTTTTTCCACACTCTCCAGCAAAATGTTTCTTCATTTTCCCAGTGTGGCGTCACTCTCTGACCACATGTTTAAGGCCTGTTGTCTGTACATGAAGAATCATACAGATGTTTGTACAGACGAACCTGCTCTTCCCGGCCCGACCGTGTTGAATAGAAAGCGCAGTGGGCGCGTAGTTGCAAAAACTCAGCAGTGCAAGACCACACTTGCAAAGCCTTCGCGCTGGAAACGACCGCCGTGGTGACATCATTTTATGGCATGCGCACCTCGGGCCCGGAACACCGTGGCGACCATAAATTAAGCTTTACGCCACCCTCACACTGGCACTTGAAATCTGCTCCGTAATACGCAATGCACCCCCAGTGGACGTCGTACTACACCGTTGGAAGCAGGTAGAAGAGAAAAATGGCGGAGAGACCAGAACGACTCATTCTGTCAGTGTCCAAATGTCCAATTCTCTATGACCTCTCATCTGAGGGCTGTAGACCTTTTTCACAGCAGACATGTTGACATGTCATAGGAAAAGCACAGGTGTATACAGAACCATTAACGATGGCTGCGTTCCACTTAGGAGAGGCCCTGGTATTGTGCATGCTGACTCACTGAAATAGCTTACTGGGACACTTGATGGAATTGAGCCATCGTTAAGGTTATCAATTTCAGCTGTGCTTTTCCTACTATGACTAAGTCAAAATGTCTACGAGGTATAAACAGCAAGGCTGCTGCGTGGAGAAAAGTTGCCCAGGATGTTGATATGTCAGGTCGGTTAAATATGATATAGCGGTATAATGTCAATAGTTAAATTTCTGTTGCTAACCAACTTAGCCATAGCAGGTATCATATGCATTGTTTCTGCACGGAAGAACTTTTGTCATACTCCAAAATGAATTGAACAACACATCGTTATGAAATCATTATTTATTTTATTTTATTAAAAGTTAGAGCAACACTAAGTAACTTTTCCCGCTTCGGTACCCCTACAGGTTGGAAGCGGAATTGTCCATTACATCACATTGTCCAGTTGATTAGAACTACAGATCTGCTACCCGATCTGGCAAACTTGCACTATGTAATGTAATGGACAGTTCCACTTCCAACCTGTAGGGGGACCGAAACGGGGAAAAGTTGCATAGTGTTGCTTTAAGAATTCAGATTTGTTTATCAGTACCACAGCAACGCTAACTTCCGCTCGGATTGTTGGATAGGAACCGTCCGTTGCCTGTCGTACGAGTTCAACTTTTTGAACGCATCCGGATGACCAACGGACCCGTTTTTGTTTTTTTTTTCGCGCCGCACTCGTGGGGGCCGAAATCGGTTCGGACCCAATCGCACGCGGTCTGCGATTCTCCATAGGAAATTAATGACTTCCGGGTCGTTTGGCAGCCGTATCTACTGTGCCAATGTGAAGGCAGCATTAGTCTGCTCACAGGACTGTCTCTGTCTCTGTCTGTGTCCCAGGACGCCTACGCCCGTGGTGAGGTGTTCATCGGCAGTAAGGAGAACAGCTACACCGTTCTGTCCGGCTTGCCCTCTTCCACACAGGGCTACCACTGGAACCACGGCATCACCATCGTCACGCCAGACAGGAAGTTCCTGTTTGCCTGCGAAACCGAAGCCGAGCAACGGGATTGGATATCGGCCTTCCAGAGGGTCATCAACCGACCAATGAGGCCGCAGGAATATGCAGGTGTGGAAAACATTTGAATAATGTAGGGTTTTATTTGCATTAAGGCAACCCTTTTTTCCCATTTTATTTTTTTATGTAAGTTTCTCTGTTTAAAGGTACCCTGTGGAGTTTTCTGCTTTTTCAGCGGGTCACTGCATATTTAGGAGCGTCAAAAATTCCCCCCAAAAAATTACGTTTAAATATTCCTTCTAATAAAACACACACATTTGAATATATTGGAATATCTATTTTTGTGCACTATGTCTGTAAGACGATAAACCAATACAATGGGAGACATAACTACTATTTTTTATTTCAACATAAACATTTATTTTAAAAGATACACACGATGAGGTCACTTTGTCCATCCGATTCTTGTTTAAAAGAGACTCCAGATACAGTATTAGGGGACCACTAAGGTCTATATAAAAGAGACTTCAGATACAGTATTAGGGGACCACTAAGGTCTATATAAAAGAGAGTTCAGATACAGTATTAGGGGACCACTAAGGTATATATAAAAGAGACTTCAGATACAGTATTAGGGGACCACTAAGGTCTATATAAAAGAGACTTCAGATACAGTATTAGGGGACCACTAAGGTCTATATAAAAGAGACTTCAGATACAGTATTAGGGGACCACTAAGGTCTATATAAAAGAGACTTCAGATACAGTATTAGGGGACCACTAAGGTCTATATAAAAAGAGACTTCAGATACAGTATTAGGGGACCACTAAGGTCTATATAAAAAGAGACTTCAGATACAGTATTAGGGGACCACTAAGGCCTATATAAAAGAGACTTCAGATACAGTATTAGGGGGACCACTAAGGTCTATATAAAAGAGACTTCAGATACAGTATTAGGGGGACCACTAAGGTCTATATAAAAGAGACTTCAGATACAGTATTAGGGGACCACTAAGGTCTATATAAAAGAGACTTCAGATACAGTATTAGGGGACCACTAAGGTCTATATAAAAGAGACTTCAGATACAGTATTAGGGGACCACTAGGGTCTATATAAAAGAGACTTCAGATACAGTATTAGGGGACCACTAGGGTCTATATAAAAGAGACTTCAGATACAGTATTAGGGGACCACTAAGGTCTATATAAAAGAGACTTCAGATACAGTATTAGGGGACCACTAAGGTCTATATAAAAGAGACTTCAGATACAGTATTAGGGGACCACAATATAAAAGCATCCGAAGAGCACCACGTCATGGGACCTTTAATAAACACTATCTAGGGGATAGTGAGTGAGTGAACGAGGGAGCGGTTTCGAACACAGCTCAAGTGTTAGCTCTCAGCAGCTTGTCGCCCTTTCGAACTACACACGTCCATTTGAAAGACAGAGCTTATCCGTCCGTTGTTCTGTATAATGTAACCTTTCTCTGTGTCTCTGCAGTGGAGGCCCATTTCAAACACAAGCCTTGAAGACTGCGGGAAGCCACAACTCAGCTGGACCGGCCCAGTCTCCTTCAGACCTGAGACAATCCCAACGTGTGACCAGAGACCGCGGTGGGGTGGGGGGTGGGGGGTGGGGGGTGGTGGGACGGGAGGGAGGGGTTTCGTGAGAAAAGATGAAGAGAAAGAGGGACTTGAGCCTATCTACGTGTAGAAACATCAAACTCTTAACAGGACTGAAGGCCCGCCATGGGGTGAAACGTCAGTGATCAGAAGCCAAAGGGGTAGATGATGTCATCACTATTGCGCCTACCAACTTTTGTGCTATACATAATCATCCTACCTTTCCTCAGCCATGTGGACCCTTTTCCCTGCAACAACCTTCGGTTACACTTTACTCAAAGGTATCTACATAAGAGTGATATGACACTGTCATGAACGTGTCATAAACATTATAAACAAGTCATAAACGTGTCATTTGGGGTTTTTTGGGGGGCTTTTCCGCCTTTAATCAATAGGACAGTTAGGTGAGAAAGGGGGGAAGACATGCAGGAAATCGTCACAGGTCAGACTCAAACCCTGGACCTTTGCGTCGAAGCATAAGCCTCTCAGTATACAGTGCATGTGCGCCTGCTCTGCCCTCTGAGCCAACCCGGCCACGTCATTCGGTCTTTGTCATGACAAGTTATGGTTAGGTTTAGGTTAAGGTTAAAACGCTGTTCATGACAGTGTCATGTCACGCTTATGTACAGTACAGGCCAAAAGTTTGGACACACCTTCTCATTAATATGCGTTTCCTTTTATTTTCATGACTATTTACATTGCAGATTCTCACTGAAGGCATCAAAACTATGAATGAACACATATGGAATTATGTACTTAACAAAAAAGTGTGAAATAACTGAAAACATGTCTTTTATTTTAGATTCTTCAAAGTAGCCACCCTTTGCTTTTTTATTAATAAGGGAAAAACTTCCACTAATGAACCCTGACAAAGCACACCTGTGAAGGTAAAACCATTTCAGGTGACTACCTCATGAAGCTCATTGAGAGAACACCAAGGGTTTGCAGAGTTATCAAAAAAAGCAAAGGGTGGCTACTTTGAAGAATCTAAAATATAAGACATGTTTTCAGTTATTTCACACTTTTTTGTTAAGTACATAATTCCATATGTGTTGATTCATAGTTTTGATGCCTTCAGTGAGAATCTACAATGTAAATAGTCATGAAAATAAAGAAACACATTGAATGAGAAGGTGTGTCCAAACATTTGGCCTGTACTGTAGCTACCTTCAAGTAAAGGGTTACCCAACCATTTTCTCAGATTCCGTCTTGTGAATGGTTCATTCTACCTGTAATCTAATGTAATTATGTAATCTAGAGTCATATCACTGGTTGCTTAACAAAGACAATGCATTGTTAATTTATTGAATGTACAGTTTTGATGACAGTGGCTTACCGTGTGTGTGCGTGTGTGTGTGTGTGTGTGCGTGTGTGTGCGTGTGGAGTCGTGATGTTTTCGTTGAGGACGCTGTGACGTTGAGCCTCTGGCACTGAGGAACCTGAACCTACAAAGTGCTGTTAACAACAAATATGCATTAAAAACGCACACCCGCGCACAAACTCTCAGTGATCACCGTAGCTGTTACCGTAGCTTGAGGTGGCTGATCCGTATCCAGACAGGGTTCTTTTGCGACCTCAATCTGACAGCTGTTCTCGTCTTTATTTGTACTGTTTGAACATACGGAGTCATCGTAGACGCGTTATTGCTGCTTTAAAGGATTGTAATGTGACAGGATTGTAATTTATACAACACTTCTACTCTACAACTGTTTTATTTGACCTTTTTGCATCTTGTTTTAAAGACACATTGTTGGGTTGACCCTTAAATCACAGTGATCGTTTGTTTCATTATGGAGAAAAAAAAAATCTTAACGTGAATACAGATGAACCTGAAATCAAGTGCCAGTGTTTGGGTTGTCCTCAGTGTTTGAGATATGTTTGCATATCGGTGTCTTCTTTGGGACTACATGCTGTACAAATTAGGGATGCACCGAATCCAGGATTCGGCTTTGGAGTCGGGCCGAATATTGGGCTTTTTGACGGGGTTCGGTTTCTGTTTTTTTTCCACTGAACCCTACGCTGGTCGACGTAATGATGCCGCCGTAGATTACGGGAAGGTTTTTATGTAGGTGGACCGTTCAATGCAGTAGGCTGTGAGAAAGTGAAAATGGAACTTGTGAGCAGAAAAAAGTGTTTTTTGGTAGTACTTTTAGTCAAAAGAAGGCCATTCAAGTCGAGCTACATGTTCAATCTGCAATGCCGATTTGTCTCGTGGTCGCACAAACAAACAATACACATTATCACCGCTGTTAAAACATTTGCGTATGAAGCATCCAAAAGAATACGAGTTGTGGATGAAGGAATCTACAGACAGTAGCCCAAAACGTATGTTAACCAGACAACCAATACCAGCTTTGCTAGCCCTACACCACTGCTGTGGACGTTGTTTACTTCATTCATGAGTTTACTGTGTTAATGGACTGAGGATGGGAGTAGGATTCGGTATTCGGTTTTGGGTTCAGCAGAATCTTAACCAGTGGATTCGGTATTCGGCCAAAAATCTGGATTTGGTGCATCCCTAGTACAAATATGATACTTTTCAACTTTAGGTAGGTTTTACATTATAATTTGGGTGGAATTTTCATACTTTTGGCCCCGATTCTAATTGGTTAAAGGGGACAATATGAAAAACACACCCTTTCAGTATCTGGAGTCCCTACAAACCCACAAACTGAAGTAAGACAACCCACTCAGTTTTTTGTGGGCTGCCTAGATCAAAATGTAGCGCCCCCCCTATCTGAGTTACTTGTGTCCGACGTCTTGATATTTGCCAAGGGGCGCCATATTTTTCTCGTAAGCCAATCAGAGCAGATTGGGCTTGTTTGGGACGGGGTTTTAAAGCGACAGGAGCTAAAACGGAGCGTTTCAGACTGAGGGTGAATACAGGTATATTCAGAAAAACTGTATTTTTATTTATTTTTTATTTACATTAAAAAGTGTAAACATGTTCTAGTAGAAACCCAAATTACAAGTATGAACCTGAAAATGAGCAGGTTATGTCTCCTAAGTTAAGTTTATTTCGAACAAACACCCCAGGTTAGCTTTGTCTAGTCTCTTGCCTGGTCAGACTTTAGTTACGTCCATTGATCCAGCAGATGGAGCTCTTCTGTTACTTCAAAAGGGATTTTTTTTTTTTTTTTACTGGATAGCGATGCAGACAGGTGACAAATTAAAGGAATAGTGAAAGACTTTCTTGCAAGAGATTAGATAATAATAATAAAAGACTACTAAACTGATTGTGCTCCCATGACACTGTCAGACTCACAGTGGACAATAAAAAAAAGTATACTAATCGATGCTGCAGGACCAGGATTATCGCCTGCCCTGGTCTTATTCCACACATTCTTCTTCCCTGTCCAGGGTTTCTGCAGGGTCTTAAAAAGTCTAACATTTCTAAATTAAAATTGTAGGCCTTAAAAAGTCTTACATTTGCTGAAGTATTGTGTTCTAAGCCTTAAACAATTTCAAAAAGGTCTTCATTTTCCTACGTCCATGTAACGCTGCCTCTAATGCTCATTGGTTTTGTAGTTCTTTCTTTCTTTCTTTCGCGTGTCTAAATATAATTTGCTGTTTATGTACAGATCGTTTTTACTCTGTGTCGCTTTTATTACATTTTAATAATTTTATTTGCTTTGAAAGTACTTTTGCGACTCTGCATTTCGGTGTACTTTTATGTTATGTTTAGGTTGTTATAAATTTCATTCACACAGGTCTTAAAAAGTCTTCAATTTGACTTGTTGAAACCTGCAGAAACCCTCAATGCAACTCAACCGCAGACAGAGAATCAGGTGTGCCATTCTACAGGTGCATCCCAGAGAATTTAAATTGCCTCCTCGACTCCTCCACTTGCCTCCCTTCCTCGCGTCTTAGTCCCTCCCACAGAGGAGGCACGGGAGGGACGGGAGGAAATCACTGGGAGGAGAGAGGAAACGAGCAGATGTGTTTTAGAGGGATGAGACGTCCTTTCCTCTGAAGCGTAACATGAATTTGTCAGCTGTTGGGGCGGAGTTAGCAACTCCTTCAGCTGCACGGATTATTGGGAAGGCTGCTCTCACGTATCCTCGGCTATAGCTCCTCCATGATCCCTCCTCGGTCCTCTGGGCAGAAATAAGAGCTTTGAGACGGCCTTCACTGAGGAGGGACAGAACAACTTCCGGTTCAGCCGAGTTATCAAATAAGGGCCATGAGATGCAGCTTTGGAGTCGCTAATGTAGCCTTGAGTTGCAAGCCAGCAAGCAGAGACGAGAAGCTTGTCTGGGAAGCTCACTTCTTTCTGATTTCACCCCCACTCTTAGAAAAACAAAAGCAAATATATTTCACATGTTGAACATCATTTAACCCTCCTGTTGTCCTCGAGTCAAATTTGACCCATTTTCAAAAAGTAAAGTAGTATAAGTAAGTAAGTAAGCCCAGTAAGTAAAATAAATTATTAGTTCACTTCGTTTTATTCAATTTGATAGCATTTGAAAAATAACCGATAAAAGAATATTGAAAAAAGTGACAAAAATGTCGCAGAAAAAAATCATCAGAAAAAGTGACAAAAAACTCGTAAAAAAAGTGACAAAAACGTCAAAAAAAAAAAGGTTTGAATTTCAATTTTCAACCCAGAAAAACAAAAAGTTGCATGGTCGATGGGAAGACAACACAAGGGTTAAAGGAAAATAAAAACAAACTTGGATAAATGATACATAATAAATGTAGGTGTTTTCCATACAGGGCACAAGGCAAAACTGCAACACTCATTGCAGAAAGGTGCAGTATTTTCCTGAGGAGCGAATACTGTTCACTTGTTATATATGACAGTAGAGGGCGCTCATCAGTCACTTAAAGGAGATCCCCATGTGTAGGGGTTTCACACTCACAGTGGGACAGAGTGTGAACCGGTCTGGTGGTGTTAATGTCACCTGATGATCTCGCCACTCTTACACAAATTTCCACATAACACCCACTGGCTCTGGGGCCTCATGGGTAAATCAATGTTCCTTCTGTCTGGCCGTCTTGTTGTCGTTGGCAGCCTGGTTGTCACGGGTAAATGTTCAGACAAGCGGGCCACTGAGCTGCAGCAGGCGGGTCGGACCCACGCAGGAAGCGTTTAAAAGCATGTGGAAAGTCGGCTCAGCAGCCACCGTGTCGGTCCTAAAGATAATACGGTCGGTGAAGGTGCTGGCATGTGTAGCAGACGTTTATTAATAGTAAAGCTGCTGCTTCAATGCACAGTAGTTTGGCCTGAGTATAGTCTCGCAGGGCCTGACCTTCCTCCACGGCGCTGCGGAGGAGGGTCTGCTAGTCCACTCAGCATTCCGGGATGGGAGAAAAACGTGCTCTGGTTCATTGGCATTTCTTTAAAACAATCACAATCGTCACTGCAAAATAGCCTCTGGAAGGAACTTGTTTTGGTGGAACACGTGTATGTTCAAAGGTCGTTTTAGTCGTGCAACAGAAAACTCTGATTGGACAGATAGTCTAGCTAGCTGTCTGGATTTACCCTGCAGAGATCTGAGGAGCAGTTAACCATAGTCCTCAGAAATCCACTGGAGTTTAGAACGCCAACACAAAGAAAGAGGAAGGAAACGGGACATCCGAAAAGAGTGCCATCCGGCGGAATTTTCGGCAGAACGAGAGCAATTCCGGAAGTGGAACGTCGTGGATATAGACTAGCCTGAATATTGCAGGAGTAAGTTTCTGTTTTGGTTATTTCTATGTTTGAACGTCACACGTTCTTGTGAGTTTAGAAAATCACCACAGAGTGTAGGACATGTTCTTTATAACTCATTTAGATGCTTTAGATCAGGGGTCTGTCACCTGCGGCTCCTTAGCCTCTATCCAGTGGCTTGGACAAAAAGAAAATTATATGGAAATGAATAAGGTGGATCAAACTGTCAAAAGACAGGGCAATAAAAATGGCAACAAACACTCCATTTAGGCCTATAAGTAACGTTGATAGGCTCATTTTGACTTAATAGGCTGTTACATCCTAAGTCTCAAATATGTTTTGCAGCTCCAGACAGATTACATTTTTTGAGGGACCAGAAATGGCTCTTTTGATATTAAAGGTTGCTGCTGACTCGTGACAACAAGTCAAAGCTTTTTTTTTCTTTTCTGTGCCATAAGTCAATGGAGCATTTCTTGTTACCGTGCATGAACAAAAAACCCAACCCAGCTGTCCTGTCCATCAGGCCGTGCAGCCCGACACTCCAGCCAGAGCCGGGACTGTGAAATCAGCTAATCTCCTCACAGGAAACCCAGCAGGAGCAGCTGTCGGATTGGAAACCAACTGGAAATGCAGCAGGAGAGCGGAACAGGCCCGCATAGGAGCGAGGAGACCAGATATGAATCCATTGTGTCTGCTGAGTGCTGGGACTCTGACCCTTACATTCCTTCCTTTTAGCGGCCTGTCGGTGTTGTGAGCTACAGTTTTCCGATTATTCTACAGTTGCACCTAGGGCTGAACGATTTGGGAGAAATATAAAATCCAATTGCGATTTTTCTGCCAGATATTGAGATTAGGATTCGTTTTTTTTTAAGATGCATATTGCACCTTCTACGATCATGTTAAATAAAGTAATAACTAATAGATGAAAAATTCCACTGAAAATAGGACATTCCTTTAAACAATCTGGGCTATGCAACATTATTACAGCATGTATCTTATGAAAAAAACAGTAAATAATGAAAAGAGAAATAAAAATTGTTAAAACAAACGTTACACCATTCAACTAAATATTTCACATTCGATCAATCGCTCAAATTGCGATTTCGATTTGAAAACGATTCATCTTTCAGCCCTAGTTGCACCTGATGTAGTCTCGCTTTGCCAGACCCGTCCTCCAAAGCGCTCTGAAGGAGGGTCTGGCTACAGAACTGTATTGCGAAATAACTGGGATGGTTAAACATCACCCTGTCATGGTTGTGGTATTCAGTTGTTGTGTAAGGTGTTAATCTATCCCCCATTTCCTTGTGTTTTTGTATTCTCTCTGTTTTCCCATGTGTGTATGTTTTCTGCTTCAGTTTCCTGTTTTACTTTGTAGTGTCTGTTTCTCTCTGTGTCGTGTCTTGCTTTACTTCCTGCCTTGTGTTTTTCCCGCCTCTGTGATGTGTCCGCCCTGATGTGTTCCTCCTGTTCTTCAGCACTCATGTCACCTGTCCCCCGTTTTACCCTCGTTACCCTGTGTGTTTATGCTACGTTTACACGCGGCCGGCTATTTTCATAAACAGACATTTCAACCTCTCCGAAAAGTGTTCGTTTACACGTACCCGTGTATGTATGCCGTCAATGCCGTCAAGAGCATGCCAAACCTGTAGGTGGCAGCGTAACGAGAAGCTCAAGCCCACGTTAGCCAATCAGAATCCCGAAAATGGCAACAACCGCAACGAATCACTTCCTCTCTCTTCTCTTCCTCACTCCCTCGGCTGCCTAAACCTCCATTTGTCTCGGTTTACATGCAAACGCGCAAACAAAGTTTTCCAAAATCTCCACTCTGCCCAGAGTTTTTAGAAAGAATCGTTTTCAGAGGCGAATTCTCCGTTTGCGTGTAAACGAAGGGCACAAACGAAGGGAAATGTCTCCATTTTTAAAAATAACCATGCACGTGTAAACGGGGTATTAGTCTCTGTGCTTTCTTTGTCTGTTGTGAGATCATTGTGTATTTGTAGCCCCCTTCGTCTCTGTGTTCCTTGTGATTTTGATGCCCTTTTTCCTGTCTTTAATTTTCTCCATGTTTTTTGAAACTCCTTTTGCCTGGCTTACTTTAATCATTTCTTCCTGCCTGCTTGCTTCAGGACTCCCTTTGTTGTATCCCCTTTAGTTTATTAACGCTATAGTGCGTAGTTTCTGTCTGCCCCCTTAGGAATTATAAGAAATGACAACAAAACTGTCAGCGCGTCAACATGATACAAGCCTTATGTGACCGTGCACCGCCCCCCCCCCACCCCTCCTCCACGCAGTTGCTAGTAGCCAAGGAGGACACGGAGGATTAAATAAACATGATGGACTCCTCAGAAGAGGTCGTTATCTTCACTCGAGCTTCTGCGCGGGAAAGTCGCCAGACGGCACTTCTTCTGAACATGGACATGCTGAGAACTACAGAGAGAGTTTTGTGGAGCCGATAGTGCCGTGTTTCGTCCCTGTGTCAAGTTGTTGTTTTGAGTTTGCATTACATTTTCTGTTTTGTTTTCCACTTCCTGTTTTATCTTGACGGTTTTCTGTTCTCCCTGGTGTTGGTCTTGTTTTACTTCCTGTTAGTTTTTTCCCCCGCTTGTGTGATTACCTGTCCCCGCCCTAATGTGTTGCACCTGTGTCTAATTTAGTTGTGTATTTAAGTTCTGTCTTCCCTTCTCCCCAGTGTGAGATTGTATGTTTCCTTTGTGTGCAGCTTTTGAGCGATTTCCCCTACACCTGTTTGCTTTTGGGTCTCCTAGATTTACCCTTGCCTGTCGTTTGTTGGACACTGTTGCTGAGTTTATTTATATTCAAAATAAACTATTGTATTTTACACCTCGAGTCTTGCCTCGTGGGTCCATTATCTGCGTGCTTGATAGATTAATCACTGATCAATGATAGTCTTAATTAGCTTTGTAGCAACTCATTTGGCAACGGCTTGAATGTAACGGACGTCCGTTAATATCAAAAAGTTACGCACTAAAGCTTTAAATCCTCAAACTATTCTGTTCTCTGCACTTTTGGGTCCAAGCCTGCATCCCCACACGAGACGGATTCCATTATGTGGCATTTTGATGGCGTTTCTCCTAAATACAGACGAGACAACATTTGCAAGATGTCAAAGTGCTCAAAGGGGTTGTACACGATGAGCTCCATTTCCCCCTCAGAGGACTTAGATGTAGGTTCAGGTTCGGGTTATAACAAGACTCCAGGAAGTCGCTACATCCGGCCAAGAAATACCCTGGCACAGTTTTTTTTTTTTTTTTTTTTATGGATTAAACAAACAAGCTATAACCTTTTAATTAGTGAGCTTAAAGTGGCTATAATTGATTTTTTTTTTTTTCATAACAATGTATCAAATAATGTGTAAGAGGATCTCTCTTGTAGTGATGAACCTACAGAGAATTATCACCCGGATCTGCAGCTCCCCTCGGCTTAACGGAGCTTAACGGAGCATAACGGAGTGAGTTTGGGCTCGTTGTTTAGCCGTCCAGCTGCAACTTCACTGTTATGGTTCACTCTCACTGTCATGGTGTCATTTCGTATGGCAAATACGCTTTTTTTAATCAAGGTCCATATTCAAACAAACACAGGATAAAGCATCTCCTAGTTATTGTTATTCAAATATGACTTATTTTAGGTGAGGACCAAAAAAAAAACGGGGGAACTGATGTAGCGTAGGTTGTGTTTTACATACATGCTAAAACAACACATATCCAGAAACTGGAAGATGTTCACTTTCAAATGAAACCTCATACATGCATTTTGGCCTTGCAGATCTTCTGTTATATAAGCTTTTCCATTTTAGTATAGCAAATAGGGGATCTGAACAAGTTAACAGACACAATCTTTTTCATCAGGCTGCTGGGAAACAATCAGTTTACACTCATACCCTACATTAATTAGAAGTTAGACAGAGGCGCAATCTCTCAGTCCCTATGGGTGAAAGGATAACACCTTCTTGCTGGCAAAAATCGTTTTTTTTAACAGAATTATGTAGAACCTTCACATACATTATGCACTATAAAAGGAAGAAAGGGAATAACCTTCAGATTTAATCAAAATGTAACACAGTTGACTTTGGATCCCATCAATGTGAAGGTTGAGAGTAAAGCAACTATTTGACTCAGCCAGTATAAGTGGAAAAACTGCTATTAAACCTGAAACTCCCTGTCTTAAATACTGTAGGTGCTACTCACATACCAAAATCTCATTAGTGTGGAGTTTGAATGGAACGTTTAAGTGCCCAACGCAGGTTTAAATGCCATGCCTCCGTCCTTTTCACTCAGAAAACCGTCAAAACACTGAATCTCAGTCAATCTTGTGAATTTCTGTGGCTGCCTGGGTGGCTCACCTGGTAGAGCGAGCGCCCATATACAGTAGCTCAGTCCTCGAGGCAGCGGTCGCAGGTTTGGTTCCAACCTGCGGCCCTTTGCTGCATGTCATTCCCCTTCTCTGTCTCTCTACCCTTTCATGTCTAAAGCTGCCCTTTCAGAAATAAAGGCCTAAAAATGCAACCTTATCTCTGAAGTAAAGGCTGGACTACAATAGAGCTGTTTGGAGCAGTTGGTGAACAGTGTTTTCTGTTGGAGATGGTAAGGCCCTTTGGGGTGGACTTTGGGCTTTTTCACTTTGTAAACATGCACAAAAAAGATATATGACACAATAAAGGAAAGGGGAAAAGCCAAAAAGCATAATATGAGCACTTCAAGTCATCGAATCTCCAAACATTATCTTATAAGTCATTAAAGCAGGCCACTGTTCTGTCCCAGTCGGAGTAGTCATTAAAGTTTGCGTCCATATCCACATTTTTTGTGAGGATTTCTGCCTCTTCAAGGCCTGGAGAGAGTTGTGTAGAGAGGCTGCTCCCAGCCAGAGGACGGACTGTGTGGAGGTGGTGCCAAGGCCAGGCTGTTGATAAGAGGCGTGGCATAAGGCCTGCGAGACGAGTGAAAGTACGGGTACTGATACAGCCCGGCAGGGTACCCTGGGAAGGCGCTGAAGAAACTGGAGCTTTGGAGGTCAGTGTAGTCAGACTGGTTGGTGGAGGATGGGGAGGAAGTGGAGGAAGGGCAGACGCCCGAACCGAGGGAGGTGTACTCCGGATGTGGCGGTGGAGGAGTGGAGGAGGAGGAGGAGCTGCTGTAGTGGCCTGGGCTCATCTGCTCCGTTTTAATCTGAGGTTTTTGGCTGGTGTCCTCGTGGAGCCCATGCGCATCACGACTGCAAGAGGAAGTTGGCGTTCCAGTGGAAATCCCACTTTTGGGTGTCCAGGTGTGGGAGTGGGAGTGGGAGTGGATGCTGGGCAGAATGAAGGACCCAGAAGGGTTGTTGTTATGTCCGTGGCTGCTATCTGGCGGGGTTAGAAGAGCGGAGGCGTGGCTGTTGGGAGGGAGGTACTGGTCCAACTCGTGGACGTCGAAGCCATCAATGGTGCCGATGACTTCGGTGCTGAGCTCTGAGATGTCCACGTTGCTGAAGTCGATGTTCTGCCTAGGAACGGGGCCGCTGCTGCTGCTGCTGCTGCTGTCAACAGGCCGCTGGGCCTCGCGTTTGTTCCCCACGTGGAGGTCGGTGTTAGGGGTGGTGGGAGGTGTTGGAGGTCCATGAGACTGACCTGGGAACCAAAGCAAAGGAAGCACTATAATCAATAAGGGATGTGACGATGCACTCATCTCACATTTCAATTTTCAGATTTCAATATGATTAGGAACTTTAAGTTTACGATGTGCCGTTGTTGTTTTTTTTAACCCTTGTGTTGTCCTTGGGTCAAATCTGGCCCCTTTTCAAAGTGTCTATATAAAAAATATATGGCTTTCTTTCAACCACATTGCCCAAAAATAACATGGATATAGTTCCGTACACGAAATGGGCTGTAATTATGCATCAACATACGTTCGTCTGATCTTAACTAGCAGCTAAAATAATTCATAATTTCTGGGTTATTAACAAAAAATGTAGGCAGAATGTAACATGAATTAGTTTTATTGACCATAAAACCAAAAAAATGTGTAAAACTAGCGTAGATAAGTTGGAATGAAGTTGGCTAAGAAGATGTAGCACAGAATTAGGTGATCATTTTTACCGGGTCAATTTTTTACCATGGTTGAAGACAACACAGAGGTTAATGAGCTGCAGACTGAAAAATGTTCCTTTTATTTATATAAACTTTGCAAAACAACAGATGTGTCCTATTATCAAAAGTGCAACTGACATTGTATTTCATCTTAAATAACAAAAATGAAACACAAATTAAAGATTAGAATGTTTTTTTTAAACAAATCCCACACCAAGATAACTAAATAAATAGAAGAAAAAAAATCTCTTCGAATAAATAAAGTAAGAAGACGTAGTGACAAGTGAAATCAAAAGCACATTACGCCCTGGGTTGTTTTACAATTGCATCTTGATTCATTTTTCATCTCAACCGGTTGTAATCTTTACACATTTCTATAGATTTTTAACCGATTCACAATGCATCGTTACATCCCTATCAATCAATATGTCCATGATTTGAGCAACAAAGGTAAAAAAGGTAAGTTGCAACAGATGCCCTGATAAAAAAAAAGTGTATTAAGATGAGTTCTCACCTGTCCTGTCTGGATCATAATGATGGTGCATTTCCCCTGTTCCAGCCAGTCTGGCCACCCCTGGTTCTGTCTTATACAAGCCCTGTTGTTGCTGCTGAACCAGTCCGGGTCTGCAGTCCCCCTGTCCCAGTTTGGAGTTCTTGCGCCTACGAGGCTGGTACTTGTAGTCCGGGTAGTCTTTCTTGTGCTGCATCCTCAGCCTCTCGGCCTCGGCGACGAAGGGAAGCTTCTCTGTTTCAGAGAGAAGTCTGGGGAAGAGAGGAATCCATCATTGGGTTAATCAAAGGTCCCTTTTAAACACTATAGCAACATGTGTTCATTATGTTCTGTGTTCTGCACTGGAAAAAAACCTGAGAGTTAGAAAGAATTCTCTAAAAAACACAGGACAAATTAGAAACATTCTTATTACTTCACCGAGGGACATTTTGTGCACTTGTACAAATCTACTCCAATACAATTCAAAAAGGAAATATTGTACTTTTTACTTCACAATCTGACAAGTATTGTTACTTTACAGATTAAGACTTTACACACAAGATACATGATCACAAAATTATGATGCAGCAGTTTGAGATTAAACTATCCAATAGCGTATAAAGTAGTTAGGAGTCCCACCTTGACGGCAGCAAAATGCTCCTTACGCAATAATGCATAAGTAATACTAATCCAATATTAATATAATAACAGATATTAATATAATCCAATAATAACAGGCTATACACAGGGTCTATTTTCAATATGAGTACTATTACGTTTGATACTTTAATGTGGCTAATAAAACTCACATTTAGGCTACTTAAGTGACATTATCAGTGTTTTTTTGTATTGCACATGCAGGAAAAAAACACAATTAACACTCTCCTCTGTATGCCTTCTAGGTATGTATCACTTTTTGCAAGCACTTTCCCTTCAATATTTTTACTTGAAAATTTTTATGCAACATTGCAGCTAATTAATAGTTATCATTTGAATGCTTTATGAGTTTATTAATAGTTAGGTATATTGCTTGTTGCTGTCATTTTACAGTGTGTGTATTGGCTGCAGTGATGTATGTGTGATTAATACTACTAAATAATATTTGTGGTACTTACCATTATGGTTATAGGATGTGCAATGCCTGATAGGGTACCAGTGTATATACTAGTGCAATATATATATGCTATATATGCATTTATGCAGTTGGGCATTGTGCATTACAGAAGATATTGACCACAGCATGAGTTAACGGGAAATGTGCAATCATTATCAAAACATTAAGTGCAATAGAAGGGGGAGGACGTGTTGTGGGTTCTCTTCAGTTCTGTGATTGTGAGGAAAGGTAGGAGGTATTGTGTGAGGTGTATTAGATGTTCATTGAAGCATTGAGATAATGTATGATTATGTTTCTATGTAGGTTAACTGTATGTTTATTGTGAGTTCATGTGCAATGTGTCGCCATTTCGTTCTATCGAATGCCCAACAAGATGAATTTCTCCTATAGGAGACAATAAAGGCCTATCTTATCTGATCTTATCTTTATCAGAAGAGTTGTTACTTTTTTCTTTTTTAAGTGGAGAAACCAGGATTTGGGCTTGGGAGCACTCACTGTGGTGGTCTTTAGACTTAGTTGCCCACAGCACTAACTAAGCGCTCATTGGATCAAGTTGAGACTCTGTATAGCCTTCAGTACCCACCGCCACAGTTTTCCCAGCGTCTTGCTGAGCTCCGCGTTGTGCAGATGAGGATACTGGTCAGCCAGCTTCCTCCGCGCCGCCTGCGCCCACACCATGAACGCGTTCATCGGCCGCTTCACGTGAGGCTTGCTCTTCAGCCCTCTCTCCCCGTGCGAGGGCATCGGCACCAGCGACCAGTCGTAGCCTTTCAGCACTTGCGACACCGCGTCGCGGATGCAGGCGGGGAAGCGCTCCTCCTCCGCGCCGCTCTCCGGTTGGTGCGTCATCCCGGGCGGGCGCGCTGCCTCCTGTGCCTCGGACCGAGCTGGAGAGGCCGGGGACTCCGAGCCCGATCCATCCTGGGACACGGAGCTGTCGCTGCCTGCTGGACTGCCCAGGGACTTGTTCTCTTCTGTCATTTCGTGGCGGGTAAAAAAAACAAAAAATAATAAATGCTATTTGGCCCGATTCCCGTCACAGGGTAAACTCTCCAAGTGCGTAAATGCGCACGGCTGTGTAGGAAGACTGTTTTCACCCCGAAATCAAGTAAAATCCGAGTAAAATCAGGAGAAAAAAAAAGGTTCTTGCCTTGAATCAGTCCTTGCTGCGTCCTCCGCCACAGCCAGGCAAAGTTTGACGAGCCTTTATTTTCTTTTTCTTTTTTAAAGAACTTTAACTCTCTTTAGTAGCGACTTGCATCTCTCCTCCCCTCGTGTCCTATTGGCTTTTGCGAAGTTTTACAAGCACAGTTTCTGCTGCAGGAGGAGGAAGATTGATAGTCGACATTAGATTTAGAACTTGAAACACAATTTGATGATGGTTCGGATAGTATATTTAACGCAATAGGCCTCCAGGTTAGATCCTCTATTATTTATCCAAGTTCAGAGGCAGAAATGTATTAGTATTAGTAAAGTATTTTACTCAAGTATTTTTTTAATTTCATGACATTTTAAGATATACTTCCTACTCACTACACTTCACTTCAGAGACAAATACTTTCTACTTATGTAGGCTATTCAGTTTTTTTTTACTTTATTGAGAATACAGATATACTGTACAAACAAGGCACATTGACAAAATTCACTTAAAAAAATAGAGCTTTTGCCTCGGGTCGAGCATAGAAACAACAAAATCTAGGAGCATATACATAACAATTCAAAATAAAAAAAATGAAATAAAAAAATAAACAAAAATGGCTATCTCAAAAATTAACTTAAGTGTCTCAAGTAAAAAATAAAAATATATTTAAATAAAAAATAACTTCCGCGTTTGTTTAAAGTCACGTGACCGTGCAGCGCGTGAACATGGCGTCCACCGGTGGTGGCAGCTCGGCGAGCTCCGTGAGGAGAAGACGTGTCGACGGCAGAAAGACGGAGGCAGAGTGCGCTGACAGCGGCGGAGAACATGGAGCAGACCTCAGCGAGCACACGGAGGAAGAGAAGAGACGTCAGCCGTTACAAACTGGGACTTACTGGCTCACTCGGGTCGTGCTGCTGCGGTCCGTCGCCTTTATTTACCGTAAGCGTGTTGACTTTTACTGCCGAGGCTCCACTGAAGTCCAAAAGACATAGAGTCAATATTTCGTTTACAGTCGACGTTTAAAATGTTCGTATTCCGTTTAGTGTTCTCGTTTTGACGCACGGTCTGTAAAAACAGGGTTAGCATTGTGGAATTGTCTTCATTTGTAGCCTTTCATGTTAACAGTTTGTCTGTAAAATCTACAAAATAGCATCAGTGGTGGAATGTAACTTTACGTGGAATGTAACTTTACTCAAGAACTGTACTTAAGTACAAATACTACATCTCAGAGGGAAATATTGTACTTTTTGCTCCACTACATTAAACTGACAGCTTTAGTTACTTTACAAATTAATATCTTTGCACACAAAGCACATGCAGTTTATAAACTACCATGTTTTATTGAATTAAACTACCCAAGAATATCCGTGCCTTCAGGTACAGCTGAAATGATTAGCTTTAGACCCATTAAACACTTAGTTGATTGACAGAACTGTTGGTAACACTTTAGTTGAAGGTATCGACATAATCGTGACACGACACTGTCATAACTGTGACATAAAAATGTCATGAACGTGTCATAAACGTTATGAACAACAACTTCTGTCATTAAGTGTCATTCGGTTTTCTTCATGACATGGTGACATTGTTTGGGGTTGTCTTGATTATGACAACTTGACATTAATCAAAGTGACATTACCAGAAGTTGTCTTGGTCATGACACGTTGACATTACATTTGTTTAGGATGTCTTTTATAATGACAACTTGACATTAGCCATGATGACATTACCAGAAGATGTATTTGTCATGACAACTTGACATTACATTTCTTTGGAGTGTCCTTATTAAGACAACTTGACATTAAACAGGATGACATTATGTCAAGTTGTTGTGAATCGGAATCAAATCGGTTCAGGAAAAGGATTGCCGATACCCAGCCCTAGGATTGAATCCCTTTGTGTGTGTTTTTTTTGCTCTCCTCTTTTCTGTAGTCGTGGCGTTCAGCGTTGCGTACAACCAGAACAAGCAGCTGATAGGCGAGCACGGCCTAATGCCCTGCAAGAAGTACCTGGAGAGCGTGAAGCGCTACGTGGGCAGGAAAGATAGGCATGGCCGCCTTGGCGTACACACCCTCCATCCTCTGGCTCTTAGACTGGAGCGACATGGATGCCAACCTGGATGCCATTGCCCTGGGGGGGATGGCACTGTCTGCGTTGGTCCTAGTGATGGGAATGGCCAATATGGTCATCATGGTCACACTGTGGGTGCTTTACCACTCCCTGGTCAACGTGGGACAGCTGTGGTGAGTCTAGGATTCACATACATACATACATACATACATACATACACACACACATACGTTCACGTTTATCTGTGTTTTTTGCTCCCAACAGTGCCTTCCAGGCAGAGCTGCCTGGGGCAAAAAACACCATTGAGCTACATTCACACATACACACACACATGCATACACACATACATGCACACATACATACTTACATACACACACACACACACATACATACATACATACATACACACATACATAAACACACACATGCACACACATACATACATATGCAGTTTCAAGGTATACCGCGGTTTCAAAAAAAGTTAAGGTTTTAAAACCACAAAAATGTTCTGTCATACCGTTCCTAAAAGTATCAGCTGTTTTTTATGAATGGTCAAGAAGAGAAAGTGCAGTTTAGTAATCCGTCTCCCTGCCAGTGTGCAGAGTGTTTAAAAATAATATACATTGTGTTTTATTTTACCCAGACATTTATAAAAATCATACATTTTAAAGCTGTAATTGCAATACCGCAATACCGTAAAACCGTGATACTTTTGCTGAAGGTTATCATACCGTCAGAATCATATACCGGCCAATGCCTAATAGAAACATACATGCACACATACATGGTGCGATTTGTGTTTTTTGATCATGCACAACAAAATAAAACCTGCAGAAATTAAATCCACCTTCTAATACTATGGATATAGTGCGGCCAACCATGCCAAAACACTTAAATATGCATTTCAGTATTCAGTGGAAAATGATCTCAAAATGAAATAGCACAATGTGCTGTCAAGATAAAACACAACGCTTTTCAAGACCGAGGGGCACACACATATAAATAAATCTGGAATGTCTGAATTCTGGGCAAAATTACAAACTTTTTTTTTATTAAACTTCACCGGGGATAAAAAAAAAAAAGAAATGGATATGTAGACCAGAAAGGGGGAAATCCCACGCATCTCTTCTCCCCCTAGTCAGATTCAGCTTTCAAAAACTCCTTACTTTCCTTTTAAATGTTGTGCTTTCACGTCCTTATATCATAGTCATTTTTTAAAGCTGAATTAATCAGGATTTTATACATTAACGGAATTGAAAGGAAAGGAATTGCTTCTATTTGCGAACCCACAGAGCATTATCAACCAACTTTGCAGCTGTCCTCAGCTCCTTGGAGCCTTTTAGTCTATTTCAGATCATTGTTTTGGGTTCCTGGCTAAGAACTCTGCTATCTTCCACATTGTTTCCAGTCGCAGAAGGCAGCTGTTTCATTTTTCTTTTTCTTTTTTTTTTTACCGAAAAATACTCCGATCAACCAACTGCACACTTACCCCCCAGCAGCAAACAGCAGACACAGTTAGCGACTAGCTGGTGAACCTAGTGGAGCATTTAGCAGCTAAAGAGCCAGATATGTTTCTCAGTAGTCGGTGGAGAACAAGAACGTTAACATTTGACTTCCATTCATCAGGTGGACAGAGACACGACTCCAAATGATTGACAATGACACACAGGCCTATTCCCCTGTCCCCAAGTGGCCAAACATGAATTACCGCAGCTTTTAATTAAAGAAAAGAATCTTCAGTTGTGTCCATTTTAGTTCATTCTGGCTCTTTCGTTCTAGTGCCTTAGATTATTGCAACAAGGAGTGCATCAAAGTGTTAACCCTCCTGTTTCTATATCAGGAATGTGGGTTTCTTTCAACCAAATTTTGAAAACAAAATTACGTGGATGGTTCCATACGATCTCACAAGTTAAATAAATGATCAGTTCACTGCTTTTCTTGAATTGGGGTGTTTAATTCAATTATAAAGCATGTAAAGAAAAATTGATAATAGAACGTTGAAAAACTTGGAAAAAAATTCAAAAAAATGCACGGAAAAAAGTGACAAAAACATTGGGAAAAGTGACAAACTTGGAAAAAATTGACAAACTTCGAAAAAAGTGACAAAATCATTGGAAAAAGTGACAAAAACGTCAGGATAATCTTCAAAACCGTCCGGAAAAGTGACAAAAACATGGGAAACGCTTAAAAAAACGTCAAAAAAGCGCAGGAAAATATTGACAGTAACTTCAAAGAAAGTGACAAAAGTGTCAAGACGCAGACTGATCTCATGAAATGGCGTACGTATGAATTTGCATGCCATTATTGGCGTGTTATCAAGGCGCATACTCGATTTTTAGCGTGTTTATCAACGCCGTTTGGCCTCCATTGACTTACATGACCCTCGCGATAACACGCCACGTGGCTTTAGAAAGTGGCACGTGGCGTTTATGTTTACGCTGTGACGCTGCAGACTGCCGTCCGCTGGATACAGCGTAGACATACACGCGGGTAGCTCATAATGCGTACAAATAACACACCACAGAAAGTTGGCGTGTATGTATTCGCAAAGTCATGATGCCATGTTGCAAGACGACCAAAAAGTAGGAATCTTTTTTTACATTTTGACCCAGAAAAACAAAAAGTTGCATGGTCGACGGGGAAGACAACACAAGTGTTAATATATAGACACTTTGTGGGGTTTCCCGAACATTCTGGCTTTGATACCCTGAACGTGACCACCACACACACCCTCGTCAGAGACTTCTGCCCACACTGACGCGCTAGAAAATGTAAACGCACATCATATTGAAAATACATGATGAGTTTCTTTCATTATCCATAAATCCATGAGAATATTCTTAAGAAGACTGGTTTACCATAACAACTTTATGCCAGTGTTGTATTTCCAGCTTATTCCGCTGCCCCCCAAATGCAAAACCAAACCAAACAATGAATACAGTTTAAGATAAATGTCATGTTTAGGTCATTCTAGCAATTTCGATTGTCCTTCAAGGTTAAATGTGAAAGAATTCATCAGATATTTTTCATATTTTTTTGTTTCCCTTCTTTTTCTCTTTCTAGGTACTCCTTCGGTAAGTGAACTTCACCGTTGACCGTCACCGTTTTCAAACTTAAACACAAAATCCAGGACCGCGTCCTTTGTCCCCCCCCCCACACACACACACATCAAATAGAAGAGGTGGATTTGAGGAAAGCATGTATGTAAGACCCTCCGGTTTGGATGCCATCTTGGTTTGTTTACGGTGAAAGCTACGTGGTCACGTCCTTCAAACCAAACCTGCATATTACTGACCTCCTTTTGACACATTTGATGCATGCGTTTATATATTTCAGACTGGTGTTTGTGGAGTAGAAATGGACATTTGTTTTCTAATACAGAAACTATATCTATCCAATCCTATTATTTCAACAGAGGAGGATTTTGGGAATTACTCTCAAACAATTAAAAAATAAATCAAACTTTTGAAGGGGTTTCATCCTTGGGAAGCATGCAGCTGTAGAGTCATGGATCATTCTGGATTCTGAGTCACTCTCAACCTCCTCTTGGTTGTTTCCCAAATAGTTCACAGCCAGTTGTATGGGTTTAAAACACAGTCACTGACAGGCGGTTAGTACATTGCCTCCTTACTTGAACCCAGTAAACTGTCATGAATATAATCCTAAAAAGGGAGTAGGGAGGGGGCAGAAAGGTAATATTTAAGAAAGTCTAAACCGTATCTTGTATGTAGGGCTCTGGCCCAGATAAGTGGCGAGTGGCAGCTCTGTGATTGGTTAATGACCCTTTTGAATTCAGCGACGCCAGGCCAATGTCTGTGGTTTGGAGTTGTGGCTTCTGTTTCTCTTTTTAAAAAAACAACAACATTTCTTTCTTTTTCTCCCATTCTCACTGTCTCTTTCCCTCACTCTCTGTTTTTTTTGGAGCTATCATCACCCTGTAGCTGACAGTGGAGCTTAACGTCTGGAGACTAATCTCCTCTGGTTGTTCCCAAGTCTAGACCAAAACCAGAGGCCATTGGTTTTCGCTGTTAGGGGGGCCTTTGGCTCTGGAATAGCATGCCTGGCAGACTTTGTTTTTTATTTAAAAAAAGGAACTAATCTCCAAAATTAAGATAAAAAAAATCTTTACACAAGGTCCTTACAAGGTCCTCTGGAGCTTTTGACCATATAACATGGTCTTCATAAGTACATGATGATTATGTAGTTTCAAATAGGTCTGACATGTGTGCCAATTTTTGTGAGTTTTCCAGCATGCTAAGCCCATTGGGTCTTGCACTCGTGCTCGCGCCCTAATAATAATCCCAAACTACGTATTTATGCATTCAGTATAATCAGTTATTCTCAGACGTCCGTGTGTGTAGGCCTAGGTGTGTCGCTCTCCCGGGTGCTGAAACTGATAGATTGACTGGCAGGTAAACCTGAGACGGCCTGCCTCACTTCATCCTGGCGTCTGGCCTGAGCTATCGTCTAACGTTACCAGCAACCACACTGAAAGTTTGACCACGTGAGGGCTGCAACTATCGGCATGCAAGATGTCAAAAAAGTCCAGCGTCTGGAGTATTTCAAGAGATGACTCCCAAAAAAGTCAAGAACCCACTTCGGCTCCGTGGGAAGAAATTGACAGAAGAAATCCACGCTCGCCTGCTGGCAAAGGTCTGTAGACTAGATGACACAACTGGACCCTCCCCCATAGATATATACCCTCCCCCTGCCCGGGTAACTTCACATAATAATAATAATACTAAAATACTTTCCACCAAAGGTTCAAAGCCCCCAAAAGTGATATTCTGAGGACAGCCCTACTAAATATAGCATAAACTTAAACTGATATTGATTTCTTAAGGTGGGTCTTTTAGCAGTACATTGTGTAGCTTTTGTGTCGGGACTCCTGCCTGCTTCTCTAAACTGGGGGGCGAGCCGACCGCCATCTACTGTAACCAATACACAGACTATAGAGAAGCACCTCATACAACTCCACTTTAAAATATCTCAACTATCCCTTTTAACTTTTTTTTTTCTAGAGCCATCTAGTGTTTATTAGCAGATGTTAGCATACTTGCATGCTGAACTAAGATGGTGACCATGGTAACATCAAATTGTCCCTTTTTAGTTGAGAGGAACCCTTTTTGTTTTTTTTACCTCCACAAATGATACGCTGATGGGTTTTGTCCAGGTTGGGAGAGTCAGCTGTTGGAGACCGGATTTCTGGCGATTTTCCTCTGTCCGGTGTGGACTCTGTCCCAGGTCCCCCGTCGCTGTCCCCCCTCCCTCATCTGCATCTGGACCTTCAGGTGGCTCATTGTTCGCATCATGCTGGGAGCTGTGAGTAAAACACTTCTTCACAAATACATGCAAGTGTTCGCTGCATCTCGGGACAGAGTGCAACTGCTTTGACAGGAAACAAAAACAGCAATGGGATCATTTTTGGATGAATTTGTTTTTGTATAGAAATTCTCATAGTGGCTGTTTAACTTGTCAGACAAAATCAAATCGTATTGATTGGAGTTGACTTAGAACCTGTCCTCGACTAACGCATTTCCTGTCGGGAGAACCTGAACAGACATTGCTGATATTCCTGTCTAGGAGGAAACAAATATTGTAAATTTAAGCAGAAAGGCACGTACTGTACATAGACACACACCTGAATACATCCAGCAAGCCAACATGGAGAAATAAAACCATTTTGCAACAGTATAATTTCCTGGCATATTCCAGTGTTTGTCCTCCCGATTTTAGTTGGTTACTTTTGGAGCAGTGCTTTGCTGTAAAACCACCGCCAGCATTTGGAAATCCAACCCAAATATATGGTCGGCTAAACAACATGTCTGGTTGTTTGACAGTTTCCATGGTGAATTTTAGACCACTGGCTCCGCTGTATCTGCCAATCACTGCAGTTTCTGCAAATACTGCAGGGTTCTTCCTATTAGGACCATGAAGAGAGCTGAAACACAAGGGGAACCACCTCGGCCCTGTTTCCCTGTAAAGACCTCACTTCATTCAGCATCATAGGTGTGTTTTGGGCGTAACATGAAATAAACCAATCAGAGTGTCCTCTCCCATTCCCTTTAAAAGCCAGGCGCGTTTGGACCTTGTTATGATCCCCGGTGCATCTGCTATTTAAACGACGTGGGCACTGGACGGGAAATTGACAACGGCGTTGGGCTTTCCGCTGCGCTGCGCTGCGCTGCGCTGCGCTGGGCTGCGCTGCGTTGCGCTGTGTTGCGCTGCGTTGCGCTGCGCTGCGTTGCGCTGCGCTGCGTTGCGTTGCGTTGCGCTGCGTTGCGTTGCGCTGCGTTGCGTTGCGCTGCGTTGCGTTGCGCTGCGTTGCGTTGCACTGCGTTGCGCTGCGTTGCGTTGCACTGCGTTGCGCTGCGTTGCGCTGCGTTGTGCTGCGTTGCGCTGCGCTGCGTTGCGTTGCGCTGCATTGCGTTGGGCTGCGTTGCGTTGCGCTGCGCTGCGCTGCGTTGCGTTGCGTTGCGCTGCGTTGCGCTGCGTTGCGTTGCACTGCGTTGCGTTGCGCTGCGTTGCGTTGCGTTGCGCTGTGCTGCGCCGGCTGCAAGATAGGGCCCTAACAGTTATTTCTGTGTTTCTGGTCTGAGGCCAAAACAATCACTTTGGTCCCTAGGATATTTTCACTTTTCTTATTTTTAATATACTAAACGATTTATGGATTAATTGAGAAAATAAACGTAATATAACGTAAAAATAAAAGCCTAATTTTTTTCAGCACAATATTCACTGAATCAGTTTGTCATTAAATTTAAGGATTATTATTATTGTTTCACATCACATCCGCATCGTACTTGTTTCCTACTTTGAATGATGCCCAACACCATGCATCATTGTTCAATAGATATTGCATTACTGTGTAAATTCTGCTTGTGTTTCTGCTGCTTTTTTATTTTTGAATGGGTTCATCTCCTCTGGCGACATTAGCAGAAGGCGTTGGTGTTACTCTGTCAGACTGTGTGCAAAGTATTTCAAGAAGTCACCATAAAATATTCTAAAATCTGCTGAAGAGATCACTTTCAGCCCAATTGAATCAGCTGATTAGATTCAGGCGATAATCCAAATGTGGGATTTTCACAATGAGATTTTCATTTTAATTTTTTGTATTTTAATTTATAACAATGCCGCATTTGATTGCTGGTAAGAATGTAAGACATCTAGAAAGTTGGGCACTTAGTCAGACAATCCAATCCAGATGTCAAACAATAAACAAAGGAAAAAAAGAAATTGTCGCAGAGGCTACGATTTTTCTCTCAACCACTCAGCTCTGTCTTTCACCAACTCTGCGTGAGATGTTTTGGGGGGGGGAACGTAGATTCAAAAGTGTAGGAATTCACATTTGCATATACTTCACAGTGACCAATTCACTACAGATTACGTGATTATACGGTGTGAGAGCCCAAGCTGTTTGAAACTAGGAAGAGCAAAGACTCGGTCACACAGTGATTTGTCTGTGCTCGGCTCGGCAGCGTGAAGTGCAGTACGGCTGCCACAGTCCCTCAGCGTTTGATCCTCCACGGTCACAGTCATTCGTTTATCTGACAGCCGGTGGTTCACCGCTGCTTTGCATCTGCTTCACAGTTTCTCCTCGCGAGGACAACATGGCTTAGCACACGCTTTAAAGGACCCCCTCAGTCATAAGAAATGAGCGGGCGATGGTGCGTTTGAGCCCACCCGTCATGTTTGTTGAGTGTATTTTCGCCCGTGACTTAGAAATGTCCCAAATTGTCACGCTCTGATTACATGCTTTTATCAGTGATGTAAAGTGATGGCCCTTTTATTTTTAATTTCTGTCCCCGCATCATGGTACATGCTGTCACGTGGCATATGCACGTCAATATTTTCTAAATGCAGTAAGATGGGTAACTTATACTAATACTGGGGATGGGCTTTTACACGACCATTACTGATCCACTTATTATCCTTTTAACCAGCTGTTGCAATAATTTCAGATACTCTATAGCTTTTAAGATGTCTTTCTTTGGAAAATATAAACATTATTGAGAGTGTTGCGGAAAGGTATCCCATTAATTTAGAAGGAATCAAATGCTCCTGTTTCCTTGGTTACCTGTGATAATAACATCAGACTCCGCTGAGCTAGATAAAGCAACTCCTCATACGGGAAGTAATTGGCTCACTGGAACTAAGACCGCTTCCAACACACACACACACACACACACACACACACACACACACACACACACACACACACACACACACACACACAATCAGTTCCAACAAAAAAAACACAAATGTCAGATATACATATGTTATGCTAAACAGGAGTGTTCACATATTTGCATATGTATTAATTAATAGATTAATTGCCTTTATTACCGTGGCCATAAGCAAAGCTAGATGTGTTTTGCAAAATTGTGTTGGGACATTAAGCAGCTAGTGTGATTTGTGCTTGTTTACTTCAGCAGCCTGTGCGGGTAATCGGCTCCAAAAAGTGTAGCTAATGTGATCTGATAGGACCATGTTAGCTCACAAACTGTGAAATACAGTAAATATTCTGAAATACAATTATCCGTGTTTACATAAGGGCAGAGCGGAGAAGTACTACTGATGGATATGCAGCCCTTTTTTTTAATTTCCTTTTCTTTACAAATAGATTAGCTTGAGGTCAGCCTCTCACCATCTGTCCACATCACTGTAGTTCTTCTTTCTAAAGTCTTCAAATTAGTGCTGCAGCGAGTTAATGGTTCCCTAGTCTCGCTTTGGCAGACCCTTAGCCAAACCCTCCTCTACAGTGCTGTGGAGGAGGATCTGACTAGATTACAAGTTGTGCATGAAGATATCTACAGACAGAAAACGCAGCAACTACAGGTACGGCAAAGAAAGGACAGTCACAGCTAAAAACTTGTGTTAACCAGACGAAAGATTTGGTATTCGGTTTCAGATTCGGCAGAATCTTAACCAGTGGATTCGGTATTCGGCCGAACCCCAAAAATCTGGATTCGGTGCATCCCTAATTCAGAGGTATGTCCAGAACGTGGTTAGCATTGTTGTATACTAGCACAAAGATTGGAAGCAGGTGTGAACTGCTAGCCTCGCTGCGCTCCTTTACACCTGTGGTGGTGGTGTTGTTAGCAAGCTAGTCACTTGGGTGAAGCTGCCCCCTCTTAGTCGATTAGGCGACTAATTGGTTGTTTTGATCTTAATCGACTAAGATTTCTTTAGTCGATTAGTAATTTTTTCAATGCTTTTTCATGCTGAATGACTTATTTCCAAGAAACTTACGAGCAAATCCCTGGTAAACACAAGGTGCTTTTGCATGATTCTTTGTGGAGAAACTTAGTATTACAGATCTGTTGATTAAATCAACTGTGAGTCGACTAAGAATTTCGGTTACACTTTACTTGAAGGTATCTACATAAGAGTGACATGACACAGTCATAAATGTTTATGACATAACACTTCTTTTAGTAAGTGTCATTCGGTTTTTGTCATGACAAGTTATGGTTAGAGTTAGGGTTAGGGTTCATGTGTCATGACCGCATCATGTGTTCATGACAGTGTCATGTCACTCTTATGTAGATACCTTTTTTTAAGTAAAGTGTTACCAGAATTTCTTTAGTCGAGGACAGATTTACACTTGGGTGTTGTCCATGGTAGAGCTCTACAGTGCTTCTCACTGTGGGTGTTTTGGCTTTAATTTTATCTTAACGAAAACCTGTTAGCCGAATCATGTTGTTTAATAACTAATAATAAACGCAGTGAATATGGGGATTTTGATATTCCACGTTTTGTCACAGAATGAGTTGCCGGTACATTTCTTGCGAAGAAACTCTGAAATGATAAATTTTTCTGATTTTCTGCTAATGTTTATGAGCTTCCTGTTTTAAAGTGTTGGCACAGAGATTGGATTACACATTTCACTGCTGGCAGGAGCATCTCTATTAAACACTTTAACAGTTGGAAGTGCAGTGCTAGGTGTGGAGTTTTGGGGTGTCAACTGGGATTAGAGTTAGCCTGAGAATGTGTTTTGTGAGAGCAGATCAGATTGGTTTGTCTGTTTTTGGATTTTGGGATATAGTGTTGCCGGCATGCTGACCCGTCTGTCGTCCAGGGTGTTGGTGTGCAGCTGGCCGACTGGAACGGATAGTTTTGTCTCGACTGTTATGCTGAATATCTGGGGTGACCGTGACTTTCAGGGGTTAATATGATGATGAGGTCCCTATGATCTTGCTTTGCTGCTGCTGCGCAGTGGCTCCGACCTATATTCTGTAGTAAAATAAAGTTTTCCCCTCTAGAAGTTGCAAGGAACAGTCTATTCTACGTTCAAATATTCAAGGAATAAGTATCTGTAATACTAAAACAGTATTGAATAGTCTAAAAGCCTATTAAAAGGAGTGTAGGATAAAAGGAAAATTAACCTCTGAGCTAAATTAAAGCTGTTGAACTCATTTTGTGGCCACTTGGGTCCGTCCCCTTCCTCTTTCTTTGTGTTGGCATTCTAAAGATTAAAGATTTTTTGGGGGGCTTTTCCCTTTATTTGTGTTGACAGTGGATAGACAAGAAAGGTGGGAGAGAGATTGGGGATGGGGTGAGCTAGAGGTCGCCCCGTGTTGGCGTTCTAAACTCTGGTGGATTTATGAGGACTATGGTTAACTGCTCCTCAGATCTCGATTGACGATTGTGATTGGTTTAAAGAACTGGCAATAAACCAGAGCACGTTTTTCTCCCATCCCAGAATGCTGTGTGGACTAGCCAGACCCTCCTATGCAGCAGCGCTGTGGAGGAAGGTCTGGCAATGCAAGACTAGTATCGGCTCAGCTCCCTTGGAACCTCGACTGAGGTGGTACCATTAAAAATTACCAGCTACTATCCACAACCGTTGCTAATGGGAAACCAGAAAAAGGAGCGAGTTGAGTACGAGCTGTACCATGCAGTGGAAAAACGGCATAAATGAGGCCCTGCTGTGGTGCTGCCAACATGGTTCCTGTTGCTTTCTTTTTAAAACCCTCTTTTCGTTTTTTTTCATTGTTGGGATCCAGGGTAAACCTTTGCTTTGCCAGTCTCGTCTATTAAAATTGTGCGGTTTACCTCATGTCATGTGCATTTTTTTTGTCCTTCTCAGTGTACCTGAAAGACAGACAGAACTCATGGTCTTTACCTCAGCTGTTTTGGAAAGGGAGGGTGGGGAAGTTCCTGTTTTAGCAAGTCGAAATACTTCTCACCGTGACTTATTGGTAGAACATGCTGACAGAATATGTCATGGTCTCCTTTTAGTGATGAAGTTGATGGAGAATTTACCCTTTTTTCTTGCAAAGATTTGCAGTGTTGTTTTTTTTTTAAGTTTTATATACATTCTGAGAGTATCGAAATGGTGTAGAAAAGTACTTGTTACTCTCTTCAATTAAAAGTCTGTGTTCTTCCTGGAAAACTTTCTACACCTGGAAATGTGTATCCTTCCCCAGGGCTCTGAACGCTCCAGGCAGACTGCTCTGATAATGTCAGAGGTATATCAGGTTGTATTTGATGATATTTCAGGATCTCATGACTGAATTGGATTATCGGCGACGTCTTCGGATCATCTCAACAGCCAGCAGCTGTAGTCAACAGCCAAGGCTCATAATCAGAGTGAAATGTCCTGCTTTTTCTAAATCTGGTTAGAGAAGTCAACGGACGATTTGTTCCGCATTCCATTTGGTAGGCTGAGATGTCAATATTGACTGTCTCGTGTCCTAGATAGTGCCCTATTTACTTAATTTGGTGGAAGAAAAATAAATGGAACAGAGGACACATTCCTCTGGTGAAAGTGTACTTGCATGAAACATTGTTTTATCATTTGTTCAAGTTTTGATCACTCAATTACATGGTGCATGGTAAAGATTTCAAAAATGTTCGGACGGATGTCATGTGCTCTTTCTACATAATGTGTATTCTATATTGAGTTGTCCGATGATGTACACGTGACCATATCATGTCATGTCCTACTTTGCTACGACAATCATGGGCTTGTTCTGAGGAAAATAAATGTGATGCATTTTCTGTCACCCTCAGAAAGACAAAGTCTTTTCTTCTGGGTTTTGTGGTGATTTTTTTTTATTTCTGGGAGTCTGTGGTTCAGCAGGTAGAGTGGCCGGCTACCAAAAATAAGGTCGCTGGTTCGATCCCTGGCCCCTGCAGTCTACATGACAAAGTGTCCTTGGGCAAGATGTTTGCTCCCGATACTGCGACATCTGTGTGTGAATGTTTATCTGATGAATAGGTGGCACCTTTTATTCAACATGCTGCCTCCTGTTGATGCCCAGTATACAAGAATGTTAATGAGATATGCGGTTTGGGCGTGTTAAAGCGCTGACACACCAACCCGATAATCGGCCGTCGGACAGTCTGGCGAGGTCAGTGACTCGAGTCTGTCCGGTGTGTTCCGTGCCGTCGTCAGTCGGAGGAGCCGCCCGGCCTTCATTTGGGCCGATTTGACATGTTGAATCAGCCAGTGGGCAGTCGGACTCAATGAGGAGTGCTAACCCGGAAATGAAGAGCGGGATGAGCGTGATGAACGTCTCTCTAAATCTGACGAAAATCTTTTAAACTGACCTTAGTCGATCTGAAATGAAGACAAATTCAGCATCTGCACAGCCTATTTCTCGCTTAAAATGTCTTCAGAAACGCGTTTCGGTGAACTATTTTCGTAAAATACGAGATCGTATTCCAAACGAGCCGCTATAATGGTCTGGCTTTGAAATTCGGGAGAAGCCAGACCCACGTGACGCGTTCATCTAATCAGCTGTCGGTTTTAATTTTTTGGGCGACAATACAGATTAGCGCCGCCTGCTGTTATGGAGAAGTATTACGTTGACGTTGCTTCGGTTTGTGTTCCGAGGTGCTTTTTTTAACCTACTCGGGGAGACTGATCAGTCCAACTGCCTTTTCTGCCGATGGTCGGCCGTCGGGTTGGTGTGTCAGAGCCTTTAGTTTAAACGGAGATTAGTACTTCTACTTGAGCTAAAACGCTTGTGTGCACGGAGATCGCTTTTGGCTCAAAACTCTGCTTAAATACAGAAATGTAGCAATGTCAATGTATCCTTACTTGCAGGTGATGGAATGTCACGTTTTTGAATGTTCTGAGCCTCGTCAGCATTCAGTTTTAGCCCTTGTTATTTGAAGCAACACAAACTGTCAGAAGAAAAGACTTCAGACTCTACAGCCACGCTAGCAGCTCTGTGAGGCTGTAGTGGTGATTTGCAGTAGTGGAATGTAACTAAGTACATTTACTAAAGTGCTGTACTTAAGTACACATGAGGTACTTTTACGTGACTTGAGTCTTTTCTTTTCATGCCACTTTCTACTTCTACTCCGCTACATTTCTGAGAGAAATTTCTCCGCTACATTAATCTGACAGCTTTAGTTACTTTAGAAATTAAGATTTTTCCACACAAAACACATAATTATTATAAATTAAACTACCCAACGATATATAGACCTACAAGTCCAGCCAAAATGATTAGACGATTAAACATGTTTAGAAAATGTTTGGATCGTTTCCAGTTACTAAAATTACTAAGAAGGATTTTTCGGCATTGAGTACTTTTACTTTTAATACTTTAATTACATTTTCTTGATGATGCTAGCATACTTTTGTTAAATAACATTTTCAATGCAGGACTTTTACTTGTAACGCAGCATTTATAGTCTGGTATTAGCACTTTTAGCTAAGTAAAAGATCTAAATCCGTTGTGCTAAGTACTAATGTGAGCAACTGTAATGTTCATCATGATTACCGTCTTAGTTTAGTGTGTTAGCATGCTGGCAAGTACGGCTGAGGCTCTGGAATGCCATTAGCTTTGATGGGAGGCATTATTGTCAATATTTGTGGAGGTCTTTCCCTCAAAACCACAAATTCCAACCTCATGGTTTTGATTGAGGAAAAGTCAGGGGAAATGAACATCTTTAAGTCACAGTTAGGACTTTGGAATGTTACAAACTCCAACACAAAACTTTTTTTAAATGCTTTAAGCAATTATTTCATAAATGAGAAACTTTCAACATAATACACAGTAACAGATAGTCAGATAGTGTTGTGGGCGGGACATGAAGTCAGACTCAGTGGTGAGTGAAACCGAAGCAGAGGGACAGACACAGAGCTGTAGCCGAGCCAACGAAGACCACTTTTTTATGAATTAACTTTATCGGTTATAAGGCAAATAAAAAGCCAATACAGGTAATCTGCAAATCGCCAAAAAAACGGCCAGATTACCGGCCTATCCCTAGAACGGCCCCCAGACTGATAAGGTTTTTAGAACTTTGGCAGATAATCATTTTCTAATAGGGCCAGTTCTCAAATTGTATTCCACTTACAGTGTGTGCACAACGTTACTGTAACATGCAGAAAACACATTCAAAACTCATTTACAACTGTCCGTCAACTGTGAACAAAAGTGTAATCAAGACAGGGACACGGAATTGCAAATGTCCTTCAAACCAACATTTTAGCTCTACATTTGAAAAACCGTAGAGCTTTGTGGCAGAAGAGCGAATTAGCAGACCTTTGGCGTGACCAGAATCACATTTTTAGCTATTATTAGATTATACATAATTTATAAATGCAAGAATGGTGACTGATAGTTTTAAGTTGCACATGAATTGGCTCTGAACTTCATTATCACACAAGTCTGAGGCTGTATCCAAAATCACTCCCTCGTTCACTACTCCCTAGATATAAGGATGTACTGACACTCAGTCACGGACTGTAGTCTACATGGAGCATTAACTTGAGATTTTGGACACTTATAAGAATTATATTTAATTTATGTGTCATGCCACTAAGTGGCCCATCCCACACAGAATTACATGACACCAATACAAAAGTAATTTCATCCACAGCGTCTACTCTACTTCTACTCTGCACAAAATAAAGAATAAAGAAAACCTATTACAGCAGCCACAACACAATAGTGCAACTCATAAATTGTCCAACTAGAACTAAACATTTTATGCATGAAACTTGGTTGGTCTTTATAATACATCGGTATCGGCAAGCACTCGAGTTTATGCACCAATCCAATCCCACGTAATCTAAACCCGAAGAAAATCTACTTTTTAAAGTAGTTTATTGTATGTTCTTTTTCCGTAATGACGGTTAATCTGGATAAAAGTTCTATGGAATGAATTGTTTGTGTTTGTTCATGTTTTCACAAAAAGTTTAACCCCCGAGCCAGGCCCGACAACAATGATAGCAATCACATCACGTCCATAGAGGGATAGTAGTATACAGCTGTTAAAACATAATCAAATATATGACACACTGGAATCAGATCGGTGCTCGGTATTGGCTGACACGCAGGTTCAGGTATCTGTATCGGGAAGCAATAAAATGGTATCGGAACATCTCTTATTTAAACTTGTCATTATATGCTGATAAGTACTAAGTGTACTGCTTGATTCAGACCAGAACGAACAGCACATACACACTGCACTTCCCTTTCTTCTCTTCATTCCTTTTACGTTATGTCCTCTTAATTAATTTGATCTGTTCAGCTTATGATGTGGTTATCTATATGTGTTACAGGCTGTTATCTACAAATGATCATGCCATGGCTGTCTGCTCTATCTCGGCTATCTTGGGAGTTGAATTATTTATTAGGAGAGGTTGATGCTTTTATAGCTCCTGGTGCCTTCAGTGACCGTCAGCCTGCAGTTGTGTGCTTTTGCCAAACTGTGCTCCTCTCATGAATGCACCTGGGCGAGGGGGAAACCTAATCAGGTTTGATTCCCTTTTGATCCATTTCAGCGAAATACGGGATCTAAGTGACTCCAGTCTGTAATAGGATTTTCTAATGCACTGTTGATTGTTGCTTATTTGACTTTTATTGACAACAGCACCAAGTACAGTGCATCGTAAACTGTAACGTGTTTGTGTGTTTTCTGTCTTTTTCAGGGTCTCATTAAAATCCGAGGCGACAAATGCTGGAGAGACCTCACCTGCATGGACTACCACTATGAGGTGGGTGTAAACAATACAATTGTGTATTTAAAGCTAGAGTGCCCCCCCCTTCACAGCAGTGGTATTTATAAAAACACTGTGTCGCTTTGGTCTCTCTCCCCACTTCCTGCCTGTACTGGGTAATACAGGTAGACTGACATACTGTGTAACCAATACTGTGACATACTGTGTAACCAATCAGAAAGCCAGAATAAGCAGCTATGCTTTGAAGAACTGTAAAGGCCCTATCATGCACCCGGCGCAGCGCAAAGCCCAACCCCAAGTGTCTTTGCTAGTTTAAGACTGACGCAGTTGTCAATTTCACCGTCCAGCCCCCGCGTCGTTTAAATAGCAAATGCACCTGCGCCCATCTGTGTGCCCATGGGCGTGCTGGTCTTACAGGGAGGTGTGTCCAGGTGCATTCTTGGCGTATTGCTATCTTGAGGCAGCGGGAAGCGATCATGCCATTGACCAACAAAAACCTGGTCTAAAGTCAATAACGCAGCATTTCATTGTTATTTTAACACCGCATTAGTAAAATGCGCCTAGACTTTTGCACAGCACGCGCACACTATGCTTGCTACACACACAGGGAAGCACAGCAGCACACAAACATGCAAAATATTAAAAATGTAAATATCACAATGTGAAATATTATTATGATATGATCTGCTCGGACACTTTCACTTCATGCACGAGCAGATCAGTTTCTTCTCCTGAAAATCTCTCCTTCCTGCTTAGCAAAATCCGCCATCATAATAGCAATGCGCCAAAGTAACAACCGCGCCTGGCTTTTAAAGGGAATGGGAGAGGACACTGATTGGTTTATTGCATGCTACGCCCAAAACACACCTATGATTAATGAAGACACTAAGTACAACCATGCACCTGGCGCACAGACCCATTTTTCTAGCCTCGTGAGCCCATTCTGATCTCGCGAGCTCCAGTTTTCCACTCGCAGATCAGTCTGGCATCTTGAGATAGAGAAAATTTGGAGCCGTTAGCCAAACGACCGGGCCAATCAGCGTTGGTTTTGAGGCGGGTTAGGTGGTGATAGACAGATGGTTTATCCAATCAGCTAACCAGTATTTTCAGACAGCGGTCCGGGAACCTGAAATGGGGCCTTTTATTCCTAAATTCTCGTTACACAAACGGCAAATATCCTTTACCGACATGTTGCTTGCATGCTGAGCTAACGAGCTATGCTTTGCCTGCAGCAGCAGGGGCGGGCTTGTGGTTGTATTTTCATACGCTTCGTGGATCTGATTGGTTGATTTGGCCCGTCTATCACCAACATAGGTGATAGACAGATGGTTCATCCAATCAGCTAACCAGTATTTTCACCCCTTTCCAAAAGTTCTCCAACGGAAAGTTCCCAGATGGATATGTCGAGCAAATGCGGAGCGATCCATCTGGCGGAGTCAGGTTACCTTTTTTCCACCATCAAACTAGCAAAAGTGGATTTGTACGGCACGTAAATGCACCTTCGCCAGGCTCTTCATGCCGTGCCCCTAGATCGTTAAAATTTTAAACCGGTCTTAATTTTCCTACGTCCATGTAACGCTGCCTCTAATGCTCAATGACTTGTGTTTTTTTAATTCTCTGGATTTGTAGTTTTTTCTTTCACTCGTCCAAATATAATGCAATATACAGTATGCATATGATGTTTTGTATCTGCAACAACCGTGAAAGAGGACAGGGTGGTTAGCATGAGAGACAAAGGAAATAAGAGGAACTAGCATCAAATCTCAAGGCTCTTTGTTGACTTCTGGGAAGAGCAGTGCAGAAAGCCGCACAGAGCAGTGAGCCCTGAGCACCAAAGATCTCATGAAAGCTATCAAAATACCGATTTAAGAGGGCACTGCATCGCAGACCAGGCTTATTTTTTAATCATTCTTTGTGGGCAGATGGCCAGCAGAACTTTAGTCAATTTCCCAAAGGCCTGTTTTCATTGATAATCTTAACATCTGAAGACTGATCCAGTTATGCAAAAACATTGTGTCATCACGGCTTTGTCTCCTGAACTCCCATCGGGCTCACCACACCAGGGCAACACATTACAGGAACCGCTGTCAGGGGTTTCAGTAAATCAGCCTCTTATGCAAGACCGTGAGGTTGTGTTTGTTTTTCCCCTGTGGGACGCTCAACCGCTCTGACCCACACCGCTGTTACCAAGCCGCAGAGGGAGAAGGGCCGTCTTCTGTAATTAACATAGACAGGAATACACTGGCTCCTATGGGACTGGATGACTGGAGATGACACTCGCATACACACACATATCAAGAATACAATATACTGTAGATACTCACACAGTCTGTAATACAATGGGAACGGAGTTAAAGACTGTAATACGATGGCTGGGTAAATGGTGCAGAGATTATGTACCCACAGATAGCTAAAGGAAGGGAATCAGGAATGACATACCCCAAATATGAACTGTCGCAGTTTCTGGCTTTTTATTTAGTTTGGAAAGAAACTGCATTTGATTTACTGGTTCACTGCATTGTAAATGTCCCCCGACTTTTAGTTCCCAGAGTTAGAACAGTTTTAGCATTGCTAATGCCATGGAAATCACTGAGCCCAGTGGTTGTCAACCCGGGGGGTTGTAAAATGAAATATGAGATAGGATATTTTTTTTCACTACTCTTAATTCATCATCTCTATTTCTTGTAACATATCAAACGGTCTCTGTCCTCTCTGATAATGAATCATATAAAACGGGCTGAACAGGGGCAGTCATCCTTTGGTTGAACTACTGCATTACATGGAATATGATTTTATGTCACAAAGTCAGTACTTTTGCTCTGTTTTAAGGGATTATAAGAAAGGGGTTCTCAAATTTCTTGACGACTGAGTGCCAGTTTCCTTTTTCCTTAAGATAATTTTTTGGAGCCTTTTTTTCTTTATTAGATAGTATAGACAGACGGGAACGGTGGGGGGGAGAGAGGGGATGATACGCAGCAAAGGGCCGCATGTGGAATTCAAACCTGGGACGCTGCCAAGGACTCAGACTACATGGGACCCCCACAATGAGGTTGACATTAGGCCTGTCACGATAGTCAATAAATCAATTAATTGCACGATTAAAAAAAAATGAGCTCGTTAATTTTTACGGCCGCGATAATTTCCATTTGCATGAACGTTAGGGGAGAGAGAGAGAGAGAGCAGGGTTTCCTGCAGCACTTTGCAGTTAAGGTGCCTTCAGTATATGAGCGATATCCACCGTGTTACTCTGCGTTCTGTTTTCTCCCTTTCATTCCAAACCACACAGCTGACAACTTGCAGGTTTGTGAAATTCATGGTGGTGCTAAAGGAAAAGTCAGGGGATAAAGTAGGGAATTCTGGAAAAGGTTGAGGGTCCGAAGGCCAAAGAGGTCTGACTCCAATCGATCTGCCTATCAATTCCCCGCGAGTCCGTTAATGTCAACCAGAAACTGAAATCATTTGCTGGACGATAGGTTCAAGTCAAGTAACTTTACTAGTACAGTATTCCAAAAGTACAAAACACGTGTGGGTTACACAACTGGATCCTAAGTTTCCCTGGCCGCAGACATAGTATACGGGGTCAGGTCCACTCAGTCTCTCTCGAATTGTGAACAGCCCCGTCTCAACATCTCCCTAACCTTTTATCCTCCTACACTGGGGCGTTGCTCCTCTTCTGTATCCAGGTGTGTGTGTGTGTGTGTGTGTCTGCGTGTGTGTGTCTGCGTGTGTGTGTGTCTGCGTGTGTGTGTCTGTGTGTCTGTGTTCGCAGGTCTTCTTCAGTTGCAGCTTCCTCTTCTTGTGACCTTTTTCTCTGTGTACAATCACACACATCAACCTAGAAGCTGTATCCTGTCTACCTCTCTGATAAGCTGTTTCCTGTCTACTTCTCTGATAAGCTGTTTCCTGTCTACTTCTCTGTCTGGCACAGAAAACCGTTTCACAGTTTCCAACATGTCAGTCATATGCTAAACCATCTATTCGTCGGAGTCTCGTTCATTTCACAGGGAATGCAAATGTGTCTCCCAACCAAAGACCACAAGACAACACGCAACTCTTATGCAATGAGCAACACTATATGAATTTTATACTGAGAATAACACATCTAAATAAATAGGAATATTTCTACAATAACCAAAGTCAATAGGATCCCTTCTAGGGGAAACGTGAATGTCTGTACAAAATGTGGTGCCGATCCATCAGGTAGATAATTTAGAGGGTCACCAAAGTCATTACAATTTATCTTCTAGGGAATCCTGTAGTTGAGACATTTCATATAAAAAATAAAACAAACTGTCAGCCTCATTGTAGCGCTAAAAGCAAAAAGTAATAGGATTACCAAAGTCAGTTGGATTCATCCTTTGGGAACCATGAATGTCTGAGGCAGTGATGGAGTACTCGAGTCCCAGTCCAGCACTAGAGTCCGACTGGAGTAGCTATTCTCTGAACTTGTGACTCGACTCAGACTCTGGTAATGGTGACGTCTCAGATTCTTCTTTGGTGACTCCAGACTCAACTCGGACTCAAAAAGTTGGTGACTCAACTACAACACTGGTCTGAGGACATTAAAACTCCTCTCTAAAACCAGGCTAAACCCATTAAGGCAGAGTGACCCACTATAGTTATGCAGTGGTGACGGGAAATCTGGGGGACATTGAGCCTTTCATTGACAACTTGCACACTTAATGTAAAGGCTGATCTATGCTTCTGCGTTGAATCGACCGCGAATCCCCCTCTGAGCCCTCCGCCCTAGCTCGACGTGCACCTCCAAAAAATTGTAACTTTGCATCGAGGCGACGCAGACCGCAAGGACTGTGATTGGTCAACTCGTCCTGTGTGTTGATAGTCGGTGTTTCAAGCAGCCTACTGTGGGGAGTAGCAAACATGCTAGTTCACTGACACAAGCTTTGCAAATAAACTCAGACATATTTACAATGACGGGGTTATCCGTTTGTAAAGTGTCTATGTCAGTAACGTTTTGAAATTAGCACTTCGCCAGCAAGCAGTACTTTGTGGGCAGTTGTGCTAAAGTTTGCTTGCTAATGTAACATAATCTGGCTGGCAGACACCTCGCAAATAACCTCCGACTTATCACCCCCTAGTGTTATGGCAGTGAAATGCACCGCGATGCAAAGCAACCCCAACGCAGAACTCCAAAAGGGTCACAACGCCGTAGGAGCTACAGCGTGGAGTTGACGCAGAAGCATAAAACAGCCTTAACTTAGCAATTCACTGATGCACTAATTCCAAAATCCAATGGAAAAAAGGAACCAAAGACGTAATTATATTGTCTTTACTGTTCATATTTAAAATGGAGCACAGGAGCAGCAGTAGCTGCATGTGTACTTGATGGACTTTAACGAGGAGAATCATGTGTGACATCAAAATGTAGGCTGGGTATTTTCACATGTAAATCAGCATGGTGTGGCTTCCAATGTACACTTCTCTGATTTTTTTATATATATATATATATATATATATATATATATATATATATATATATATATATATATATATATAATCTGTGTCTTGTGACGGCCTTCCGTGTGTGTGTGTGTGTGTGTGTGTGTGTGTGTGTGTGTGTGTGTGTGTGTGTGTGTGCGCGCGCCCTTTACGCTTTAAACCAATTCCTGTTTTTGCTGTTCTTTTTGTCCTTTGTGCATTACTGTTTTTAATCCAGCTATATATCATCGGTTGTCTATAGGGTTTTGTGGGGACAAGCTAGCAGACATTTGCCTAATTATACATTCAGCAGGTACAGCAACAGTAGCATGTCCACCTGACAAATGCAAGTCCCATAATCACTGATGCAATGATGGATGCTTTTGCAAACAGTTATGACCCTCCTTTTTACGCGTGCAACTATTACTCTGCATTTCATCATTGACCCTTATCCTTGAATTCCGATGTGTACGATCCATGCGTGGCCGGTGGCTAACAAAAGCTTTATGATCTCACTTTAACTAAACTCTGAATTCAACTTCAGGGAAAAAGGTCGCAAAGGGAATTCTTTTAGTTATGGACCTTATTCCATTCTGGGTTAGTTTCTCTGACCTGCTCCAACCTCAACGGTCAACGGCCTTATGGTTGCACACACACACACACACACACCAGAAGCCACTGGCGCCAGGGGAAGCCTTATTAACCCCCTCTGACACACAGCTCTCTTTCAAACGTGCAGAGAAAGTGCAGATACCCTCCTGTCCTGACTACCCGGGGGATGTTTAGGTGTGTTTCGGCATAGTTGGTGTTTTGTTTGCTTCGGTGTGTGTGTTGTAATGCAGCTTGCTTGCAGGCCAGGTGGGGTTGTTTGGTTGGCTGAGGTTGCAGGCTCCTTGCCTTTGGATTTCCGGGGATTTCCAGGGGTATTTAGGTAAGCTACAGGTTAAATACAGGCTTCTTCTTCTATTCCATAAAAACAATAAGAGTATAGACTAGTGTGCCAGCGTCTTGTTTTCTTACACCCACCCCCCCCCCACCTATTTCTGTGCTTTATTTATTATACACCACCTCACCTGACACTATTTGCATGTTCAGCTATTACACGGTTTGCATGCGACCACCTCTCACACACAAATACACACGCACACACACGCTTAATCATACCTACACAAACACTGCACAGCTCTGTATGTGTCTGTGTTTTTGTGTAGGTGGGGTTGCCTTCATTTAAATAAATGTTCCACCTTTATTTAGACATGGAAAAGTCAAGCAGAGAAAACATGCATTTTAAACCGCGGAAGAAGTCTATTTTAAAGAAAATGGTTGATACAAGTATTGGACCTTAATGGATACATTTATGGAACCAAAAAACAATTGATTAGCGGTCACGTTTATCTTGACAAACCCCTCTTCTCTGACACGTTTGCTGCTACAAAGCACCGTCTCTGGCATCATAGTCTGGAGCTCACATTTTCACCTTTGTCTCATTCTCTGCACCCCCCCACAGACCCAGCCAGTTCCTAACCCTATGTCCTACTACATGCATCACTCCCCATGGTGGTTTCATCGCTTCGAAACGTTGTCCAACCACCTCATAGAGCTCATCTTCCCGTTCTTCACCTTCTTGGGCAGGCGAATGTGCATGGTCAACGGAGCCATCCAGATCCTGTTCCAGGTATCTCGCACACTGTTCACCAACTCACAGGAGCCGATGATAACAAACACTAGTTCTGTTAGCATCTTGTGAGGAAAGCCAGTATTTTATTTAGCATTATTCTTATTGCATTAAACCCATTTACTGGCCTATTTAAGGTGATGTTCGATTCCCTTGATCTGTGTTTTATTGCATTATGTGTCACTGTGCACTTGAACTTAATTTGTGCATCATTTGCAACTGGCGTCAGAGAGCTCATGTTAGTGTAAGTCAATTTTGTGTGGCTCAAAATAAATCCGTACTTGCCGTCCACATGTTGGTTGAACTCCTTATAATGACTCATCATACTAAAGTGATGTAATATAAGCAATCCAGCCGTTGTTTAATTATGATATTGTGTGTCTTTTCACTTTGTCTTGTCTTTTTGTGCTGTATAGGTGGTTCTGATAGTGAGTGGGAACCTCAGTTTCCTTAACTGGCTGACCATTGTTCCCAGTCTGGCTTGCTTTGATGATGCATGCCTGGGCTTCTTGTTTCACTCTAGAGGTGGAGCCAAGAAGGCAGTGCTCGAGATCCAGAATGAGGATGCAGCCGGACGCACCCCCACTCCCACCAAAGGTACTCCGGGGCTGTGTTCACAAAACGCCCTAGTGGTACGTGTCCATATAGGTGTTGTTTTCACAGCAGGGATTGCCCCGCTTTCCAGCGTGGCACGCTAGTGGGCTTGCCACCAGCAGTTATAAATTATTCTTCACTGACCTCTGACAAGCAAAGAAAATGGGCTACACCCGCATACAACCGAACGAACCCGTCGGGTGGGGCTGTCTGCTCCCAGACGGACCATAGTGGCAGCTCGTTTGGAATACAGTCTCTTATTTTACGAAAACAGTTAACCGAAATGTGTTTCTGAAAACATTCTATGCAAGAAGTAAGCTATGCAGATGCTAAATCCATCGTAAACGATCAGTTTAAAAAGATTTAAGTGAGCTTTTGCAAATGAGGGGCGGGTGACTCGACGCCCTGCTTCTCCAAAGTCCCCGCGACGCTACCAGAATGCATTGCACAGCTGCTCCCATAGATATAAATGGGAAGCGTGGAAATGACGCTGACAGTGGACATGTACTATAAGGCTAAAAATAGAAAGACAACACCTTCCATCCATCCATCCATCCATTCATCCATCCATCCATTTCTTTAAATTTGGGCTGTCAGTCCATTAAAATATTTAATGGTTAAGCGCACATTGATCCATAGTTAACTCACGATTAATCGCATGATCGTCCATAGTTAACTCGTGATTAATCGCATGATCGTCCATAGTTAACTCGTGATTAATCGCATGATTGTCCATAGTTAACTTGCGATTAATCTCAAATAAATCGCAAATTTTTTGTGTTCTAAATGTACTTCTAAATGTAAGTTTTTAATGCTCTTATTAACATGGAAGCGGACGAATATGCTTGCTTTATGCAAATGTTTATTATTATTGCAACAATCCACAACAATGGCGGCGTGCCTGTGGCGAGGGGAGGAGGGTTCCCTGCGTCCGCCGTATGCTGGGCCAGCAAGTGGTATTCTGAGACTCGACGTACTCCGGTGGTAACTCAGTTTACATCGACAGTACATGCAAACGAAAACACGAGCGAACCATCTGGAAGGGCTCTGAAACTGAACTTGCCATTCAAAAACACCCTTTCGCTTTATGCATTTCTTCCAAAGAGCTTTGTTTCTGCTACCCATCCACAGGGTTACTGCTGCATCGCTTCCTGATTTTACCAAACTACGGATAGGCCCAAGGCCCAAATCACAGAACGTGCGCGCGTTAATCACGCATCAAGAAAATAAGTGGCTTTAAAAAGGAATTTGCCTAAACCTCATTATTATCACGTTTATTTTGACAGCCCTACTTCAAATCAAACTTTAATACACACAAAAGGTCCAGAGACTCTTGTGTAGACATTGGCATCTCAGTAACAGTGGAGGCTAATGGGTACAGGAGGAAGGGAATTATGGAAGAAAAGGGGAATTATGGGAAGAAAAGGGATTAGCACTTGGACAGCTGAGAAGCTGGGAAAAGTTTGACATATGGTTTATGGGATTTTAATGTGATGTGGCTTACATTTTTTTACAATACAGACTGCTTAAAATGTGGTTAAAGAACAAGTGGCCCCTCTCTAATTGGTCTCATTGGACCCGTTAGTGTCTTTTGCTTTATCGTAAGATGTGGAATATAAAATAGGCTTGTACCTGGAGCGTGAGCATGTTTTAATCACTTCAACAGACCCAGACGGTCCTTTTTAGTATGAAGAGTTTTAGTTTTGGATTATGTTGATGTGTTTAACATGCGTGGGATAAGCAGGCAGGTAGGAAGGAAGGAAGTGATGTGGACTCAGCCAACATTTGTCAGCACCAGCTGTCCCATGATCTAACAGGTCAAACCTCTTCCACTGAAGTCATCATACACACACATATACACATTAGACTTAAAACATTTAATAGCACTAATCCTGTACCAGGAAACATGTCGTCCTCCGTAAATAATGAATCCCTTTCTAGGCCTAACACTAACAAATATGTCACCTTGATTCTCTCATTTTGAGATCCAGGACAACTGGAGATGTTAAATGCATTATTTCTCTAAAAGTCAACTAACTTTAACAAGTAAATAAATGCTGTATCTGCTCCTTTTTAGGCAAATCAGGAGCGATTTCATCCAATCTGTCTAAGAGCTGTGTCTAGTGACTGGTGTTGCAGTTTTCCATTGCTGTGCTGTTTTTCAGGCTAATTCACTCTTTCTATTTGTGTGAGAGTTGACTTTATGTAGTCTCTCATTGCCAGACCTATCTCCACAGTGCTGTGGAGTAAAGTCTGGCTACACTACAGATGCATTCTGGGATAGGAGGGGGGAAAAAAAACTTTCTGGGTTGTTTGCATTTCTTTAAACCTCCCAATCGTCTACGCTCCGGACGCAACGACGGTGGCTCTGCAAAAAAGTCTCGGGAAGGAGCCTGTTTTGGTGGAACATTTTAAACCCGCAAAAGAAAACTCCATATAACAATATTAAATGAAGATAGTTACAGAATACTGTTCACAAAATACATTAACAGGACCTGGATACATGTGTAGAGGCTAAGCCCAAGCTTTAAGCCCTTGAGGTGCTGTTCCACGGGGAGAGTAATTGACGCACTTTTTACCTTTTTTGATCAATGAAAGTCCAAGACATATTTGCAGTTAAAACCTTTGGTTCCATTTATTTCCATGAGATCTTAGTTGGGTTTCCAGACAAATCACTGATTGTATGTATGCCTGTGTAGTGTTGTGGTGTTGGTGTGCGTGTGCGTGTGGTCAAAAACTGTATGTGCTTCTGTGTTGCACCCGAGGAACCAAAGATTGGTTCCTATTTAACACAAGGGCACTAATTGGCTCTTCCAACATGGTTTAAAATAATTAGCTCTTACCAGTATACTGCCGTACTTCTTCCATAACAATTCTCTCCAATCTGTCCCAAAACGTCCCTGTTAGAGACTAAATGCCGTAAAAATATTCCGTGTAAATCTCTACAATCCTTCCCTGAAAGAACCAAGCAGGCCATTTTCATCGTGTAGCTTGCTAGCTCGAAGGTTGTTGTTTCCCGTAGCGAGTGCATTTTGAAAACGGCAACACACAAAAGAGTGGAATGTGAGGGGCAAAACCTGCCAGGCCTTATAATAATTTTTTTGTTCAAGATTTTTTTGGGGCATTTTTAGGCCTTTATTGACAGGACAGCTGAATAAATGAAAGGGGAGAGAGAGGGGGAATGACATGCAGCAAAGGGCCGGAGGTCAGAGTCGAACCCGGGCCCACTGTGTCGAGGAGTAAACCTCCATATATGGGCGCCCGCTCTACCAACTGAGCTATCCGGGCGCCCACGCCCTATCCTTTAAATGTACTTCTGTTGATCCCGACTATGCTCTATGCAATGCAGGTATGTGGATACGTCGGGTGATGAACATCGCTTTGGGCGTTCTGATTGGCTGCCTTAGCGTTCCCGTGGTGATGAACCTGTTCAGCTCCAGGCAGGTGATGAACACCTCCTTCGACCCGCTGCGTATCGTCAACACCTACGGGGCCTTCGGCAGGTACAGTACAGTCAGGGATCTGATGATATCTGTGGATCCTTTAAAACTGTTTAAAAACACGCCTAAATGGAAGGTCTTAAGATGTTTTTAAAAATGCACTTTCAAGATAGCAAAAAAGCACATGCACTTTCAAATCTTGCACTCTCATTATGTCTGCAGTTTTGCATTTGTAAACATCAACTCAGCAGCCTTCAACCCTCTTTCCCTCCGCTTATGAAGCATTTGGTTGGTTGGTTTGTTTTATTGGGATCCCCATTCGCTTCAGCATAAGCTAAAAGCTATTCTTCCTGGGGTCCTAAAATATCTGTCTCGTGACCATACAATTTGCAACATCACATTAAACGCAATACACACACACGGACATTATTTCACATTACACAACATTTCACAAAATACAAATCCTATTTAAAATTGACAGCTAAGGCCATTAATCCTAAAAAAGAAAGACATTACGCTACTCCGAATGAATCTATTTTAAGCAATAACAGATAACAAAAAAGCCCTATAACCGACTCACTACCAAATTAGTATTAGATATTGAAGTGTGTCTCTCCCCCCCCCCACACACACACACACACTCCCCACCCACACCTCTGTCCAGCATTACCAAGGAGCGCACCGAGGTGATATTTCAGGGCACTCTAAGCCGGGATCCCAAGGACCCCGAGGCGCTTTGGGAGGAGTACCAGTTCCTGTGTAAGCCAGGGGACCTTTACCGACGACCATGCCTCATATCACCGTACCACTACCGGCTGGACTGGCTCATGTGGTTTGCAGCCTTCCAGGTGAGATGCTGAACGACCGCAGGAGATGATGTACGGAGGGAAGTACACTCCCAATCTCCAAACCCAGTCTCTTGTATTTTTGCGTGTGTGGATAAAGGATTTGGCTGATCTCGGTGCCAAGACTGATTTAGTGTCATTACTCAACATCTTTAGATGTACAATTTGCGTTTCAAAATACGAGCATCCTGTTGCCTCTGATAATATGAATCTAACTTGGGCCAAAACTGGGTCTGGGTACCAAATACTTTTTAGGCAGCGGCCGAATTGCCTCCTTAGTATCGAGAATCGAAAAATGCCTCGTCATTCAATACCCAATTTCAATACCTAAGGAGCAAGTTTCATCGACGTCAGTGAGCTAGTAAGCATGCAGCATGCTTCTACCGCGATCTAACAATGCTGCTGATTGGCTGTCTTAACGTTACACGTCGTAGAGCCCTGCAGGAAAAACTCCACGTTAAGCAAAGACGGGGCTCACGTAGCTGTAAAAAGTAGAAGAGAAATTTGTGCCATAATGTGACATTTATTTTTGTTAAAATGGATTTTTATAAAATTGGTATCGAAAAAAGTATCGTTGAGGAACCGTTATTGAAGTCACAATATTGGTACCGGTATCGGAATTTCTTTGACGATACCCAGCCCTAGCCAAAACACAAATAGAAACATTAGTAAATGGTGTAAGAATTCACTGTCCCCCCCCTTTTTATCTGGTTTATCAGCAGAAATCACTTCATTTTTAGGGCTTGTGTGCCGAAAATGAGTTCATGAGCCTCAGCCATTGAGTACTGCATGTGGTATTAAGTGTTTCTAGCCACTAGGGGGCAGAAGTCTCATGTACTTAACTCAATTAAATAAAATCACTTTTGGTATAGCCAGTCTCCATTAATCTTTTTTTTTTATCTCTGTACATGTGCGTTTCTGTTTTTTTCTGTCAGCCTCCATATCTTTCTCCTCGTCTCTTCTGGTGTTGTCCCTCTTTATGCCACACACACTCTTTTGCCTCAGAGCCTCTTACTAGAATACACTCTCTGTCTCTTTCTCCGCCTCTGTAAATCCACATTTATGTCTCTTTCACACCCTGTGTGTGTGTGTGTGTGTGTTTTTTTTTTTTCCTCTCCTTTTCTTCCTCTTCTCTTCCCTTCCTTTCTAACACCTTGTCCCCGTCTTTTCATCCAGACCTACGAGCAGAGCGAGTGGGTGATCCACATAGCAGGACGTCTGCTGTCCAACGACAGCGCAGTCCTCTCCCTGCTCGACCACAACCCCTTCCAAGGCAGAGAAACTCCCAGGTAAACACAGAGCACACACGCTCGTCACGGCAAAGACCCTCATACTGAATGATGAACTTTTATTAGCATCAAGCGTTTTATGTCGGTATCAACTTCACCGAAGCACATCTTTTTCATATTAAAGATCCAGCTCTGGTTACAAAAATATATCTGTCATCAAACATGTGTTGGCAGTGGTCGGTCAAATGACAATCCCATGCTCCCTGTGAGTAGTTCTTCTCTGTGCTATAGCCCCCTCTGCTGCAGCAAAGAGCACATAATGTCTGTCTGTACTAAAATACTAAATCTGAATTATGTATTTGTTGCAGTGTCTCACATTTGAATTTGTTAGGACAATATATACCTCTGATGAAAAAATTAAAAAAATAGTATAATTATAATACCCGTTCCACCACTGTGGAAAAGAGGAGTAAAGTGCAGCACATCTGGCAGATTTTTTATTTTTATTTATTTAGCCTTTATTAATCTCATTGAGACACATGGCCTCATTCTCAAAAGAGAGCTGTTTAGGACAGTACACAACATCAGCTACAGACAGACAAACGGATTACAATAGTATTTACAAGACTCCCCAAATGAATACAATATTTAAACAAAAGTGCCAAATGGACTCAAAACACTAAAGTACTAAAAACAAGAACAAGATTCCAAAGTTGTTTTTTTTCTCCTAGTGCCATTAAAATAAGTTTATTTCTAATTGGAATCGTACATTTATGAAACAATTCCAAGTTGGAACAGGTTCTCGATGCCCAATGATCCTACTAAGGATGATGATGATCCGCCATTTGTGCTTTTGGAGACGAGACACTGACATTTTAAAAGTGCCTTTGTTTCATGAGACTCCACTCTTTTTTTTGTGTCCTCGTCCCTCTCAGGTGGGTTCGAGGGGAACATTTCAGGTACAAGTTCAGCCCGCCGGGCAGCAGCAGCGCAGCTCAGGGGAAGTGGTGGCTGAGGAAACGCATCGGAGCCTACTTCCCTCCCCTGGACCTGGAAGGACTCAGGGGCTACTTCCAGTCCAGGAACTGGCCCCACCCTCACATCCAACCAAAAAGGAGCTAAAGCCCTGACCTCAGACTACAGGCGTCGAGGTTGGAAAAGACATCAGTTTTTAAAGTCGGTTTCAGTGGGACGCTGCTGGGGTTGAACACAGGTAAAAAGGACCAAGGATGCCTTCAGGTTTTTTTTTTTTTTTAGATTGCAATGTTTCCTGAAGAACTGCGTGATAAAACCTGAAATCAAACATCTTGTTACTCCCAAACAATGTGATACTTGTCAAGGTTTCATTGAGTGAGGTATCTATATATCACAAATGAGGTGCTTAATTACTGTACTTTGCATCTCGTTAAAGTAGATATACGTCAGTATTGTTTATGACTGTCGACTAAAATGTCAACATTAAAACAGTTTCCATTCAAATTTTGTTTTTCCATCTTTTTTTTCCCCCAGTGTCATTTTTTGACACAGAATTTTTGCTTGTGTCACTTAGCATTTGACTAGCGTAGCTATAGCACACTTGTGGTGGTTTAAAGTAAAACACATATTTTGTCTAAATAAGCCATATAAAAACACAAACATGCAGAAATTGTGTCAGCCTTCCTTGTTCTTCGCAAGGGATAGAGGAGTAACGGACTAAAATGTCCCCCTCTCTTCTTCCACTATTTAACACTTGTTGAAATTGTTTAGCTACTCAGTGAGGTTTCAACAAACGGACATTGTACATTTTGAAGATAGGTCCTCAAAACAAGCGTTTCCCTGGGCTGAAGGCTATATTGGAAAAAGAACAAAAAATCTGGGGGTGTTAAGTTAGAAAGAAGTGAAGTGAGGTTACCAGACCTCTCTAGCTTGCTAGCGGCGCAAGGCTACATTAGCCGCTACTAGCATAACGCACCAAAACTGTCTGCGGTCAAGTTGCATTTTGATAAGGTAGATAAGGTTCTGCTGCATCTAGCAGAACCATTAATCTCCAAAGTGATAATTTGTGTATCAATTACTCATCCAGTGTTACCTTGAATTCTTGAAAACAGTGAACGAAGACTCATAAAATGGAGAGACACAAAAGCAGCGACAAGGACGTTGTTCATCAGTGCAAGGTCAGTTGAAAACAATTCCAAGCAATACAATTCAAATTAAATAAGACCTAAAAACGTTTCTGTGGAGGTTTACCTTCTGGAGGTCCAGCAGCTCTCACCTCCCCAGCTATAAACACATACAATATACAACTATAAGATTATATATGAATAAATTAAAAGATTGCAAAAGAGTTAGGCTGTCATATCATTTCAGTTTAAGGCTGAGTTTCTAACTTAAAGGAACACGCCGACTTATTGGGAATTTAGCTTATTCACCGTAACCCCCAGAGTAAGACAAGTCGATACATACCCTTCTCATCTCCGTGTGTGCTGTAACGCTGCCTGACGGTTCCAGCATTAGCTTAGCCTAGCACAGATCCTGCAGGTAACAGGTTCCAACTAGCCTACTGCTCCAAATTGTGACAAAAGTGACAAAATAACGCCAACATGTTCCTATTTACATGTTGTGATTTGTAGAGTCACAGCGTGTACAAAAAACAACGTAACATGAGACACAGCCATCTTCTAACAGCAAACAAACCGGGAACTATATTCTCAGACAGGCTTGCTGTGAGCATATCACTCCGCCCAAGTACTATATTCTTCCCCTTGAGAATATAGTTCCCGGTTTGTTTACAGTTAGAAGACGGCTGTGTCTCATGTTACGTTGTTTTTTGTACACGCTGTGACTCTATAAATCACAACGTGTAAATAGGAACATGTTGGAGTTATTTTGTCACTTATTCGGGGCAGTAGGATTACTGGAACCATTCACCTGCATGTTCTGTGCTGGCCTGATGCCGCTGGAGCCGTCAGACAGCATTACAGCACGCACGGAGATGAGAAGGGTATGTATCGACTTGTCTTACTCTGGGGGTTACGGTGAATAAGCTAAATTCCCAATAAGTCGGCGTGTTCCTTTAAACCCGTAATGCTGCATTACAGCAATAACATGATGTGTTAAGTAACTAACAGTTGAAGTTGAGATGAAGGGAAAACCATTAGAAATGCAAATAAATTAAAATAAATAAGAAGAAAATAGGTTGCTGAGCAGATCCAACGCCATGTTGGTACTGGATATTACAGTCGCCCGACACAAACCAGTCTATGGCTCTCTGGTAGGCGTTATAGTAACACAAAGAGGCCACTAGATGGTGCTGTTCTCCAGGTTATTCATTCTAACTGGGCTTTGTGCTTCCCACATTCACCACTTCAGCACAACTCTACTCTAAACAAATGATCAGTAATGATCACTACTCAAAAAACATACTACAAGTGTAGGCCTACACGACCCACACCTTGGTACAGGTTGGATATCTTTGTGTGAGTCAACGACATCCCTTCAAAAGTTTTTCAGCCCCTAATGTGCATGAGAAATTCAAAAACACAGAAGACTGCCCATAGTGACTGCGAATGCTCACCAAAAATTTGTCAGTGACTGACGATAAACTTTGTTGGGGCCAAATGTGTCTGCAAAATGAATTGGAATACATTTTGATTATTTTTCTTCTTAATTGATCCAATCCTTCACTGACGTTTGTATGTCTTGGATTAATTGAGCCTGTTTCTTGGCTTTGGATTCTACCCATCTGGTGAAGATATGTCCCAAAGAGCTGCCTGAAACCCATACCTATTTACGACGTGCAGTGCATCTCAAATATGAGTTATTCTAGCCGTTTCCTAGTTCCTTTTCCCATCTCTTGTGCCACACATCATGCTGCGCAAAGAGAGAGAGTCAGACATTTATTGACCTCCTCATGGTCCAGTTCAAACAGCAGATGGAAAATCATTCAGCAGTCTTATTGTTGGCTCTAATACCCAGAACCAACCATGTGAGCGTCAGCACAACAAACCATCTGTCTCTACTGATAAAATAAAATAAATAATGAAATGAACCTGGTGATTTGTGTGACACAGTGGATCTGTCTTTTTGAAGAATGAGCATTCACACGATGTTGTTATAGACAGAGGGAGGGGGGAGAGTTTACTGTGTCTGTGTACTGTGTACTCACAGCAGTCTCACAGTTGATTCAGAATTTCTTCGACTCTAGCTAACAGGAGCTAACTGGCTAGCGATTGTCGAGCTTGCTTGGGGAGAGTTTGCTTCTCCATAGTCAGTGTATTAGCTACAGTAGATGGCGGTCGGCACGACCCCAGTTTGGAGAAGCAGGCAGAAGCTTTTTTCAATGTACTGCAGCAGTTAAATGCATTTTATCATCCTAAAACAATATCCGTTTAATATGCTATATTTTGTATATTTTCTCCGCTTTGCCTTGCAGTCAGACAGCCCTTTATGACGAAAAACTGCGGCCGCTGAATTGTTCTCTTCAAGCCACCAGACTCCTTTGACAAAAACAGTCATTTAACTCTCAGAACATGCAGGTTGCTGGTCTACCGCTGACTTTATCGCTAGTTCCTAACCCTTTTAAAAGACCAAAGTGTCACAATTACACAAGCAAACGGGAGTGTGCCTATGTTCCCTCAGCCCTGTGTTCTCCACATTTCTAAGAATTTTTTTTTTCACTGGAAATTTGGCCCTATGTTACCACATATCTAAGATTTTTTTCAAAATTAGGCCCTATGTTCCCACATTTCCATTTTCATAAATTTGTATCAGATTTTATCCCCCTTTCTCCCAATTTGGTAGCCAATTACACCCAACCTATTATCCAGTAGCAATGGACTACAGATGGAATCTAACTCTAACCTTAACCCTATCATAGGGCCTAATTTTAAGAAAACTCTTAGAAGTGTGGGAACATAGGGCTGTGAGAACATAGGGCCTAATTTTCAGTGAAAAATAATTCTTAGAAATGTTGGAACATAGAGCTGTGGGACCATTGGGCTGTGAGAACGTAGGGCTGTGGGACCATTGGGTTGTGAGAACATAGGGCTGTGGGACCATTGGGCTGTGAGAACGTAGGGCTGTGGGACCATTGGGTTGTGAGAACATAGGGCTGTGGGACCATTGGGCTGTGAGAACGTAGGGCTGTGGGACCATTGGGTTGTGAGAACATAGGGCTGTGGGACCATTGGGCTGTGGGAACATAGGGCTGTGGGACCATTGGGTTGTGGGAACATAGGGCTGTGGGACCATTGGGCTGTGGGAACATAGGGCTGTGGGACCATTGGGCTGTGAGAACGTAGGGCTGTGGGACCATTGTTATAGGGCTGTGGGAACATAGAGCTGTGGGAACATAGGGCTGTGGGAACATAGGGCTGTGGGAACATAGGGCTGTGGGACCATAGGGCTGTGGGAACATAGGGCTGTGGGACCATAGGGCTGTGGGAACATAGGGCTGTGGGACCATAGGGCTGTGGGAACATAGGGCTGTGGGACCATAGGGCTGTGGGAACATAGGGCTGTGGGAACATAGGGCTGTGGGACCATAGGGCCGACCCACTAGCAAACTATCAGATCAAGGCAGCGATAGAGCAGGTGCGAGGTAAAATGACTGTTTTGCTGGCTTTGAAGACAGCAAAGATGGAAATAATGGCTTGTGAAAGTGTTGTCTGACGGCAAGGTAAAGCTGTGAAAATATTTAAAATATAGCATACACTTAAGGCAGGGCTGGTAACTATTTCCATTGTACACTTTTTAATATAGGGTTTGAAATGGTCGTTATTCCCCAAGAGTAATAAAGAACTTATGGGCTCTGAAAAAGGAATGGAAATTCGATCCATCATCTGTAGCTGCTGTAATCCTGTAAAAACGCTGCCCGTACTCTACCCCTCCTGTTTACACATGGCTAACAGTAGTCATGTTTGGTTTAAACATTCGGTATGATAGTATTAGGGGTTTGCTTACCAGTGAATGATTAATGGAGTAAAATTGCTGTGGGTTTAGACGGAACCCCAAGGAAATGCTACTTTCGAATCTTGCTAGCTTTTACCAACCCTGCCTATTAAACTGATATTGATGTTTTTAGGTTGTCCTTTTTTAGATGCTTGATTCTATCTGCTTCTCCAAACTGGGGGGCGTGCCAACTGCCATCTACTGTAGCTTATACACTGACTATGGAGAATTCCCCGATACAACCACACTTCAAAAGATCCAAATCATCCCTTTTAAGGCTTTAGTGCGTAACCTTTTGATATTAATGAACGTCCATTACATTCAAGCCATTGCTACAACAGCTAATTAAGACTATCAGCTCCACACAACTCTCTCTGTACTTCTCAGCATGGCTATGTTCAGAAGATTGTGTCGTCTGGCGACTTTCGCGTGCAAAAACTCAAGTGGCAATTAGCTCTTCGGAAGAGTCCATCATGTTTTGTAATCCTCCGTGTCCTCCTTGGCTACTAACAACTGCGTGGGGGAGGGGTGGGGGCTGTGCGGGATCACAGAAGGCTTGTATCATGTGGACGTGCCGACGGTGTTGTGGTCATTATTTAGAATTCCTCATGGGGGCGACAGAAACTACGCACTATAGCTTTAAGAGAGGCCAACTTAAAATTGTTTTGATGTGTTTTCTTTTTTTTTATCTTAGGTAAGAATGAGGTTACGTTTTAATGATTTTTTTTTCACAATGCATTGTCCCATTTATAGAACTTACACTGTTTACTGATTGTTTCTAAATGTGTTGTTGATTTATTCAATATCAATCCCTAGGGCTCCACAAATATGTGCTTTCAGTAATATGAAGTCACAAATTATTCAAAGGGTAAATAAACAGCTAGGTGGGATCTCTTTTTTAACATCAGTGTGTGTGTGTGTGTGTGTGTGTGTGTGTGTGTGTGTGTGTGTGTGCGCGCTCCTGTTGTTTGCGGCTCATTGGGTTTGACGATGCACCGCTCACACAGCATGGGCCTTTTTAATAGTCTCCTCATCAAACGTATGTGCATCCCGTTTGTTGTGTTCCCCCCCGCCTTCGGACTGCAAATAAATTTCCCCGCCGAATTGCTTTCGCAGCTTTTCTTGCACTTTTATGTGACTTGATATTTGATAGATACTTGATTGATCCCCCAAGGGGAAATTCAAGGTCCCAGTGGCTTAAAGACATCACAAACAACATACACATGATAAAATAACAAATCCACATGAATAATATGGACAATAGAAGAAAAGATACTAAATTAAAAAAAATCCACATGAATGTACTAAGGGATGTATAAGCATGAGGGCAGGGACTGACCCTGTGATTCAGTATACATGGTAAGGTGCTCTATGAGAGTGGTGGTAGTGCAAATAAATCCAATAATGCAAGGATAAAGTCTAGAGACCAGCATTAAATATGGTCAATATAAGAGAATAATGTAGGCATATTAATATAAAAACTGTAGCAGTGCAAGGATAAAGTAAAAAAAGAAAAGAGACATGTCTGTCTCATCTCTACAGCCAGCCCCAGTTTGGATCAGGCCATTTTCCCTGTTGCTCCTCTGTTATATTATATTGGGGAGACAGCAATGCTCAAAGACTGGTTATGACTAGAAAGTGTCGTGGGTTTGTCAGTTTGATTCCCTGCTGGGAACTTCTGGACGGTGGAAGTGAGTGAATCGCATCACAGCCAATGGCTACTGGTTGTACTGGGCAGCTCTCGGGTGTGAACGTTTCTCACTAAAGAAGATCGTTACAGAAGAAGATGCTCAAGTCAGTCACCAGTGGACAGATCATCCTCTGTTCATCGTCACGTAAAATGCTTTATGGAATATGTATCGTCACAGCGAACGCAGGAAAACGTCCGTTTGCTTGCTATTTAAGGTAAAGAGCTGTATGACATAAGGAGTGAGTCATGATCAGTCTCACATTACCAGTCCTATCACCACAGTGCTTGCGGAGTAAGGTCTGGCTACACCACACATACGTTTCAGGATAGGAGGAAAAAAAACAAAACACTCTGGGTTGTTTGGATTTCTTTAAACCAATCACAATCCACAAAGTCCAGCCTAAGGCACACCTGTGCAATAATCATGCGGTCTAATCAGCATCTTGATATGCCACACCTGTGAGGTGGATGGACTTTCTCGGCAGAGGAGAAGTGCTCACTAACACAGATTTAGACAGATTTGTCAACAATATTTGAGAGAAATAAGCCTTTTGTGTACATAGAAAAAGTCTTAGATCTTTGAGTTCAGGGGCATTTTCACAAAACCAAGATAAGGGATTAAACCGGGATTTCCCCGTTATCCTGGATGAATTTAGCCTTGACTCGGTTTCACTAAAGCAGAGGCACATAAATCACCATGGAGATTTATTCTGTGCAGCTAGCCTGCTCCCGACCAGGCTAACAGCCAGGATTTATTTAATCCTGGAGCCTTTTCTGATCACCCAGCAGTGGTTTTACCTTATTGTTATCAGCCTGGATTAAAATACAACAGGTGCAAATTGCTGTTCATTTAAGTACTGTTATTATTTAAAGTTGTGACCATTATTTTTTATAATTATTCATGTGACATCATTACTGTTATATTGCTGTATGAAGACTGCTGTTCATATTGTTGTTAGAAGTTTGACGAATATATTATGGCAGTTGTTGATATAATTAGAAAAGGCTGATACAATTTAAAATGTGTTTTAAATGAAGTCTGTTACTAAGGGCAATACATAAGTTCTAAATTCCTTGGTGTTTATATTGATGAATGTTTAAATTTCAAATGTCATATTGATCATCTAACAAAAAATTATCAAAATATAATTTTTTAAGTTAAGACATTTTCTACCGCACTCAGCACTTCTCACCTTATATAAAACGTTGTTTGAGCCTCATTTAAACTATTGTAATGTCATATGGTGTAATACTTTTCCTAGCCACCTGAAAAACTTACAGATTTTACAGAAAAAAATCATACGGGCATTAACGTGGTCTGAGTCTAATATCCCCACTCGTCCTCTATTTCGTCGTCTTGGCATATTAAGGCTTACTGAATATAATGTCTACCAGAATGCCTGCATGATATTCCAGGTTATCCATAGGTTAAATTATCGTTTATGTGAACTTATTCCAATAAATCGTCCACTGCACACTTATGACACAAGGAAAAAATATCTAATTACTGGCAAAAAACGACGGTTAAAGTGTACGAGCCTGAGTATAGTTTGTAGGGGACCGCAGATTTGGAACGAGCTTGAGGAAAACTTAAAAGTGTTGTATTCTATCTCCATCTTCAAGAAAAGCCTAAAGGAAAAATTGCTCATAATGTATGATTGCTAATTACTTTTTAACTGTTTTAGTTTGTGCTGGGATTGTTCGTTGATTGTTTGTAGTATTTGTTTGTTAGTTTAAGTATGTTTGTATTTTGTTGTATTTATTATTTTGTATTTTGGTAAATTGAGTTTTTGGTTTGTAACTTTTTTGTTGTTGTTTATTGTTATTGGGCCCCCTCCGAAAAGCTTTTAGTAGCTTATTTGGGGTTCCCCATTTCACTCGCTTTGTATATGATCATTGTACTTGATGAAATTGTGTTAAATGATACATTGATGACGTGTGAAATAAACGTAAACGTAAACATACAATGCTGTACATTTCTATAGTTGACCGATGCACCTTGAATTAATTTAGTTGATTCATTTGTTTTTTAATTCTTTAACAATAAGGATCATGTTTGTTCCTCTTCCATGTACATTGTATTTGGCATTCTTGGCACACAATTGGTGTTGTCCAGTAAACTGGGACTATAATTTGGGAGAATTGTACAATTTTAAGAATTTATCCTAATTGTACAATCCTCCCAAACTATAGTCTTAGTTCACTGGACCAGTAACTATCTAGTGATGTGGGCTACTGTACATTCATGACAACAGGGAGAGGACACCTAAATGGTTTTTGACCTTATATTTTGCTGGGGGGGAATAACAGATGAATACACTCTGTTCCATTCATGTTTACAGTGTGCATGGAATTTATCACTTAATTATCTTTATAGTTTCTAGTCCAATTTCTTCAGTGTCTTTATTTTCTATGTCAATATATACGAGGGACTAAGGCATATAATATGTAGAGAAGGAAACTTGTCCTCTATTTAAAAAAAACAAAAAACATAGCAAATAATTGTTTGCTGCTAAATTAATGTTCTGAATATTGAGTACAGCATCTTAAAACCGAGTCCGCAATAACAGATTTCTTTTTTGGGCTGCAGCCAAAACAAGCCTTAAATACAACCCTTTACATAATTATCACCTTTTTAATACAGCTGATACAGTGAACTGGTTAGCTAGCAGTTTCTATTTACACATCCAGCAGGTCCAGAGGTACATTAACATTCATTTGGAGTCGGGTTTCTGTCCACCTGTTAAATGGGAGTCCGGCATTCACTCTTCTTTCAGCTCTGTTTCAAATATCGGGCTCTTTAGCTGCTTAAACATTCCACTATGTTCACCAGCTAACTGTGTCTGTCTGCTGTTTGCTATTGCTCAGTGTACGGTGTTCTTATTTTATTTTTTTACATCTTTACGCTAATGATAGTGGGTAATGGTGAAGCAAAATGCTAACTCTACTGGCAGGAAAACCACAACAATGAGCTGAAAGATGAGAACTGCAGTCAGGTGATAATTATCCGTGGGTTTGTCACTATATGCGTGGGATCCATTGCTAATATAAAAACATTGATTATAGCTGCTTTAAGGAGACGAAAAATAAATAAGAATAAAATGCCTTTGCTGGATTGACTGATGTATAATGCTTGTATGGTGGTTTTTGCTTGCTTGTCCCACCTCATTTCCTCTCAGGCCTGTTGTTGCTAAATCTTTGTTTGATTTTTTTTATTTCAGTTTTTTTACAGTGGACAAAATTGTTTAAACGGACATAACCGATGTGGAAACCTTCTGCTCACTTGACATTTGCCTTAAATGGGCGCTTATATTTTGATACCACCCTTTCCCACAGTCCTCTAGTCCTGTGTAGTGTGGCCACGCATGCCCCCACCCCTCCCCCATTCGTTTCACATTTTCAAAATCAAATATCACAATATTTTTTACCAAATACATCGATGTCGATATTGCAGCGATTACTATTGGTGCTTTCACAAAATATTTACACAATGAGATTTTTGATAAATAATAATCAGTAATGTGGATACAATGAATAAGTGGGTAAACAGCTAGAACAGTCTGGTAAGTTATGAAAATGACATCACTTTACTGTAATGCAGCCTTTAAAACCAGGAAAAGACAAACACGTCATCTCACGATATCCAAAATTTAAGACGATATTTAGTCTCATGTCGATAGAATATCGATATATTGCCCAGACCTAGCTTCAGTCACATTACCTGTATCAACTGAGGCTTAAAGGTCCAATGTGTGGGAATTTCTCCGATCTAGCGTTGAGATCATATATCACAATCAGCTCTCTCTCGCACCACGCACTTCAAAGTAGGTATTACAGCTACGTCTCTTGCTCTTTTCAATATCCTTTTTTTTTCTGGGCGAAGAAGAAGAAGAAGACTCCTGTTCCTGAAATTATGATTTTGAATACACTTTTGAATAATGAATGTGGTCCTCCACGTTTCCTTCTTCAATCTTGCCGGGGCTGGGAAGCTACGATACCCATTAGCAGCATTAGCAGCACCAGTGAGTTTATCATGTGACAGCGAAAATGCGAAAGGCGGTGCAGTATGTCCTGTATGTCCCTTACCGGCTAACGTATTTCAAGATGGCGCATGAATATGGAGCGTCTACCCCAGTTCGTGCGAATGCAAATGTAAAATTTCAAGCCAATAAGAATACTTGGAATTGATGGTGGTGGTAATATTCATGAAAAAAGTTTGTGAACGGGCAACACAGATTTTGATAATGAACAACTAAACACGTTACATACTGGACCTTTAACCAATGAGATTTATTTCTTCTCTGAGAGCAACTCTGAATCCCAATTGCTTTATGTGAAACAACACTGAAAACACACTCTAACCTTTAAAAGTCCAATTATGTAATACTGACCGCTAGCGTTTGAAATGGTTACTGCAGTCCAGATTCAAAATACTGAAAGGAGTCGTCTCCCCTGGCCCCCTCCTCCCCAGTGTCGAAGTTCACAGGAGTTGCAAGGTTGAGAACGCTAAACCCAATGTCACAAAATGCTAATGTTAGCTTGATGCTAGTCTCGCATTGCCAGACATTAATCCACAGCACAGCCGAGTTGACTGTTATAAAAGCCCACCAACTAAACGTAACAACTACGGCTGCTAAAAAGACCGCGACCTCGCGGAGCTTTGTGCGCGACTGACAGCCACCTTTTCCTCGGCCTAACGTCACTGCAACAGCCGATAGAAAGACCACGGCCTCACGGTCGTCTCAGTCGCCGTCTGTCGGCTACGCCTGCTGAACAGAAGCGGGGAGACAATTTCGGCAGAGGGGGGAGAATGTCGGTTCTACTACTTCCAGCCCTGTTATACAGCTAGTCTATACACATAGTCAGTACATTACACATTATGGTCACATGCCAGTTTGTAAGAAAGTGGGAATCATCTTGTTGTCCAACATATAACCGTAAAGCTGGCGATGGCAACGTTAGCCACAATAACGTAACATAACGTTACGGAAATTACAAAGCGAACTGTAGAGAACACTGCTGTACAATCCAACAATTCAGGCTATGGCGTGTTTTGCCAAAGTTAAATTGCACGTTTCCATTATGAGGAAGTCAAACTTGCAGTTTCTGACATATGTCATGGCTCCTACGTTAGCAGTTAGCGTGTATTAGCATGGCGGCGTTAGTACCAGTCAGGATCACTTCACCAGCTGGGTCTAATTTTTTTTTTTGAGAGTAACTAACTGGAGTTCTCTGTATAATTTAATGCAAGCGCATGAATGTTGACATGAATGAAAAGGACAATCCCTACATTAACCGTGATATAAATGAATGAAGCGCAATGCTTACCTGTTTAGGAGGAAATTAGCCAACTCGTTGTCCTTTTAGGCTCTAATCTGTCTCCATCTTTTAAATGCATCTCCAATATTTACCCGTGTTTTACCTTGTCTCTGGTTATGCAACTGTTTAGAAAGATGGCAATTGTTTGCTGCTTCAATGGCTGGTACAAACCCAGTGCGCTGTAACGCACTGGGTTTGCGTTTTTTTACAGGTATATCTGGCAACCCGGCACGGCTGTCTAAATGGGCAGTTGATACCAACACACAGGCCAAAACACAGACAGACATTCCGTCATGGAACGGAAATTTCAGAAGGAGAAAATACTGGCTTTAGCATTGTTGTCAGAAAACATAGTATTTCACTTTGGCATGTTACATTAATATCTGATGACACATTGTGATCATTTTTTGATTAAATACAGTACATAGATTACATATTGCACCTTTAAAAGTCCCACATCGTACATCATGCCTGCTGAACGCCTGCTTGCACGTGTGCACCATCCATAAGTGAGCGGTCTGGATACTGGGCAGAGTGATTCAGCTTTCAAATTGATGGTGTCTGTGGAGAAAATGTGATGCTTCCCATTACAAGCTGTCATACAGACCTTCCCCTTTAAGAAAATTACACCCTAAATTAGAATTTGTCATTTCTACTACACTGTACAACTCATTTTTTTCATTGGCCCCATTCAGTCTCTCCTTAAGATGAACAGTAAAGTGATAAACGATGTGATCTACAAACCGATCCTGGAGCTGCCCCGTAGAGTACACTGTGATGGCCAGAATTACTCCCTCAGTGTCATCTAATCTTTAATAATCATCAAAAATGGCTACATCACGTCATCACTTTGAGGAGTGTTCTCATTTCCAGCTTAGACTGACTGCTTTTGTTGGCATCAACTAATGTCCCACATAGGGCTGGGCAACATATTGATATTATATCGATATCAATATATAAGGCTAGATATCGTCTTCAACGTTGGATATCGTAATATGACACGTGTTTGTCTTTTCCTGGTTTTAAAGGCTGCATTACAGTAAAGTGATGTCATTTTATGAACTTACCAGAATGTTCTAGGCTAGCTTGTCTATTATTTACCTTTACCCACAGTCACATCCAAGTTATTGATGATTATTTATAAAATAAAATCTCATGGTTTAAATATTTTGTGAAAGCGCCAATAGTCAACCCTACGGTATCGCGGCAATAGATATATTTGGTCAAAAATATTGTGATATTTGATTTTCTCCATATCGCCCCAGCTCTAGTCCCACATAGCCTACAGTATTGTGAGTGTATTATTTCTTAAGGTTAATGTGTTCATGTTAATGTTAAGAGTATCACTGTTTAGAGGCAGCCGTTTGGGCCAGATTAGGGATGTTGAGGTAAAGTCTGAGATTTCCTCCTGTCAGTGAAGTAAACATGAGTTTAGACGTTGTGAACCCGGTTTGTTTACACGTCATCTGCCTCCGCGGGAGATTATACACCTAGGTGTCTGAGAGCTAAGGGGGAACGGTTGTTATATGCCCTCAGTTTTTGGAGACGAGGAGCTAGCGAGTGGCTAATGTCAGGTAGTTGACTGAATTGTTTCTTTATTTTTGGCGTTGGCTACGGCCCACAGTAGCCTGTAGGCTATTCAGGTCAGTAATAACGTCTCACTGACTGCTCATAGAGGGACGTTACAGTATATCGGAAATGTTGCCTACATTATTTCAGTGTTAGGGTGGATTTTCCCTACAAACGCACCGAAACAACCATGCCTTCACGCGCTCCCAACATCACAATGAGAGAGAGAGAGAGAGAGAGAGAGAGAGAGAGAGAGAGAGAGAGAGAGAGAGAGCTGTTTACATTGTGAACCAGAGCTCAGATATATCCAGCTACACCACCGGGACAACAACTGTCTCGCTTTATAGCCACTTTGTGTCCGCTGAACCGCTTCTAACTGACGGCCATGCTTTAGACGCGCAGGTGAACTTCTTTCGCCACAACGCTCTTCGACCACAACTCCACAAGAAAAGAAAAAAAAAAAGCGTTTCAAGACTAAAAAAAACCCTCAATATTTTTTTAAACTCTCCCCCTTTTTCCTAATTCTTCGACCTTAATTGCTCGGAGCTTAACAGGTTATCACAGTCATCATGTCCAGGAAGAAGGCAGTGAAAGGCAAAGGGAGCGCCAAGAGCCCCAAGGCGTCGCCGAGAAGCGGGAGGACGGGGAAAGGTCTGGCCGCCGCTGGCGCTCCGTCCTCCGGACTGGTTTACCCCAGCAGACCGTCCATCAGCAACAGCGGGGAGTTCTACGACTTCGCCTTCAAGGTAAGCCGACAGCTCAGGCTTATTATACAATGAGACATTCTGCAAGCGTGCGTTCAATCAGCCAATCAATTAGAAAGTTAAACGACCACAGGTGCGAGAAAACGCCGTTCAGTTCCCACTTCTACATATCTTCTTGTTTCTTGGAAGTTTAAATTCTACTTGTTTGCAGTGTCGTTTCAAAATTGTTCTAAGAAACCGGAGTAAATGTGTGTGTTGCTGAATTTACGTTAACGTTTGAAGCAAGATAACTTGAAAGCAGCAGCATGCCCATTACTGTCTTTTCATAAAATAAAAAGGTGTGTCAGGTTTCACATTTAGTTTTTCATCTTTGGTTGAAACTTTTTTTTCATGGACATGTGAGACAGCTCGGTATGGAAACCCTTTTCTGCCCCCCCTTTTTTTTACTTTTTTATTTATTTTTTTGCCTGGCTCCATGAACATTTGGCATGATAAAAATAAAAGTTGCTACTCATGGTAGCTTAATGGTGGGTGTCCATTAGGAGTGTGCAAAAAAATCGATTCATATTGGAATCGGGATTCAAGCTCTACCGATTCAAAATCGATTCATAGAATTTCAAAAAAGCAATTCCTATATATATATATATATATATATATATATATATATATATATATATATATATATATATATATTTTTTTTTGGTAACACTTTACAATAAGGTACACAAAAAAAATAGGTAGTTAATGATTAGTTACTGTTTTTGAAAGAGTAACGAATGATTAGTTACTGTTTTTCAGAAGGGTAGTTACTCTTCTGAAAAACAGTAACTAAGCATTCGTTACTCTTTCAAAAACAGTAACTAATCATTAACTACCTATTTTTTTGTGTACCTTATTGTAAAGTGTTACCTTTTTTTAATTAATTGTATGTCTACTGCAATCACATGGGAAAAGTAACTACATTTGAATACTGTGAATCGTTTTTGAATCAAAAACTGAATCGTGAGCCCCTAGTGTACATATACGCGTTGTTTTCATGGATGGGGTCGCCCTCGCTTCCCAGCATTGCATGCTAGTGAGCTTGCCACCAGTTTCTCTTCACTGACCACTGACACGGGCATAGAAAACAGTCTACACCCTGCTACAAACGCGATGGCTGCAGCCAAACGCGTCACGTGAGGCTGGCTGCTCCCGAATTTCAAAACCGGCCATAATGGCGGCTCATTTAGAATACGATCTCGTATTTTACGAAAATAGTTCACCGAAACGTGTTTCTGAAAACATTTTAAGCGAGAAATAGCCCAAGCAGTTGCTGAATCTGTCTCCATTTCAGATCGACAACGGTCAATTTTAAAAAGATTTTCGTCAGCTTTTGAGAAGCCTCGAGCCGTGCCGGCTGCTCGACGCCACACTTCTCCAAAGTCCCCGCGACGCTTCCAGAATGCATTGCACGGCTGCTCCCATAGAAATGAAAGCTAGCAGTAGCATAACACGGTGTAGGCAATGGCGATTTATTTTCGTTTTCCTCGCTACTGACAGCACTACGTCACAAAAAAAAACATAGATACGTGTTGAAATCGCCCGTAATTCTCCTTTAACAAGGGTATTTTTTTTCATTCCTAATAATGCATAGCTTTTCATCTTATTTCTTTTCTTTTGGTGACAGAAATGGGCTCCCATAAATATGCCTGTGCAGCGCTACAGTATGTAAGAATTGGTGGATAGTGTGCGTATTTATCTGCAGGCTTGCAGAGAAACGTTCATTTTCCCGTTATTTACCATTTGAAGGCACAGTTCAGAAATGAACAATAAGGTAGATTGTTTTGTCCATAAAGGTTAAAATCCCCGGCTGTGTAATTCAATCATGTTTAATCCCAAAATTCCTCTCACATGTATAAAATACAATAAGCTATATCCACTGGCTTCTCTACTCTGGTCCCTGCAAATGCAAAAAGTTTAGGAACTGCACATACGTATATTGGCCAACAGAACCATTAAGTGGTGTGCGCCACAGCTGTTTAATTGTCCAGTGCAATAATGTGAAAGAGATTGTGTGTGTGTCTGTGTGTGTGTGTGTGTGTGTGTGTGTGTGTGTGTGTGTGTGAGCTCAATTCCCAGCAGCACGGGAGGAAGCTTTTTGTTCAGCAGGAGTAGACATAATGACAAAACATCTAGCTGGTAATACACAACACGTTCCGAAATGCACCAGCCAATTTCCCCTTTTACCAAACCAACACATTTTCCAGAACTTTTAAATGTATTTTTTATTTTTTTTTTATGGAAATCGTCAGAAATGAAAGTTATCCTTTTACTTGTTAGAACGCAAAATACCCAGACGTGAAATGGATCAAATAGCGTGTGTGCATCTCTCCCAAGTGAGAAATGTATCCCATCCGTTTTTGTTTGTATAACTTACAAAATACTGTAACAACTCCAAAATTCTTTCAGTCAAATAAAAAAAGAAGAAAAAAATGTATTTATGTGTTACTTTTTCAACCAAATACAGTTTGGAATGAGTCCTAGGATACGTCTTTTGGTTCTATGACCCTGATAATGTAATAACACAGGTACACAGCCTATGAAGTGAATCACACCTCTTTATTCTTTTTTAAAACTGTTATACTGTTAAAAATGCTCTTAAATGAACATGAAATCAACAGTTACCACCAACAGTCATACCACTTAGCACACCTAAGTGAATGTTAGCAATTAATTGCGGTTAAACAAGGAAACGGCGACTACGTCAAATATTCGAGATTTGAAAATGATGTAATAATTATTACAGGCCTACAACATACACACTCTGTCTCTGTAGGACTATTATAACGTTGGAATGTTGAGACCCGTAAAAAAACATTCCAAAGTGTTTGAGAATAGAGGTAATCTTTTTCAGTCTTTTAATGAACCAAAACTGCCAAAAAATTTCTGGTCCCCTTGGGCTTGCATTTTTATTTTTTATTTTTATTTTATTTTATTAAACTTTTTGTCTTGGTTTACTTTTCATAGACCCAAAATCTAAATGGTTGAATTTGATGAATAATCGACAGGTGAATCAGTAATGGAAATAATGACAAGCCCTACTGGCTGTATAGCACTGGCACATGAAATATGATTAAAGTGTGAAATGGAGTTGATAAATACTAACGATAATTTGCACTGAGCACATGCAAATCTCAATTCTCATAATGTGGGTGGCAGCCTGCTATTAATTTTGCACCCTGATTAACTATTCCTACGTGACAGGCTTGCCAAAACCACTGCTCTGTGCTCAGCTTTGACTTAATAGACACAACCGTCCAGTGTCACACACATATCAAACACAATGACCTTTAATATCACATCACATTGCTGTTCATTTTAAGTTTAGGGTTGTCTGATGGGGGGGAAACAAACAAACTCTGGGTCCCACATCTCTCTCTCTCTCTCTCTCTCTCTCTCTCTCTCTCTCTCTCTCTCTCTGTCCATCCGATTGGTCTGTACAATCTGCTCTCTCCCTCTGGAGTGAGTGTGACGCTCTGTTTCCTCTGTAGATTGGAGTTTGGGGAGTGTGTGTTGCGTTGCTGAAACTTCTGTGTATGTGTAGATCGATTCCCAAACACAGACACAGGGTTTCATTAAAGCATCTCTTTCTGTCTGTCTGTCTGTCTCTCAGGTGATGCTGGTCGGGGATTCAGGGGTCGGAAAGACCTGTCTGCTGGTTCGCTTCAAAGATGGAGCCTTTCTTGCCGGCAGCTTCATTTCCACTGTGGGCATCGACTTCAGGGTAAGCACGCACACGCTCGGAGGAAACGTGTACAAAGCCCAAAATGAAGCTGTGTGAATGTTAATGTTACTTTTATTATCTCCCTTGGGAGGTAGGGAAATTGCTGCGTCAAGACCAGACATCTCAATAAAACGCATTAAATACAACGCGTGCAAACATCAGCCTTGAGATCAAATGTTTTTATCACTGCTGCTCAAACCAACTGTATGCTTCGTCGGCCCCAGGCTGCAGCTCCGTGTAACTGAAAGATGAAAACGTGTACACTTTTACAAATCCTTTTGAGAGTATGGCAGACATGTTGTTGTTATCCTTAAAGCTGGATTGTGCTTCTGCAGAGATGCATGTAAACGACCTACGGTTACCCATAACACCCTTCTCTACGTAGGTTTGCACGTTTGCTCCGTAACACATAATTCTACCACCACACATGAGAGAGGACTACAAACATGTCGACCGCACCGACAGCTGCTGTGCCATTCATCAGAAGCTTTGGCTTTAACAACTTCAGACAACAAGGCCCAAACAAAAGAAGCGCTGACTTGAGACTTAACTTGGACTCTAGCTCAGAGACTTGAGACTTTACTCCGACTCTAGCTCAGAGACTTGAGACTTTACTCAGACCCTAGCTCAGAGACTTGAGACTTTACTCCGACTCTAGCTCAGAGACTTGAGACTTTACTCAGACCCTAGCTCAGAGACTTGAGACTTTACTCCGACTCTAGCTCAGAGACTTGAGACTTTACTCAGACTCTAGCTCAGAGACTTGAGACTTTACTCCGACTCTAGCTCAGAGACTTGAGACTTTACTCCGACTCTAGCTCAGAGACTTGAGACTTTACTCCGACTCTAGCTCAGAGACTTGAGACTTTACTCAGACCCTAGCTCAGAGACTTGAGACTTTACTCAGACCCTAGCTCAGAGACTTGAGACTTTACTCCGACTCTAGCTCAGAGACTTGAGACTTTACTCAGACTCTAGCTCAGAGACTTGAGACTTAACTCGGACTCTAGCTCAGAGACTTGAGACTTTACTCAGACCCTAGCTCAGAGACTTGAGACTTAACTTGGACTCTAGCTCAGAGACTTGAGACTTTACTCAGACTCTAGCTCAGAGACTTGAGACTTTACTCAGACCCTAGCTCAGAGACTTGAGACTTTACTCAGACCCTAGCTCAGAGACTTGAGACTTTACTCAGACTCTAGCTCAGAGACTTGAGACTTTACTCAGACCCTAGCTCAGAGACTTGAGACTTTACTCCGACTCTAGCTCAGAGACTTGAGACTTTACTCAGACCCTAGCTCAGAGACTTGAGACTTTACTCAGACCCTAGCTCAGAGACTTGAGACTTTACTCAGACCCTAGCTCAGAGACTTGAGACTTTACTCAGACTCTAGCTCAGAGACTTGAGACTTTACTCAGACCCTAGCTCAGAGACTTGAGACTTTACTCAGACCCTAGCTCAGAGACTTGAGACTTTACTCTAGACCCTAGCTCAGAGACTTGAGACTTTACTCAGACCCTAGCTCAGAGACTTGAGACTTTACTCAGACCCTAGCTCAGAGACTTGAGACTTTACTCAGACCCTAGCTCAGAGACTTGAGACTTTACTCGAGACCCTAGCTTAGAGACTTGAGACTTTACTCAGACCCTAGCTCAGAGACTTGAGACTTTACTCAGACCCTAGCTCAGAGACTTGAGACTTTACTCAGACCCTAGCTCAGAGACTTGAGACTTTACTCAGACCCTAGCTCAGAGACTTGAGACTTTACTCAGACCCTAGCTCAGAGACTTGAGACTTTACTCAGACCCTAGCTCAGAGACTTGAGACTTTACTCAGACCCTAGCTCAGAGACTTGAGACTTTACTCAGACCCTAGCTCAGAGACTTGAGACTTTACTCAGACCCTAGCTCAGAGACTTGAGACTTTACTCAGACCCTAGCTCAGAGACTTGAGACTTTACTCAGACCCTAGCTCAGAGACTTGAGACTTTACTCAGACCCTAGCTCAGAGACTTGAGACTTTACTCAGACCCTAGCTCAGAGACTTGAGACTTTACTCAGACCCTAGCTCAGAGACTTGAGACTTTACTCAGACCCTAGCTCAGAGACTTGAGACTTTACTCAGACCCTAGCTCAGAGACTTGAGACTTTACTCAGACCCTAGCTCAGAGACTTGAGACTTTACTCAGACCCTAGCTCAGAGACTTGAGACTTTACTCAGACCCTAGCTCAGAGACTTGAGACTTTACTCCGACTCTAGCTAAGAGACTTGAGACTTTACTCAGACCCTAGCTCAGAGACTTGAGACTTTACTCAGACCCTAGCTCAGAGACTTGAGACTTTACTCAGACCCTAGCTCAGAGACTTGAGACTTTACTCAGACCCTAGCTCAGAGACTTGAGACTTTACTCAGACCCTAGCTTAGAGACTTGAGACTTTACTCAGACCCTAGCTCAGAGACTTGAGACTTTACTCAGACTCTAGCTCAGAGACTTGAGACTTTTGAGCATTTGTTCATACTGAAATGACAACTGACGGCAACAGATGAGAACGAATATCAAAGCTTGGCAACAAGGATAGGATTTAGGGCTGCAACGATTCCTCGAATAACTCGAATAATTCGATTACAAAAAATGCTCGAAGCAAATTCTTTGCCTCGAAGCTTCGTAAAATCAATGTAATTAAGGTTGTACGGCTCACTGTGTTTCCGCACGGAGGATTATTACTAGCGCACATGAGGTTTGCGCTTCTGCGGACACAACACAAGCACGGACAGTATATAAACACAAGACGGCCCCGATTACAAATGAAAGAAGACGAAAATAGGAGAAGAGACAGGCGAGAGAAAATCACAGATAGTTTGGGATCATTTTAAGCTGCAAACATGCTGCTACATCATCTCCGTAATAAACCTCCAGTGTACTCATCCATTCCACGCATTCCACGGAGCCAACCAGACACAAGGTAGCTAACGTCTGCTGCTCTCGTCCACCGCGCTGTTTACACAACTAGCCTACAGCATGCTACTCTGCTAATAGCGATGTTTTACACAACTAGCCTACAGCATGCTACTCTGCTAACAGCCATGTTTTACCAACAAGCTAAAACGAAAGCTGTCGGTTTGTAGTCTAACTGTTTATTAGTTTGCTTCTAAATGTTTGGAAACTTAGCCGCTGCCGGAGACACAGCGGCTCCTCCCCCAGCATGGCCACTTAATATGCACGTGAATGACGTCATCATGCATTCTTTATTCTTTCTCCTCACCATAGATATATCTATAATGCTCCCCACTGTGTATTAGGCTTCTGAAAATGTGTCCCCCCAGAACAGTGTAGTTGAGTAGCCCTGCTGTAAACCCTCTGGTCAGTGAACAGCTCTTTTGCATATCCAGTGCAAAGAGCCAGAGGCAAGAAGGGGGAATGGGGTGAAAAATATTAACATTTGGGCCACCAAAAATGTACTATTGTAATGTTTTTTGTTTTTTTTAAGGGTCTTGGAATTTGGCAATCATTTTTTTTGCTTTTTTCTAAAAAGGAAACCTGTCTTTGTATATATACACAAGCTACAGGTTTCCTTTTTTTTAGTAAACAGCAATAATAAATATTTACTATTGCTGCTTACTAAGTATTTCTTACTAAGTGTTTCTTATCCGATTACTCGATTAATCGATGGAATAATCGGTAGAATATTCGATTACTAAAATAATCGATAGCTGCAGCCCTAATAGGATTGTCTCCGAGAGATAAAGCAAGATCTGGTTGGAGTACTTAGAGTGACCCCCCCACAGAGTAGAAGTCGCTGGAGAGAGATGAGAATGGATGAGGGAGTGAAGGGAGTCTTCCTGATTGGACTTTTGCTAAGCTTCATTCCCAGACGCTCGCACTCACGCTTGCTCACATGCTCTGATGCTGGTTAGAGGTTACTACTGTAGGTAGAACGCTAGTTAGCCAGGCATGCTGACATTTGCAGCTTATATTAGAGTAGATTAATTTTTAGGCTTAACAAAAAGACACCAGCCTCCAAACTATACCGTACAAGGCCTCAGCATGTGGAGAAACCCCAAAGCTTGACAAGCTATCAGTGCTTGTCTAGTTTCAGTTGCTAGGCTATGACTGCCCCCCCACAAAAAAAAAAAAATAATTAGGTACACTCATGTTTCCCAACATGGTCGTGCGTCAGTCTGACAATTTATGTAAATAATGAAGCTTAAGACAGATGGAGGGAAAATACAATCTGGAGGTAGTGACTAATAACTGCTGTTTGACTTTTAACCCTTCCTTTTGGCACTATACTACACTATACTGATCATAAAGAGATGAATTTAGGCTAACAGGGCAACTGGACAACATGGGCACTTTTATACTCTTCATATTCTCTTCCTTTGTCTCTGTCCTATACTGTATAAAGAGGTGACTTGCAAGGTGTTTAAACCCCGCCAGCAACCCGAGCTCTTCCCTATGGGACACAACACATTTGAATTGTATTAAGCTAAATTAAGAAGGTAATTTAAAGTGAGGTTATTTATTGACGACCTTATCCTATTTTTTTTTTCTCCACTGCTAATGTCTAACCTATTTTCCTATTTTGCCCTGAGGGAAATTGCAGTGGCAGAACAAAATAAATAAATAAATAAATCCCAGCCTCACTTTAAGTGTCACAGCAGTGCACTAGAAGCACTGACCCTTTCAGTCTTTTGCTGTCTTGTTGCTCCCCAAAGCAAGTTTACCATAACTGCCGAATCTGACACAGATCGGTGGAAAGCCCTTCCCGCAGGGAGGCATTCTCGGCCCCGTTTCACCGAGGCTGTCATCCACAGCAACTTGCGGCAGAACAAGTGTAAAAAGTTTACATTCCAGGATATTAACTGTGTGAGCGCCAGTGCTGAAAACGCGGCGTTGATGCAGCCCGGCAGGATGTCTCAGGATGTGTTAATTTGACACCCGTAGCACAAACGCGAAGCACCGCGGCGTAGCGCGTGAACAGGACCACACTGTATATTACACATGCAACACAACGGCCCATTCTCATGAAAGGGTCCGTATGATATCTTACGAAAAACGTACGCACACCAATTCGTAGGATATCCTACGAATTTAGGCGACCGCCGGCTACAGAGCTCCGTGAGCTGTTGGTCCTATCCGAGGCCGTTGCTAGTTGAGTTTAGCCAACAAAATGGGACTTTGAGCGGGCTACATGGCGTGGCGAGATCATGGTCCTTTTGAGGGGCCGTGGCAGTTGAGTTTTGCCGACAAAAAGTGAGCGTCACACGGCGACGACAGCTGTTTAGGCACCAGAACGACTCGTTACAGCTTTAGCGCTTGACTTTTTGATATTAATGTTACATTCAAGCCATTGCCGAATGAGTTGCTACAGGTAACGAAGATAAACTAATCTGCCTACCAGCACCTCTAAAGCTCACTAATGAACAGGTTACATGTCGTTTGTTTAATCTGTACTGAATGACTAAACTATAACTTTTTAAGCCTTGGGGCTGAGTCAGGCTAGCTGTTTACTAAGGCTCGGATCTTATGCTTTTGTCCCGATTTGATTCTTTCACGATTCAATTTGTGTTGCTGTTTTCATTTATTGTGATTCTAGAGTAGTAGTAGTATTGCAATTTGATAGTGTTAAGTTGAATAATACACTTCTAGAGACAATACATCATGAGACGTTTCTAAAATCTCATTGTTTTCTAAACAGATTGCACATCGCATGTCAGCCAGTCAGTCAGTCTGACATTTATTTCATTTGTAAAGAAGAACATAGCACGTATTTCATGTATTTTCTGCTTTCGCTCGGTTTAGCTGGAAACGGATATGATGTAGGCGCTGTCAGCAGTACCATTTAAGCAGAAAATGTTCCGGTGAATCATCGGTAAAAATGAAAAATATCAATTTTGGGGAAACGAAAATCATGATACGTAAGATTTTCAAATGTTTTTCCCCACCCTTACTGTTTACCTGTTTCAGCCTGTCTCCTGCCTATAGCTTCATATTTAGCCTGCAGATATGATGATGGTATCCATCATGATCATCATCATCATCATCATCATCATCATCATCATCATCATCATCATCATCATCTAGCTTTTGGCAACAAAGTAAAAAGCAGGATTAAAGTGTCCTTACTTTCAAGGTCTAAAAATCTTATTATATGTTCTCAAAATGATCTAAAAACAAGAGTATGCACGCACGCATGCATGCACGTGCGCACACACACACACACACACACACACACACTCATCTCTTTAATCTCCTGCTTTGTATTTATATTTTTGATGTCTACAGCTCTTTGTAACAGATCTGTTGGTTGAAAGCGAATTATTTTTAGAAACTTGAATATCTGAGCTACTGAGACTGAAGAACACTGGCAGTCTTTTGAAATGAATCTGCTTCGTCAGCTTACCCAATATAGGATAAAGAACATTATGTACGTGGACACGGTAATAATTTAGCACGGTTAATACATCAGTATGCACTTTGTTTTGAGATAATAATTTTGGAGAATGATATTATTGGCAAAATGAGTGGAGTTAGTACTTCACTGCTAAAGGCTTGTGTAGTGGATGTTACATGCTATGATGCTATTTTTAAATAACAAGAATAAAAAGGCACTTCTCTGTGTTTTGTTAGAAAGAAAAGGCAGTGGACGAACAGAGTGATCAACACGTCGGGTTTAATCATTCGCTGTCATGAGTGCCCTATGTACAACAAATAGAACACACACACACACACATTGTCTTTTTCATAGTACGTCACTTACCTACCTTGAGAAAGACCATGTGTGATGGGAACGTTGACAAGATGCACACAACTGAAATTCACCGCCCGGTGAATGTGGCTTATCTTCTGCGTACATCAACCTGGCTACATTTGTTTTGTTGGGTTACAGTAAAGGGACAGTTCACCACAATATTATTTAGGCAATGACGCACAATTGCTGTCTTTACCCTGTTGGGAGATGTGGCAAATGGAGACCGACGCACATGCGCAACACTCTGCCTGTTCCCGAGAGGGAACGCCTATTAAACGTGTGCACGAGAGTGCACTGTTTACAAGTTGCTGTCGGCATGGCTCATACAAGCCTACTTTCAGAAAGGAGATTTGCACTTTTTCACAAATCGAGATGTTTACCGTGTGTGCGCGGTGCGTGACTTGTGCCAGGGCAAGCATCGCTAATCATAGCTTACATCAACTTTTACTAGCAGTGATTTTAAATGGATTTCTCCAAATAGCCAAACTTTACCTGTGGAGTAGAAACTTCACGACTGAGGCATCAGTGGGAAGCCCAACCTGTGCTTTTAGCGCAGGCCAGCGTGTGAAATATTCTCCCAAAAGCTTCAATGCTTCAATGAATGGCTGAAACCGTAGCTCAAGCTCACCACACATACACCTGAAAGCTAGGGATGTGCACGTACCACGGCCTTACGTAAACAAATCACCAGAATGATTGACAACCAGGAGGACCAATAGTCTTGATGATCCACCCGGAAAAAGAAAATCCTCCACTATACCTTTAATATCTGACCATTTCTTTTTAATTTGGGCCACGGTCCGACCTCTGAGGCTGCGTCTGCAACATGTTGTCACTCTACAGTTTTCTTGGCATTAGTAATGCCCACACTGTGCTCTCCAGACATATTTTCCTCGTTCCACCTCTCTAACAAGAACAACAACTTCACATTGAGTGAAAGTCCTTTGATTTGCTTGTTTTCCTCTCTGATCACGATGTCGGTATGAACAAATATTAATTTGGGGCATTTCACTGACTATTTAAAGGAACACGCCGACTTATTGGGAATTTAGCTTATTCACCGTAACCCCCAGAGTTATACAAGTCGATACATACCCTTCTCATCTCCGTGTGTGCTGTAATACTGTCTGACGGCTCCAGCGGCATCAGGCCAGCACAGAACATGCAGGAATGGTTCCAGTAATCCTACTGCTCCCAATAAGTGACAAAATAACGCCAACATGTTCCTATTTACATGTTGTGATTTATAGAGTCACAGTGTGTACAAAAAACAACGTAACATGAGACACAGCCGTCTTTTAACTGTAAACAAACCGGGAACTATATTCTCAAGCGGAAGAATATAGTACTTGGGCGGAGTGATATGCTCACAGCAAGCCTGTCTGAGAATATAGTTCCCAGTTTGTTTACTGTTAGAAGATGGCTGTGTCTCATGTTATGTTGTTTTTTGTACACGCTGTGACTATACAAATCACAACATGTAAATAGGAACATGTTGGCGTTATTTTGTCACTTTTGTCACAATTCGGAGCAGTAGGCTAGTTGGAACCTGTTACCTGCAGGATCTGTGCTAGGCTAAGCTAATGCTGGAACCGTCAGGCAGCGTTACAGCACGCACGCAGATGAGAAGGATATGTATCGACTTGTCTTACTCTGGGGGTTACGGTGAATAAGCTAAATTCCCAATAAATCGGCGTGTTCCTTTAAGGGCAATGATGGGCGTGACATAAGCCAAAGCTGCGCCACGTTTACAGTCAAATGTGATTTCTAAAGGGAAACCGGCGTAGGACGTGCGTGCACACGGTTTCATAAATCTGAATATTTCTGTGCGTACGTCACGTTTCGTCCGTACGCCACTTCTGACGCAAATTCGCCGCACAGTTTTTAGAAACGAGGCCCCTGGTTGTGAGCAGTTTCACGGAGGAACTATTTTCTTTCTACCAAACGCCCGCCAACCGTATCACCGCGCAGAAGGAAGCGTAGTCATGGACGTGAGGCTTCTTTTTTTTTTTCTCGATAATGCTAGTTATGTATCAGTCAGTGTATGTTAAAACGTTACTTATTCTATTAAAATAATAACTGGGGCCGGATATCTTCCAGGGTCTCCTGGATGATGCTGAGCGAATTTCTGCAATTCACTCCAGTGATATTTGAAGAGAATATTGTTATTTGTTGGCAGTGCATTTGCAACTTGCAGCTGACACTGTGCTTAATTGAGGGAAAAAAAAGTATTTTTTAATATTTTTTCTTTTATATGGCTAATGTTCATATAGATACAATGTTACAAAGTCAACATCAACAAAAGGCTAATTTAATGCTTATGGCTGTTGGTGTAAAGTTGTAGAAAACTAATTGAATCAGCATGTACATCTAACTTTTGTTTTCCAAAGTTAAGGATGGACAGTTGTTCCTTATGTTGTTAAATGAGCTGGTCGATAGTGGTCACTGTTTGTGGGCAGCGAGAGAAGCTAAAGCTACATAGTTCTGCCATAAAGTTCCGACGATACAAGATCCTATCAGAGGGGGAACAAAACAAGCTTGTTATCCGTTCACACATCACTACCCAACTGTTCAGCTGTGTAGGAAACAAACGCACCTCCATCCTGATTTGATGTTTCTCACAGTGTTGATGTGGGGTTCAAATTTAATTGCTGAAGCTTTTGTGTCCATCACGCACCTTTTTATTTAATTTTTTTTTCAGTAGCACCACTGAGCAGATACCAGGACAGAAATGCTGAAAAGAAATGTGCTGCTTTTTAGCTATAAGTTGATATATTGTAGTAGTTATTGCAGTCGGGAGTGCAGCAGCGTTTAAGAACCTGCATCTTTCACAATGTCAGGAAGTGCAGCAGTGTGACTTTTACACTTGAGTTAATGAATAGGATTCAGCACCCCGTGGGGGAAAAAAAGCAAGGGGGGGAAAGAGCAACCTAATTTCAGCCTGCTTTTCTCCCATCTATTTATATTTCATTCAGAAGGAAATGATGAGTCAGAAATCAAACTTTAAACTCTGCTCTCAAACTCTTCTTTTCTGTCTCTTACCTGGCAGACGTCTGAGATTTGTCTCTTTCCACATAATTAGAATAGCAAGGTGTATATCCGCTTCACCTTTGTGTGTGTGTGTGTGTGTGTTACCTCTTATTTCCATAGTGTAGCTTTTCTCCCTTTCACCACCTATTCACTGCTTGAAATGATGCAGCTCAGCACCGGACCGGTTAATCATTAATCAGACGGCTTCACAGCCGTGTGTGTGTGTGTTTGTGTGTGTGTGTGTGTGTGTGTGTGTGTGCTCTTGTATTTAGAGCTTTTTGAAAGTAAGGACACTTTAATCCTGCTTTTTAATTTCTTGCCAAAAGTTTGATGACGATGGATACCATTGTCATATCTGTACGCTAAATATGAACCTATAGGCAGGAGACAGGTGTGTGTGTGTGTGTGTGTGTGTGTGTGTGTGTGTGTGTGTGTGTGTGTGTGTGTGTGTGTGTGTGTGTGTGTGTGTGTGTGTGTGTGTGTGTGTGTGTGTGTGTGTGTGTGTGTGTGTGTGTGTGTGTGTGTGTGTGTGTGTGTGTGTGTGTAGGGTGGGTGGCCTGGAAGGAGCATGACAGGAGGATTATATTGACCAACCTGACTGCCCTTTAGAGCTAATTGCCATGTGACACATATGAGATTTGTGTGTGTGTGTGACTTAAATTTATAGTATAATTAATGGCGTGTCACTTTCAGTAACAGGGGGGTGATGTCAAAGTTGGCCAGCTTTAACTTCTTGTCCAAATAGCTCAAAAAAACAAGATAGCGGTGGCCAAAATTCCAAACTCACACTTGAGTGGCCGTCTAGCGTCTAGCTGAACCCCGAATTGCTCCTGTCTTCGGCCTGTGAATGTTTGTGAATGTTTATCTGATGAGCAGGTAGCACCTTTGTATGGCAGCCTCGGCCACCAGTGTATGAATGTGTGTGTGTGTGTGTGTGTGTGTGTGTGTGAATGGGGTGAATGCTGCCTGTAGTGTGTAAATCACTTTGAGTGGTCATTAAGACTAGACGAGCGCTATATAAATGCAATCCAGTCAAAACGCTAGTCCATAAACCAGTGGGTGACGTCAGCGTGGCTACGTCAACGTCTTTTATACAGTGTATGCTTGCAACATACTGTGCAGTATGAATCCCCCTTCACTAACAAGTAAAGGCCGCTTTACAGTCGCCGCAGCCGAGCTCGCGCGCGGCAATGTGATGTCAAAATGCCGTAGATCTCGATGGCGCGCCAGGATTTTGAACCACCGATGTGCCTGCTCGTTTCCGAGGAAGTGTAACGTCAACAGCACCGCGACCGCTTTCGCCTCGCCATTAATATCATATCACAGCAAACGCTGTCTGCGTGAAGTTTTTAAAAACTGTAACCACACTTGAAACCCCACGTAGTTTACTCGAGTTTACTCCGTCCACACCTCTGCGGTGGTGTGTTGGACCTCTGCTCTCAGTCAACATGCAGAGAGGACAGATAAGCTTGCGCTTACTCTCAGGTACCGAAATCAGGCACCGTTTGATTTTACGTGAACCAAGACTCTGTAGTACCGACGTGATTCGGTCGGCACCGGTAAAAGTACCGGGTTCGGTACCCGACCCTAGTCACTATAAGTCTTAGTTTCTTTCTTTGGAAAAACTTTGCAAAAACCCTTTTGGTTGAAATTCACACTTTTGTGATTAGATTTTCATTGGTGATCTCATGTCAACCAGTTGAAATTCACACTTTGTTGTAATTGGTGATCTGATCTCAACCCGAAACCCTGTTGATTTGAAATTCACACTTTGTTGTAATTGGTGATCTTATTTCATTTAAACCTTAAATAGGCGCCACCTCTGTTTCAGGAGAAGACTGCAACTAGTGTCGCGAGTAGAAACCGTTACGGCGCTCCCATGACGTCACACTGGCGCTCGACAGGGCGGCTGCGGCGAGTGTACCCCACGTTTAATAGAAACTGTAAACATTTCTCCTAGACTACTCGCCAAAATAGTTTGCTAAGAAATCAGAGACGTGGCAGTCTGCCTCTTTTGTGCATTTGTTTTTTTGTGCCCATGGTTCGATTTGAAGAGAAATATGCTTATGGCACAAACCTGAAAGAGGTTGGAATTCCTTCGGAGCAAATAAAGCTTTCAGATTTTGTGATGATGGCGAAAGGCGTAATAAAGAAATCACTTTGAACATGTTTACCCTCTCCGGTAAAGACAAAGAGGAAAAACCACTTGGTGACAGGCTGCTCTGGAAATGATCAGAAAACGTCACATTCCTTCGGAACTTTCTCACTGAAATTGTTGTTGTTCTGAAAACGTTGCGGCATGGAAAGGCAATGATTAATTTGAAAGTCTGCAAGTTTAGTTTATGATGAGATTCATGAGATTTGAGAGGCAGCGAATTCAGTCGCCCGTTGTCATCATCCAAACTGTTCCCTGTAGCTCCTCGATTAGTCTGGCTGCCGGCCACAGTAGATTCTCAGTGGATGTTTTCAAGACTAAAACGTTGCAGTGAACATTGAAGCCTGTGAGATTTGCTCTTGCTTTACACGACTTGGAAGCAACCGTGTTCGTGGGAAATGTGTCAGTTTTAGAGCTGGCAATGCTACTGGTGTGAGATAGAAGGACCTTGTCCTGGCAATGGGCTCACTAATTAAATCATTGGGTTAGATTTTCTTTAAATTATATCTTTAGCACATGCACTTTGCTTGGATAACTACCCCCTCCCACCGCCACTCCAAGATGTGCAGACTGAATTGTGTGTCCGTCAAAGCCCCTGTACCTGCGTGTGCATCTGCATTTCTATAGATTTTTTTTTTATCAGGCCCCCAGGAACAGCACTCAGCCTTTCCCTCAATGGTTTCCAGTGGCCACTAAAATGCAGTATTCAAATGAAAAATCCCCCCCCCCCACCCCCCTGTAAAGCTGCTGCCAGGACACCGAAAACTGCACGCAAGGTCAGTTATGACTCCTTCTATTCTGAAGATGTAATCCATGGACTCACATGTCCATGGATCCATGGAGTAAAGCGATGTGTCATCACCACAATGTAAAGTCTATGGGCCAGTGGGAGAAACACTGCTGTGCATATTCAGTGGGCCCCCGCATAGCACTGAAGTAAAGCCGAAAGCTTAGAAACTGTTATTTTTTTTTGGCGTATGTGCCACTGAGCAACTCTCATAGGAATTGAACGGGGCTCCGCCTGGAACGCTGTATCCAGGTCCTATATTACATCCACGATTGATGATTGACCTACAAGTGTGATGATAGACAGATTGTAATCAGCCAGCAGAAGGACTGATGATGATGATGATGATTGCAGTCCCTCAGTGGCTCTTCAGGTTCCCAGGCGTCGTCCTATCGATCCTGGAACAACGTTTTTTTTCTTACTGTAGTGGCTGTGAATCATGATTCCCCTGGTAAAGACTGAAATCTAATGATTTCTTCTAAAATATCCTTATGCTTGACTGTCCCCTTTGTAATTCACTGACCACACTGGACAACATTGGTTGTCATAGTAACAATGTACAGGTAACCCCAAAGGCAATTGTCTGTCTGCAATATGAAGAGAGTCCATTGTAGTCCACATTACGCGTGGCACTGGCACAGACACTCGCACGCAGACGTTCACACACAGTGGAAATGCTCTTCTGTCATCAGCTCCGTATTGTTGACTGGGCTTATTTGTTAGTGTGGGATGAATCATTGACATCTTCAGGACCACACTGTACATCAATGTTTTACGTAAGCGTATTGTTGGCATTGGGAACAGTTGTCTATGACCTGCTTTAACCAGGATCTACTCACACAGCACTTCTGGCATAAGGACGCTTACCCACTGCTAGGACCAGCTCGGCTCAACTCTGCCGTGAGCAGAGTCGAGCCGAGGCGAGCAGGTACCATGTCATTTTGAAAAACGCCACACGGTAGCTTACATAACACCGTGTAAGCTCTCAGTGCTGTGAGCTGGCACAGGGTGGTGTGAAACAGGCCTCTCTGAGATAAAGATGATGGTAATAAAGGTCTCCACATCAACGTAATCTAAATAACCTAACGTGTATACTGCAGTTCCATATAGAAGTGGAGTAGAGCTGTACTGATACCAGCAGGGCTGTCAGTCGAGGGGATTTGGCTGTTTTTTTAAGATTCTTTTTTGGGCATTTCCACCTTTTAATGGATAGGAAGGCAACGAAAGGGGGAAGACATGCAGGAAATCGTCCCAGGGCGGACTCGAACCCTGGACCTTCTGCATCGAGGCATAAACCTCTGTATACGTGCGCCCGCTCTACCGACTGAGCTATCCTGGCCACACTATTCATTCCTTTCTTTTCAGGTATTCAGTATCAAGCAAGGCTTTATTGAACTGCTAGATTTTTGAATGGGGAATGTTTATGTATTAAAGTAACAATCCAGGTTAGCCCCCCCGAGCTAATGCGAGCTAATCACTTACAGCCTCTGTAATCTGAACCAGGGTGAACCATGACGGCCCACACACTTTTATTAACTCTCTTATTGACAACAGCAGCGCATAGCGCTACAGCTTCACTTCCTCCGTTTTTACCCTTCCCCCGCCACTGGAGACTACTATGTTTTAAGAAGAATGGCTTTCCAGTGTTGTCTGCTAGCGGAGAGTGTAACATTAGTCAGAGCTAACGCTAGCAAAACGTCAGCAAATTGGTAAAATGTTACACCGGAAAATGCCACCAGTGAAACTGTGATGTGTACGGTATGCAAGGCTTCAGTTTTGAGGGGTGACACTAGTGTTGCTAATTTCAGTTTCTGTTGCACTACTGTTTTATAGTTTTACTGTACTATTGAACATTTTAAATGTATTATTATTTTACTAAGTTGTGGCTGCAGTTTAGCAGTTTTTTTTTTTTTATAGGAATTGCTATTTATTCCTAGTAATCATTAAGAACCAGGGGTTCAAACCAGCAACGCTGCATGTACTTTATATAATGACGTACACAGTGGGCAAATCTTAGGGGTAGACAATCTGAGGAAAAGATCTAACTGATTTTCTTATATTTTAGTGACTTTTTACAAATTAAACTACATACTACTACATAGTGTTAAACAAGATGATTGTACCAATCCTACTCATAAGCTCATTGTTTTTATAATATAAGAATAACCGGTCAGAGGAGCCACCATAGGTTTCTATAGAAAGAAAGGCCAATTTAGCTTACATTTATCAAGATCTTACATTAGTAGTATACTCAGTAATATTGACATATAACCATGACTTTCAAAAGTGGTGATGGAAGTTGGCGAACTGTTAAATGCTGGTAGAAGTTGCCGAGTCTTTTTATTTTTTTATCTATCATCATTTTCCTTCAGTTGAACTTGACACAAATGAGGAAAAATTAGAGCAAATGACAATCAAACTTCACTTCACCAATCCTAAGAGTACAGGATGGATCATTAGCATCATCAGTCTGTCAAAGGCTTCCCGTCTGTCTGCACCATTGTCTCTTGCTGCTCTTCTCCCGCAGTGTCGGCTATAAAATAAAGCTGTGTGCAGATGCACTTCAGTATTCATGAATAAGCAAAATGATGAAACACGCTCATGCTAATAAGCTGCCACGGGACAAACAACACCAGGAACAGTTAACAAAGTTAAAGTTACATTTTCTCTGCTCTTACATAACCGATCATTCCTCCTCCCTTTATTCCTATTATCCTCTCTGCTGTAGGGTTTCATTTACATTTATTTTTGAGCTTGGTAAAAAGTGCTCTTATTATGTAACATGATCCAGGTTTGTTAGCAGTGACGGTCCAGTAGACCTGAAGACCTGTCGGCGGATATACAGTTGACTAAAGCACTTACAGAGGAAGGGGAGGCGTGTTGGTCTGCTTGGTTTTACTTTTTTTTGTTTTGTTTTGCGTCACGCGACTCCTCAAGTGCTTGTTGGGTTCCCAGGAAACGGTTGTTATGGGCCAGTAACCACGACAACGGTGCAAAGCAACCGACGTGTGGAAACCGTGCCTACTAGATGCCTCTCGCTTTGGCTGGCAGATGGCTTTTAGGCTTCTTTTTTTTCCCCCCCGAGCTTCGGGGTTGACTCGAGGTCCTCAGCTTGGGTACGGGGAAGGTTTAGTTGTTGAGTTGTACACAGAGCAAGCCGTGGCCAAAATCTGCATTTGATGACACATTTACCAGATGGGTTTTAAGACCATTCAGGGCATTGCTTTGGTTCACACTCTCACAGTTCAACGCGCTCAGAATGGGGAGCGTTCCAGTTCAATCGCAGTCCTCTGCTGAAGGCCACAATACCGCTACACCGGAAGTGGTGATCTGTGCACCATGCAAGATTTCACACGGAGACCGTTTTCTTTCTATGACAACAATACAAGTTGCACATGGTGAGTTGTTTAAGGCTAATTGTGAAAGAGTAGATGTTTTTAAACGTGATCTTTTTACGCCAAAAATATAATAAAATAAGGTTGTTTTAGTACTTCCTCAACAGAATTATATTCCTGGCATTATTAGGAAGTAGGGCTGCTAGATTACAAAAAAAAAATCATCAATTATTTTTGGTCAATATTGAAATCACCATTATTTAACACCATTACACATTGACTTTTGAAAAGATGTTTGCAATTATTGAATACAAAAAAATACTGAAACTTTGTTTAATACTTTTCACGTTTGAACCTTTTTTCTTCATTCAGAACACGACAAAATAAGAGTTTTCTTGCTAAACATAATGTGCAAAATAATAATTTCTCTCGATTGCTGTGCATTTGTGATCGTAAGAAGTCGAAATCGTAATCGTGATTAGAATTCAGTCAGTTGCATAGCCCTATTAGGAAGGCGTTGAAGCTGCATTTAGTAGGGCTGCCACCTCTTAGTCGACTAGTCGACTAATCGGTCGTTTTGGTCTTAGTTGACTAAGATTTCTTTAGTTGATTAGTCATTTTTTATGCTTATTCATGCTTAATTACTTATTTCCAAGAAACTTCTGAGCACATTTATGGTAAACACAAGATTTAAAGTGGTGCTTTTGCAGGATTAATTGTGGAGAAACTCAGTTTTACAGATGGTTAATTAACTACATTTATATTGTGCTTTTCTAGTCTTAACCACCTCTCAAAGCGCACAGGACAGCCCTAGCATTTAGAACACTTTAAACAGTTAAATGAACATGGAAACTGTAAAGGGAAAGATGTAAAGATGGTCAAAATGTCAAAGTGTTGATTTTTGCAGAGAGTGTGGGAAGTTTCCACACCTATTTACGCATTCAGCTGACAAAGATAAACTTTAGCATTCATTTTGAGTTGTGTTTGTGTCCACCTGAAGAATTTTAAGTGCAACATTCATGCTTCTATTAGCTCTGCGTTAGTTCTCCACAAACTCCTGAGGGAAATATCTGTATCTTTAGCTGCTAAGTGCTTCACTATGTTTACTGGCTTGGCGTATATTTTGTCTTGTCTGTTGTTTGGTGATGGGCAAGTAGCATACAATGAGGTTACCAGAGCTTTTTAAATTGAAAAATAAATTGCCTACTGCTGCTAGAAATGAGGTTGGTGAAAGCAGTGAGACTGAAGCAAAACATTGGGTCATGAAACCAAAACAATGAGATTGTAAAATGCCAAAAAAAATCCTTAGTATTAAAGGGGCAGTTCAACCCAAGTCCTTATTTTGTTGTAGCGATATAATAATAGTATCATCTGCATACATTAAAAGTTTAATGTAACTATCGTGGCTAATCTTACCTGTAGGGCTGTTTATCAATCTAGATTGTTTTGGTGTGGGTTTCCCATCGGAAGTATCACCCGTAGATAAGTCTGCCTTCTCTCTAATATAATGGAGCTAGATGGCACTCTGCTTTTGGTGCCCAAAGTGCCAAATTAGTTTGTGTTTTTCTTTTAACACAAATCGCAAGACTACAACTAGATTTTTTTTATTTTTTTATTTATTCAAACAAGCTAGCATGCTACCGCTAGCCTTAGCTGGTAACTTAAGGCAGTCCCTCCAGAAAAACGCGATTATGCGATCGCATAATTCAATGCATAATCAGCCAACGTCCGCATATTTATGAGGGGGCTGCATTTTTTCAAATACGCCGCACTTTCGCCGCATAAATTGCAGATTTCCACACAAAATATGCGGGGCTTGCATGATTTCATAATCCCCGCATTTTCGTTGCAAAAACTCACATATATCTTATCAGAAAGTTGAAAAATGTTGCGTTTATTTTACACAAGAGCAGCCATTTTCCCCTGTTGCAATGGGAACGTTATAAAGTGACGTAATTACGCGACATGAACATCATCGAAAAGCAGGGTGTTGGGGGAATCACTTTTTTTGCTCTTTTTCATCAAACCGCAGTTTTTGCGAGTTCCCGCAATTTGTGCAAGTTCCCGCATATTCCATTGCATTTTTTAAGAAAACGTGCCGCATAATCAAGGATTTTTGCCCGCAACAATCACAAAAAAACTGCGGTACATGCAGATGAATGGCAGCAGTTCCCGGAGGTCCTCCGCAGGTAAATCTCCCGTTGGATAACGCGCCTCAGAAGGGTTGAAAATCGACGTTTAGCTTTGTGCAGCGCCATAGCAACCATATGCTACACTGGCTTTAGCAGTTTGCTGCTTCCTGTTTGGTGCTGGAGGGAGCGCACCCATTGGTTGTTGACAATGTTCACATGATTTAACTTCACTACGAAGGCTTAAAACTTAAGATAATATCAAACACGTTTGATTTTGTGGGAACGTCAAGACAGGAAAAAGACCACCTTGGCCACTTTACACCAAACGATTGAGACGACGGTAGCGCGCCTCAACTTTAGCAAGACTCTCATGATTTCATTCGGATATTGGAAATTAGTCTGGGACAGTGGAATCACTTGAAAAGTCGTTTGGCGTAAAGTCGGCATAAGATGACAAAACGTTTATGTCTTTATGAGAATCATCCTGCTCGCATTTTCATAGAGTTGGCCAAAATGCACATCTGGTAGATTCAGTTACACAAATCCATGCCTTGCCAAAAAGCACCACAACGATTACATTTTTGTCCCCATCTTTTCTCTGCCGGTGCAGGGATCCAAACTGGTACCTGGCAGTCCTTCATGTGCCTGTGAGTGTATTGGCTTTCATATGATCTTTGATCAAGTTGCTCAAATGTGTTTAAAAAAAAGCATGCAGGTGAAAATACAGTATATCACAACGAATAGCTGTCCAATTTAACAACGCTGCGAATGTGCAGTATTGTTTGCCACATGCTCTGCTTAAAGATGACAGACGATGTTCCCGTATGTGTTTGAGTGAATTATTGAAAGATGAATGGACGGAGAAGGGTTGTTAAGAAACTTGTTTATTTAAAACCGTGCGAGGAAAGAATTTGTCTCAGTCTGTAATTTGTCACATTTATGGGGAATAACAACACAGCTGTATTCACTTCTGTCCTCCCCATCTGGGTTGATCTCATCTGAATTTGCCGCTTCGGCTCACCAGTGTACAGCTTCACACTACAGTTCTTTCATTTGGTTTCAACAAATTAGTTTCACAGACTTAACACTTTCAGAATATTTGGGGAAGTGGTAACCAAGGCATTCAAGGGGCATGAGTGGCAAATTGTATCACATTTCCTCCCATTCAAAACAAAGAAATACCCCAATATCAGTCCATAGAGCAGGAGTTCAGTTATCTTTTAAATGGGAAACAAGATCTTTTAAAGGTCCCATGACATGGTGCTCTTTAGATGCTTTTATATAGACCTTAGTGTTCCCCTAATACTGTATCTGAAGTCTCTTTTATATAGACCTTAGTGGTCCCCTAATACTGTATCTGAAGTCTCTTTTATATAGACCTTAGTGGTCCCCTAATACTGTATCTGAAGTCTCTTTTATATAGACCTTAGTGGTCCCCTAATACTGTATCTGAAGTCTCTTTTATATAGACCTTAGTGGTCCCCGAATACTGTATCTGAAGTCTTTTATATAGGCCTTAGTGGTCCCCTAATACTGTATCTGAAGTCTCTTTTCTATAGACCTTAGTGGTCCCCTAATACTGTATCTTTAGTCTCCCGAAATTCAGTCTTAGTGCAGAATTACAGCCACTAGAGCCAGTCCCACAATGAGCTTTCTTTAGGATGTTCCATTACTGTGTCTGTAGCTGTTGAGGAGGAGAGAGGGGGGGGCAAGGTGGAGGGTGGGGTTGTGGCCTTGATCAACTGCCACTTTTCTCGTTTGAAAGCCATAATGTCTCTCTCTCATGGGTGGGCCAAATTCTCTGGGCGGGCAAAGCAGAGAAAGGGGAGGTAACCTTGCTCCTTATGACCTCATAAGGAGAAGATTCCAGATCGGCCCATCTGAGCTTTCATTTTCTCAAAGGCAGAGCAGGATACCCAGGGCTCGGTTTACACCTATCACCATTTCTAGCCACTGGGGGACCAGAGGCAGGCTAGGGGAATGCATATTAATGTTAAAAAACCTCATAACGAAATTTTCATGCCATGGGACCTTTTAAGATTATTTCTTGGCAGCTTTGTTTTTATTTGAAAGTGTCAAAGCAGGGGCTGGAAATGGAGGCAGAGAGAGGGGCATGACTGAACGCAATAAAAGTCCAAAAGGCTGGTATCGAACCCTGGACACGGCAGCAATGTGGCATGCACTCTAACCACTCAGCTTCCAAGGCACTTCTGGAAACAAGGTTTATTTTTGAATGATCATGTTACAATAGATGGGCACACTTCAGGCTGACATAAGTACACAAGAGAAACCGAAAGAATCACAAACAGAAAAAAAAACAAAAAAAAACAGCCAAAATCAGTACTTACAAAGAAACTCCAAAATATTTCGAACAGAAATTAGTGTCCTTTTAATAAGGTTTCATCACATTAACAAAAATCGTTGACAGTTACATTGACTGCGATTTATGTTATGTTATGTCAAAACAGGAGAAAAGAAAGAAAGCAATACATATTGAAAACACTGTAATAAGAAGTGTTTAATATGCAGTTATGTTGCAGCTAATGATTGCTGGTTGTCATAGTTAGAGGGCACGTTTTCCAGCTTGGGAGTTTTTCAAGAGCTTGGCAGTCAGAAAAATAGTAAGCATCAGAGCAAGCGATGGAAAGATTTGACACGGTAAACAGAGCTCAAAGAAACGCTGTTGCATCCCAGCCCTCAACGCAGGCTGAGATGACACTGTAGTCTAAAAAGGGTTGAACTGGTATTGATTGGTATGAACAACAGAAGATTCAAACCTGATCAGGAATGTTTTTTTAAGGAAGTGCTCAGTATGCAAATTACCAAAACTAATAATTGAATTCTGTTTTGTGGTTAGGTATCAAGCAGTCTATTCTCAAGTATCAATATCTATGTATGTAATTAATTTTGTCTTTGTTGAAAATCCATTCGTCCAACATTGTGGCATCTCCCTGAACCATCTCAAACCACAAACTTAAAACACATTTATTGCATAGAAACGGCAGAGACTGTCCTACCCCGAAAAATGCCCAAATAAGTCGATTGTTCAAGCAGCAATTATGATCTATATTAGGGGATCTTCAACAGGGGGTCCGGGACCCCTAGGGGGTCCTCAGAGTCGATACAGGGTGGGCCTCCAAATTAGTCTTAATTTTTGAAGTTTTTTCAAAAATCTTCAAAAAAAGTCTTATAACATAAATCTAACATATTATCAAATATAAATCCACGCTGATGATAGGGTTACTGGCCTATAGGTAAGGTAGCCACTAAGGTAGCCATCCACAGATACAGGTAATCCTAAAGATTCACTGTATGTTTAACATAAAACATGATTTATAAAATCGTGGCAACAATTTTTAGGCTATTTTAATATATTCTATGCAAAAAAGGTATTTATAAAGGTTTTAGGCCACCCTACATGTTTTTTTTATTATGCAACTTAATTGTATACAATATATGTAGAGGGGGTCCCTGCTCTGTCACTCTTTCAGTTAAGGGGTCCTTGGCTTAAAACACATGGAAGACCCATGATTTATATTTACGTTTTATAGTGGCGGTCCCCACTAGTGGCTGTAGTAGTTATGACGGAAGCAAAGCAGGAAGTAACGTGACGAAGTATAAGAAATTGTATAATAATATATAAATAAATATAAGAGCAATAAGTGAGGATGTAGGTTGTGGTGGGTCAAACACACAGGACTGGCGTTTGAGTCCTGTTTGCAAATTTAGTTTTTAACTTTACGGAACAAACGGGAGTTACGTCACATTCTGCATCACCTACATAACCGGAAAAGAAATAGTGTCTGATTGGAACCCAGACCACAATCTTTTTCTAAACTGAACTCATTAGTTTTGGTGCCTAAACATAACCAAGTAGTTTTTGTGCCTAAACCAAACCAAACTGCGACCGCTTCACACCATCAACATATTTAAGACTGTAACGTTGCGTTATGGTTTACCGCTCGGGGCGCTCATTTATGAAACGCTCCTGTGGGTCGTATTAGGGGGGTAGAAAGAAATGTATGGGCTGAAATATGTGCCACCAGAAACTGAATTTGAATCATTTATATGTGAATTGGAATTGCTAAACTTGAATAATTGCATTGAAAAACTGAATTTGAATCACATAATTTGAAATTGTATTGTTTAATTTGAATCATTGCATTGAAAAACTGAATCTGAATAGTATAATTTGAAATTGAATTAATTCATTTGTAACTGAATTCCAATAAAATTTGATCTTCACTGAAAATTCAACTCTCTATATATCCTCACATTCAGTTCTCACTATTCAGATTCAGATCAGCAAATTCAATTTCAAGTTACTGAGACAGACATCCGGGTACTTGGAGGATGAAGGAAGAGCAATTGAGCGAAGATCGATAGGTAGAGTTCAGTGGCGCAGATACACAGGACTCCTCTTCGGCCAGCATAAACGTTTTGGAGCACAGCCTCGCCTTGACCCAGAGACTCATAGATAATATAATCTACCTGTTCACAATGTTGAAAATGTAATGCCTGGTGTTAGTAGGCCTAGGTTTATTAGTCACATTCTTCCACTAAAGTAAACTTAAAATGAACTATCGCTACTTACCTTAGCCTTGCCTACTGCATGCAAAGTAGTGTGACTATCCATATTTGAAAACATGTTAATTAATTTAAACATTTGAATTGCATTGGTTTACTTTGTACATCCGCAAGCCTGCAATACAATGTGATGTAAGAGCCAGTCCCCTGAGTTTATACAAGATGTTTCCACATTAAAACGTAAAATAGTAAATTATTATTTGAGTCTATTTTTAATCAACTCTAATATCTGATCCAAGTACCCGGATGTCTGTCTCAGTAACTTGAAATTGAATTTGCTGATCTGAATCTGAATAGTGAGAACTGAATGTGAGGATATATAGAGAGTTGAATTTTCAGTAAAGATCAAATTTTATTGGAATTCAGTTACAAACGAATGAATTCAATTTCAAATCATACTATTCAGATTCAGTTTTTCAATGCAATGATTCAAATTAAACAATACAATTTCAAATTATGTGATTCAAATTCAGTTTTTCAATGCAATTATTCAAGTTTATTAATTCAAATTCAAATATAAATGATTCAAATTCAGTTTCTGATGGCACATATTTCAGCCCATAGAAATGATCGATATCGTCGCATGCTTTGGAGGACTTGTTGAAAACGTCATGCTTGTTAAAAGGCAAAGCAAGGGGATGCAGCCACTCTGTTACTCTACTCTGTTAGTGCTGCTATAGATGAAGAAGATGAAGGTGAAGAATCCCCCAACACCCCCCTATTTGACCTACTGAAATTGTAGTGTCAGATTTGCACATTGGGGTGAAGTCTAGTCGATACACACAGCCCTATTCCAGTCTCATTTGCATAAATTTGCGATTCAGTCTCAAATTAGAAGTTTTACATTTCTTGCCAATACATTTTGAGGATTACCTTGACTAACCCCCAAACTACATGCAGCATGTTAAAATTACACAGAACACTAGCAGACCTGTACGCGAGCACCTGCACATGGCCTTCATGCATATTCATAGACTTGCAGAAACAGATGTTTCAGGCTTTAAAAGGAAGAAAAGCAGGTATGCAGTTTCATCAGTCAGCAAACTACTGCTTGGAAAGCTTTATTGTACAGCGGTCAGAGTATCCACTGATTAATTGGATACAAAACCAGAATTTGGCCAGTACTCACCAGTACGGAGTACAGGCACTTCTGATTTTTGTTTCCACACGAGTACCCTTAAATCTAATTGTTATTAACAGTATTTTTTTATATATATATATATATATATATATATATATATATATATATATATATATATATATGATTTACTGGGAGAAACCAAGCAATTCTATGTAAAGTTAGACATTCAGCAATGTCCAATGCAATGATCCTTTGTTTAAAAACCCCATTTTCGAGATTGGTAGTCGGTTCAGACTTTGCACCTCCTTAGATCCAATCATCAAATAGTCGACTATTTAGGGTCACCCCTACAAGATATACGTATCAGTATAAATTTATCCTACACACATGTGATGATCATGTCATGCAACTGCTAAGTTAGGGTACTGGCACCTTGTTTGGTCCAATTCAGGCACTGATGCTAAAATATAGTGTGCTGGGACTGAACGTTATCACCATGAAGTACTGTATACTGAGAAAGGGAGGAGCCAGTAGGCAATATTAAACCAGTATGTATTATAACCCTTAATTAAATGGAGCGAGCATAAGTAGATTTGTGTGTTGTCTTACTCGCTCCAGCCCTTTTCATGTCCTAGATCAAACTCCCCTCATATTTAATACGCATTATTAATGCGGTGGAAGGGCGAGGTGCTAACCTAGGTGGTCAATTAATGTCTCCGCTGGAAATAATGTGTAGTCACCATTCTGCCCTCCATAAGGAATCAAATCAAATCCCACAACAATGATATTCACAAATCATGGCTGTGGACAAGCTCTGCTGAAGGAGGCGGCGGGGTTGTATTTCGTTTTTTTATGTGAAGGTGATTCTGAAGTTGGCACAGATTGCATTTTTAATTTTCACTCCACCACTTAAGGAGAGCACTGTGACAATACCCCCCCCACACACACACACACACACACCCACACACACACACATACACGCAAAATTAATTATGGAAAAACTATGTTTATGTACTATATTGATGTTTAGCTCACTGTGTGGGGTGTGCCATATTTCTTTATGTGCATGTATGCAGAGTTCACTTTTTTGTCTTTTGTAGGAAACTTAGTCAGTAGGACATATTTGTTCAACTTTTGTGTGAAATATAAGTCTCGTATACATTTTTTTAAATATCTTCTAAGCATAAAAATACAGCTGTAGCCATCTTTGATGTGTACAGTTGGTATGGTTACATTCACAGTCAGGTTTAGCTTGAGAAGAGTAGCTAAAACGTCACATAACAATATTCCTTTAGGGAATATCTAGGGGAAGGTGAATGTAGGCTACATAATCCCGCACTTCTTCCTACAGATATCCTATAACATGAAACAAAGTCAACTGATAGTACCGATTACATTACCTCCACATCTTCAGCTAAGTTAGCGTTAACTTACCTTTTTATGAATGTTAGGATGCTGGCCTGCGTGGTCTTGTGCTTTGAGCCGTTAAACTTAGGGCGTTTTTACACCGACAGCCTTCAGTTTGGTTGAATCGAACTAGAGTTTGTTTGCCCCGCTGGTGCGGTTCGTTTGGGCAGGTGAGAACGCGGCAATCGAACTCTGGTGCGCACCAAAAGTGGACCAAACGAGCGTACCGAGACCTGCTCAAAGAGGTGGTCTCGGTACGCTTTCAATCGAACTCTGGAGCGGTTCGTTTGTGGTGAGAACGTGATCCGTGCTCGAACCGCACCAACTAATACGTACTCCTCCAGTCTGAGCTAATGGCTCCTGTAGTCAGGTGTGTTTATCAATCTGCGATGCAGCGGAGCAGCAAACTGTAGCAGCTTGCAGGTTTTTCTATCACAGAAATAGACTGCGGTCAAGCTCGGCGTCCGTCACTCATATCTCCGTGGTCAAACGGAGCAGAGCGAAGTCTCGGTGCCCAGAGCAGATGTCGTAACGTCTCTTGCGAAACAATGTCTGATCATTTTTAAATGAAATGAGCTGGTGTGACCACTAGGCCAGAACTCAGTTTTCATAAATTGGGTAAACAGCAGGTTGAATGTAGGGCTGGGAAAAAAATCTATTTGATTTAAAAATCGAGTTGGTAGGTCAAATCGATTCATATTTTCAAAAAGTCTATTTTTTTTGATTTTTTTTAATCCAAATACAGTATAAATAATTTGGATCTTTAACAATCTTTGTTGCACACTGCACAGTGACTTTTCACTTAGAGAAAGGTTTTGCCTTTGCAATTTTGTTTATGTTGATGCACTTTAATTAAATACAATAAATATATATTTTTAAAATATATTTACAGTCCGCAGTTATTTTGTTTCAAATGGAAGGGGGGAAAAATCGAATCGTAAATCGAGTTTTTTATAAAAAATCGCAGATTTTTTTAGGGAAACAAATCGCCCAGCTCTAGTTGAATCGCTACTGCTGTAGTATTCTGTGAAAAACTGACTGTTTTTGATGGGCTTATTACAATTTCGTTATGTTATTGAATTTTAAGCTGCTGCTCACCAAACTAATTCATTTATTATTACCTTTTAAGATCTCCATGTCAGGATATGACGCCCTGCAAGGTTATGATCCTAAATAAAAGTATCGGGTAGCAGGAAATAGCTTTTGCACCGAATGTTTGGAGAGTAGTTGACACTGATTACAAGGATGAGAACACCATGTTGGAAGGATGACAAAGACATTATTGCGTCTTCCTCTCTCACATAATAAGACATTTTGAAGTCTGTGTAATGCTGGGTTTGGGATTCTATAACGTTATATAAACCGCGTAAACTTAAAATGTTATAACATGGTAGCGTGGCTTTGTAAACAATGATTTATACCTAACACTGCAACAACGGCAAGTACCTTTTCATAGCTGAGTGGAACTCTGTGGCACAGGAAAAAAAGAGTAAAAGGTATTTGTTGTGAACAATGAGTACTCAAAGCTCTGCCATGCCCATCAACCTCCTGCTTAAAATAGTTTGCTCTGCATTGTAGCTATTTCAAGGCCAATCCAACACAGAACTCTGTCAGTGCTCTGCAAATCACCTTTTCTGTACTTTGTAGCTATAGCAACATCATATGTGCCCTTCAATCTATGTTTCACATGTCAAAATTTGAACTTTTAACCCTAATTATGATTTATTGACTTTCAGTAGAATCATATTGGGATAATATAAATATAATATATTCTGGTATCATTTGACAAAAGTATGTAATCTACAGTAATGCTTTTGCGCACAATTTTATAACAAACTACCCAAAGGAGTACATTTTATTGAAGTTTTGGTTTTACATTTGCAAAGAGCTTGTGTGTTTTGTCCAACACTGGAACACAAGTGCATTGAATAGCATTTGCTGTATTTTCATATGCTTCCTGAAAATAGTGAAAACAAACCTACATCACATCTGTTGTGAACTGCTGGACTAATTGTCGGGTCCAGTGACTCCCTTGACCTGGGCAACTGGTCCCAACCAAGAAATAGTGTGTATGTGTCACACTATTTCTTGGTTGGGACCAGTTTCTCCCAACAAGTGGCAATGGCAATGGTTTTTACTTTTAAAAATGTCTTTTCCTTTGAATTATCTGGCCATCCTTCCCCTATCTATATAAACACAAGTTAAAAGTTACAAGTTGAAACCACATTAGCATAGGCAGACAGTAAGGTCATCCTGGATTAGTGACCAAGGACAAAACTCTGAAATAAAAAGGACTCGTTTTGACTATTGTAAGAGGACCTCAGGAGGTTCCTTGGTGAACTCCTTTATAAAGACTTCAAAAACCTAATGGGTTTTTAAAAAACCCATTGAAGTGCTTTTTTAAAAAAAAACAAACATTTAAGATGAACTCCAGGTGGACCCCGTAAGTTTTGAAAAGTGATAATACAGTACTGCACCAGATTTTGGGAAATGCGCACATGCAGAAGTAGTTGTATAACACAAAGTTTGCGTGTGTGTTGACCGTGTAATGCTATTCTGACTACTCCTTTATCACAGCGCAACACTGTCTCTCACTACTCACCCTGGAGAGTAAGGGATGAACAGCAAAAGCTGTGGGGTGGACACACAGACAAATACATACTCTATACACACACAAGGGAGCAAGGAAGCAATTAACTGCATGACTGCACGTACAGAAAAAAAAGATTTTCTGATGCCCGAGACACCATTTCATTTCATATCTTCACTTCCATCAACTCATTTTCCTCATCTACTCCCCCCCCACACACACACTACACACACACTTGCTGCCTTTTAAGCTGTATCTCTATATCGCTCCCGTTCCATCATTTCTTTGTTCCATCTTCTAAAACTGTGATGACAAATGTCAGCACTGCTTAGTAATCCCAACAATCAAACTCTAGACATAAAGGCGGAGTGGATAAAGCAAGGCAACGACTGCCGAGATGCACTACTTGGTAAAAACTAATTTACTCTCCAGCAAACACTTTCTCTCGTACAAAAACAAGCCAGGCAGGACTGCGCCTCGAAAAACAGCAGCCCTTTTGGAAAACTCCCTCATCTTTGTCAAACCACAGAGATACACAGTGACTATTCATCAAGCTGTCAGCCCCTACTTTCTTTACTAAACAATATCAAAGCCTCAACAAAATGCTGCAATATCACACTGTGCTCATGGAATACTTAAAACAAACCGAAAAAGCTGGCACACTTTCCTTTTAAATACAGAGAGATAACACTTGGGCTTAAGCAAAAAAAAAAATTAAAGCCCAGTGAGACGTGTTGGAAGAAGGCGACATGCCCTAATAGGATTCCCTGCCTATTGTTTGGATTATACTATCATGTCTGGGCAAGGATTGAATGGTTTAGGGGGTGTTACATGTTTTACATTTAAAATAAGGGGTTCCGTTGAGTGTTGGTTTTACAGCCCGCAACTTCACTGTTTTTGATTCAGTGTCACTGCTCTCACCAACCTTGTTCCCAGTTGCAGCAGACGGCTTCTTTTCGGCAAAAAGCTCTCATAAACCAACTGCTCAAGTGGCAGACCGACAAAGTCGTTGCAATGTTGTTTTTAATCGCTCTCCGCCAAGAAACAATACAAATTCCAACGCACAGTGGATTAGGCAAGGGTTTGCATTAGTTTGCTTAACAGACCAGACCTAGGTTACGTCCCATGACAATTATGAAAAGGCCCTCAGCCTCAAATGCAATTCCTACTTAACCATTCCTGCTGCATCGTTCCGGTCCATGGTTGTTTTGCCCCTGGAGGCGAAAATTACTTCAGTGCTAACCCCCTTCACTTTATCCTGCATTTTGGAAGCATGACACAAGAACTTTACTTGGTCTTGAGGAGCTGCAGCTTTGTAAAATTATTTTGTATGATATTTTAGAGCTCCCCCTACATTTCTCAAAAAAGAGGCTTACATACAAATGATCACGCCGCTAATCACAAAGCACCATTACATGTTTTTCTCTACGATTGAAACCATGGAGAGAAGAAAAACGTACTCCAGGGCTTACATGCTCAATACCTACTGCATATATAAGGAACAAAGACATAAAAAAGAGAGACTGCCGACTTTGTGATTACCATAATCGTTGTAATGGAGGCCCGTAAAATACAACTATGCTTTGTAAAATTAGCATGGATGGAATATCACGATATAAGTCCCCCATTCAGCTTCTTTCACTGCAGCAGGGAGTGCTTTCCACTGGGAACGTGTGTAAAAGCAGAGGTTAGGGGAATGTTAATGCTCTCTCCTGAGATGGAAAGAGAAGACAAGCAGCACAGACCAAGATTTAAAGTGGACAAGTCAGACTCGCCACGGTTGGCTGCCCCCGATTCTAAATCTATGTGGAGATTTGAGGCAGTGAGACAAAGAGGGAAAGAGAAGGAGAGAGCCCCCGTGGGTCCATGGCTATCCAAACCTTAAGCCAGACTTCTAAGAGACAGCCAGAGAGACATATTTCATATTAGGTACAGCTAGACTAGTCTACAGAGGGAAAAGTCAGTGTAAGGAGGGGTAGGAGGACAATATAAAGAAAACTGTAAGGGGATATTCTTGTCTCAGGAGTTTGACGTGTGAACAGCAACACAGTCTCCCTCCTAACGCATCAAAAACCGACGCTCGGTCCAGGGGCTAAAGGGTGCCTTGTGCGTCGGTATCTGACGCCGAGAGCCACTGACGCCAAGCGTCAGTATTTGACGAGGGAGTGAGAACGGCTTGTGAACAGGAACACAAGGTTAAAGATTTCAAGACTCGATCGACAGATGGAGCGGCACAGATATTACAGAGGTCAGGCCAGAGCACAGCATGAGGGAACAAGAGGTGGGCGGGAGAGGGAGGAAGAGAGGAGGCTGAGCAGGGAAGATGACATTTTGAAAGGGAAGCTGGCGGTTATGAGAATACAAATTAAAAAAAAACACATACAGGAGAGAAATAGATTAGGGAGAATAAGTAGTGGGAAAGAGAGAGCCACGGAGGTTGACAAATCCAGGATTAGCTTATTGCCAGATGTAGAGTGTGAGCCATTCTGTGCTAAACCACTGCATCGTGAGTAGAGAGGAGAGGAGGATGAGGATGGGTTAAGAAGACTAGGGCTTGCAAATTATAATAGGCCTAAGATGGCTCAATGTGCATTTACCTAGGTTAGGTCATTTCAGTTGACTGTGTTAAAGTTTTTGTTTTAAGAATGACCGTATTTTTGTTTTCGGTCAAATGGCCTTTTGAGTGGGAGTCCTAGGGGCACTACTATGATCGCATCAAAATCAAAACACAACATGAAACTTTGATCGCATCAAAACTAGTGATTTTATGGTACGTTCACAAAAAGACCCTAGGTTGCATTTTGGCGAGAGTTAGGCAATAACTGAAATTGATTTGTAGCCTATTGGATCAGCCTTTAACCAGTTTATTGAATAAGTGTCGACTGTCAATAAGGACAGCAGCTCTCTTAACTTAGCCAAAAACATGAACCTACAGTTAATGCACCAGTCACTTGGCTGCCTTAGCATTCATTTTGAATTATCCTGGGAGTGTCACACCTTCAAACCTTCACATTTTCTATATACTGTATACAGTACAGGCCAAAAGTTTGGACACACCTTCTCATTCCATGTTTCTTTATTTTCATGACTATTTACATTGTAGATTCTCACTGAAGGCATCAAAACTATGAATGAACACATATGGAATTATGTACTTAACAAAAAAGTGTGAAATAACTGAAAACATGTCTTATATTTTAAATGATTCAAAGTAGCCACCCTTTGCTTTTTTTGATAACTCTGCAAACCCTTGGTGTTCTCTCAATGAGCTTCATGAGGTAGTCACCTGAAATGGTTTTACCTCCACAGGTGTGCTTTGTCAGGGTTAATTAGTGGAATTTTTTCCCTTATTAATAAAAAAGCAAAGGGTGGCTACTTTAAAGAATCTAAAATATGAGACATGTTTTCAGTTATTTCACAGTTTTTTGTTAAGTACATAATTCCATATGTGTTCATTCATTGTTTTGATGCCTTCAGTGAGAATCTACAATGTAAATAGTCATGAAAATAAAAAGGAAACGCATTGAATGAGAAAGTGTGTCCAAACTTTTGGCCTGTACTGTATATAAATATTCTACTACTATACACTGTTCAGTCAGTTCAGTAAAATGGTATTGAACAAAACTAAAGAGTCCACAGCCACTTTGGAAAGCTACGCTAGCATTATATCCATTTGGTAGACAGTTTGGTCCAAGGTGAATTATAAAGGGCTTTCATACTCCATTAGAACAAGAGCTAGATGTCATCAACAATTGGAAGTGAACAGTCATATCTTGAGCTCAATGCTAACACCCATCCAGTATTTGTTGAGATATTTTAGTAGATAGTAAGCATGAGCCGTGATGAACACCATGCTGAATAGATAAAGAAAAAGTGTGCCACCTAACAGAACACAACTACATCTACAGGAAGTCCAAGACAAAGACATCCCAATGCATTGGACTGACAGATGATCTGTGAAAGTGCTGTTAAAAACGTGTTGCAGCAGCAAAACATAGTAGGTGTCAACACAACACGGGATACTGCTTTAACCCTCGTCAGTGGTTGCACTGCTGTACACGGCCTCCCAGTTAATGATAAACCAGAAAACAAATATACATGCATCTGTGTCTTTCATGTGCTACCTTTCGTCTGACTGTGCTTTCTTGTTGACTTCTGACTGTGTTGGCTTTCCAATACAGAAAACATTTCTATTTCCTCAAGACTACCAGGCTAACAGAGCAGGCTGCTCCTTCTGTTTGACAGGCCCTGAGGCATCCCCTGCTTTATATATAACTATAAATGGGACTGTAATTTACAGAATGAACATCATGCTGTATTTAGGAAGGCTAGCGATTGAGACCATAATCTTGTTAGGGAAATGTTTACTCAGGTAATAAATCAATTGGGAAGTAAAGTCATTTTCTAATAGACTTCTATAGAGACAGACTTCTTTTTGAAGGTAGTGGAGTCGCCGCCTGCTGGAAATTAGATATAATTGGCTTCACTTTTCAGGGCCGGAAGTTGCCACTTGGTTACACTCACATTGCAACGTCTGCATTTCTGAATCCAGAGTTAAGGTTTTATCACTTGGTTTGGAATCGGCAAAGAACTGGTGGCACATGACGAGAAGGTCATATTATATTTGTATGCAGGCTGTTCTCACGAATTCAATTCAATTTTATTTATAGTATCAAATCATAACAAGAGTTATCTCGAGACACTTTACAGTAGGTCTAGACCACACTCTATAATTTACGAACCCTTTATACATATAGCTACGAAAAGTAATGCACTGTAAATTGTATGTATTCCACGTATTTGTTGCTGTATGCAGTATTGACTGCTGCGCTCTGGACCACGTAGGGACCAGATCGCGGTGGATCACTGGGTCATAGAACACAGGGCTTTCACGCCGGGGAGCGCCGTTCACTCCCCAGGGGATTCAAAAGACTTTCACCCAGGACACGCGTGTTTTTTAATCCAAAGCACAATTTTTTTCCTAAACTTAACTAGTCGTTTTGATGCCTAAACTTAACTGTCGACGTCACATGATGCTCACGTTTTGTCGGCTAAACTCCACTACCACGGCCCCTCAAAGGACCATCATCACACCGTGCCCCGTAGCCGGCTACCAGTGAGATTTTGTCGGCTAAACTCATTGACATATATATAATGGACCAATAGACCCCGTTGCTCTGGACGGAGACCAGTGAAGGCTATTAGAAGCACTTTTCCGGTGATCTCTTGCTTTACTGCGCAGCCTCCAACTGACAGAGACAACGTAAATGTGACGTGAGCAACGTGTCTGAAAGTTGTAGCTGTGCCAAGAGAAATCTCAATCATTCCCAGTCTTACAGAGACGGAGAGCGTAGGTACAGTATATGTAAGGAGATAACATAAGCTAAGTCTAATTATTGCTAACTAACATGCTAGTTAACATTAGTAATTGAAACTAAACAGCTAATGTAAGTCGAAACTGCCTCCGAGCTTTTCCTGTACTATACGGTAATCCCTCTACTGTGCAACAGTAAGTCACTTGGTTATGACACAATCGTTAGTCTATTTTTACAAAAACGTCTGCTACGGAGCCATAACGTGAGGTACAAGGTAATGGAGAATTTTATACATTGTTATGTTTCTTTAGAAATAAACAACGGACAAATAGAGTCTTTAAACGCTTCAGATGTAAAGTTATTCGCTGTCAAGTGACGTAAAAAAAAATGGCGGTCAGTGGAATGCTAACAGGAGGTGATCGCTTTGTAGCAACAAAATGGCGCCATCGGAGGTTCGAGTTCTGAAGCGAAGCTTACCCCCTTGGCTAAACTCCACTACCACGGCCCCTCAAAGGACCATCATCACACCGTGCCCTGTAGCCGGCTACCATTGACTTTTTGTCGGCTAAACTCGATTCCCAACTGCTGCTGATACGAGCGAACGCTCCTAGAGCTCTGTAGCCGGCGTCGCGTGACCAGCTGATGGTTGCCTAATTTCGTAGGATATTATACGAATTGACGTGCATATTATTTTTGTATGATATCATACAAACCCGTCCATGAGAACAGGTTGTTTTATTAACTATAGTGCAACAATGACACAGTTAAGAGAGCCAAGTTCCCAATCAAAATCAGCGGGGTGTATTATGCTGATTAAAGTGTGATTTCATTTTCCTCTCGTCGGGGAAGTAGGTCCTTCGTTAACAATGCTCCTGTTATGTGCAGTATTTGTTTCTTTGACACAGGGGCAAAGTGGGTGTTCATGCTACAGTGCTCTATTTGAACCCAAGGCCAGCGAGAGGAAATTACTTTTATTTCCTTTTTATTTCTGAACTTTGGATTGCAGTAATGGCTATCGAGCACATCTGTCACTGTCAAATAAGTGCCTACAGTCGTCTCTGCATTCATCCGTCGAAGAACCACTCGGGGTTGTCTTTTAATTTGTGTTTACCCAAAGTCTCTTTTCCTCCTGAAAACTTGAAGAGTCAGCATACTGAAATAATAAACTCTCATTAAGTCAGTGCTGATTAGACAGAGTGTTGTTGAGACATCCATGTGTGTTGTAAAAGATTTCTGATAGAGCTGGCTGGCAGGTTCACTGTTGACCTCCCAGTAGTTAAGTGGAAGCCCGGAAGGAAATTAACAGCAGCGGAAAACCAAATGCTGACAGTTTTCTTTCTTTTCTTTGATTATTATTATGTTTGGCAGGTGAAGAAATGAAAGGGGAGATAGAGGGGGGGGAATGACATGCAGAAAAGGGCCGCAGGTCGGAGTCAAACCCTGGGCCCGCTGCGTCGAGGAATAAACCTCTACATATGGGCGCCCGCTCTACCAGCTGAGCTATCCGGGCACCCAATGCTGACTGTTTTGTTTGTGTCTGTAAAGTTTGTCTGAACTGCTACTTTTTCCCCCCTATAAACATCTATAGTACAGTATCATATTCAGTGTGTGTGTGTGTGTGTGTGTGTGTGTGTGTGTGTGTCTTTTTAAATATCTCAAAAACCATTAATGTGATCTTCTTAACACTTGGCGGATGCTGTGTACCCAATGAACCCGGCGTTTGGAATTTGGAGCAGTTTGGACAGCGTTGAATATAATTATGAATAAAACTAAACGACCACACAATAAAACCTTCAGTTTTGTAACCATAATAATGACTAGACAGCACCATTAAACGCTGACTGTGGCGATAGCAACATGCAATATTGTTGATGAAAAAGACAACACTCTAAAATATAGTTAAGCAGCAATACAGGAGGCCAAGCAATCAGCCCGTTCCAATCAGGACACTGCACTAGTAGATGCAATAATACGATTATAGTAAAATATTTATATGTATGATGAGAGTTCTTTTTCGAGTGGGAGGACTTCTTGTGGTGTGAGCACTTGATTCCTCATACATATTCAAAATCAGCGTGGGTCAGGCTGGCAGGTTGATTGACAGATAGCTCTGAGGTGTCCGAGTCTTAAGGCTGCTAATGAATATTAATGGTCGTTTGTCAATAGCTCAGCGTTGTGTGTATGCGTCAGTGTGTTAATTCTTAACCTGTGTGTGTGTGTGTGTGTGTGTGTTTGTGTCTAACTGTCTTTTTTGTGTTTTCATCATTGTTCAGTATGTGTGGCTGTCGTCGTGTGTCTGTGTTGGTCCTCCTTGCTAACTGTTGTTTGCATGTACGTGTGTGTGTGTGTGTGTGTGTGTGTGGCAATATGTGGGCGTCTGCACACTTTTACGTTCAAGACCGTAACTGACGTTCTTTGGTTCAGATATGAGGGCGTATTCCCGCCACCTTTCCACCACTGCTAGGGGCGCTACTTTATGATATGCTCCCGTGGGTCGTATGAGAGGGTTCGGAACAAACAACGCACGTCCTCCTATGGTAGGAATGATAGAGTGTATGCCTGTGGGGCTCTACAAGGTGACCTATTGTGCTCATGTTCAGATTCATACTTGTGTGAACATTAAAGCATGTTTACATGCTTTAATGTTCAAAAAAACGCTATATTCTCATTCTGCCCATGGCTGCTGCACCTGTATGAGACACTCTGTCTGAAATGCTCTGTTGTTAGCAGGCAGAATTGCCCCTGTAGGTGTTATGTTATATCATATTACTGGGATATGAATACTGATGCATTAACACAAGGCAGTATTTTAATGTTGTAGCTGGTTGAGGTGGGCTGTTTGGTGTCTCTCGGTTGGTTTGATCCATAATGCTGCATTGTATTTATAAGATTATCATATATTTTGTAAGTACTGTGAAATAGTAAACAAGTGAGTATAGCTGTTAAATGTAGTAAATTATTTGCCTCTGAAATGTAGTAAAATGGAACTACAAATTGGCATGAAATGGGGATAATTAAAAGTATTGTGGAGGATTTTCCCAAATTTTAGAAAAGAACCGCCCTCTGTACTTTTTGAAAAAATGCACATGCGCAACACTCTGCCTGCTCCCGAGAGGGAACGCCTATTAAACGTGTGCACGAGAGTGCACTGTTTACAAGTTGCTGTCGGCATGGCTCATACAAGCCTACTTTCCAAAAGAAGATTTGCACTTTTTCACAAATTGAGATGTTTACCGTGTGTGCGCGGTGCGTGACTTGTGCCAGGGCTAGCATCGCTAATCATAGCTTACATCAACTTTTACAAGCAGTGATTTTAAATGGATTTCTCCAAATAGCCAAACTTTACCTGTGGAGTAGAAACTTCACGACTGAGGCATCAGTGGGAAGCCCAACCTGTGCTTTTAGCGCACGCCAGCGTGTGAAATATTCTCCCAAAAGCTTCAATGCTTCAAAGAATGGCTGAAACCGGAGCTCAAGCTCACCACACATATACACCTGAAAGCTAGGGACGTGCACGTACCACGGCCTTACGTAAACATATCACCAAAATGATTGAGAACTAGGAGGACCAATAGTTTTGATGATCCACCCGGAAAAAGAAAATCCTCCACTATACCTTTAAGTCAAGTACAGTATTACCTCAAAATGTACTTAAAGCTGCAGTGGGTAGAAAGCAACAACGAAAACGGCAGAGTAGAAAGTACTCTCCCCTCTTTGTTACTTATGCATGCACAAAACAGCCAATAGGAAGACTCTCTCTCTCTGAAATGGCCTGTGATTGGCCAAAATCTCCCATCACAGGCTCGATTTCCTAAAGCCTCAGAACAGAGCCAAGCAGATGTGCAATTTTAGTTTTTCTCTTGAATTGCAAGTAATGAAAGATTATTATGAAATTGTTGCCCAACAACGCTAAAACTAAATTTCCTGCCACAGCTTTAAGTACTTTAGTATATTTACTTAGCTACATGCCCTCAGAAAGGCATACATTGAGGCAACAACACAACAAGCTACAATCCTCAATGAATCCCGATAACACGGCTCTTTTTTATTCAAATGAGCTGGCTTGCTCTGACCCACATCGGTGTAATCTAAGCTGGATGTGGTTCCAGGTGGCTGTAGGCAGGACCACAGTCATGCTTGAGCACACACTGGATCTGTTTTGTTGTCTGACCACAGAGCTTAAATGATGTTCTTCCAAAAATGACACTGGGACTGTAGCTTTGTGGTGTAACAGATGATAACATGGAGAGAATAAAGAAAGACGGTAAACTTTTTTTTAATTTAGAACCACTTGAATGTTTTTGAACTTGTTTTGCTATTTCTCAGACTTCCTTTCTACTGCTTTCATTACTTGTGGTTATTGAGCAGCTCTGGCAGACCTCATCATAATATAAGAGGATGGAAGGGAGAGAGGGTGGAACAATGGAGAGTTTAAAAAAAAAAAGAGTAAGCAACGAGGTCGAGGGGACAATGAGAAATAAGACCGGGGATAGGAGAAAAGATGAGATGGAATTGAAGCCTGGAGTTATTGAAAAATCGTTACCAGAGCGGCCATGCAGATTGGTGCTTATAAGAGAGTGCAGCCAAGAGAGAAAAAGGGGGGAGGGGGGGGAGGGGTGTGTTGCAGTTGGAGGTTTGCGTCTTCACAGCGAGGCAGCTTTTTCAACGTAAAAGTTTGGGTTTTAAATTTTGGTTTAAGTCTAATCTTGATTAAAATTAGTATTTGGTTCATGACTTTAGGAAATGAATGCAATCTTTAAGAACTAAAGTTCAAGTTGTGTGAGCTGTTTTTTTTTTTTAAACCTCGAGAACCAACACCTGCAGCACCTACAAAGTCTGCTCCACCCTGTGCTCCCTCCCAAAAATCCCGTTCTGCTTTAACAGGGGGTAGTAATTGGATTTGCAGCTGCAGTATTTGCATAGACAATGTTGTGGTCAAGAATCAAACCTTCCTGAGGGTTTTTGGCACGACTTGTAGAACCATTTTCTGAAGCATCGGACAAAGAAGGTGGGACCTGGGCCCTTGTTTATACAACTTCTCAGAGTCAGTCCCAGTGTTTGTGCTGAAAGTTAATCTGTGACTAAAAACACTCCTACTAGAGTTAGACCCGAGAGTTATTTGTACCTCTTACACTTACTTTCGGGGTTATTCCTCAGAGAGTGTGACATCGCTGTTCTGTGACAATCATAAGCCGCGAACAGAAATGAAGCTCAGCGGAAGTTAATTCCGGCAGAAGACTACTTATGCTTCACGTTTCTCTCTCTCTCTCCCAACCCAATCACATGCATTGTCATCAGCTGAATCAGGTCTACATGAGCACAGGTGTGTGAATCACATACAGTATGTGTCCATGTATGTCATACAGTAGAAAAAAAACCAAATGTCCAGCTTGTGTTTTTTAGTTTTTTTTTTTTGTCCAGGTCAGCAACGCAGCAGACATGAGCCATTAGATTTAGTGTCAAATGAAGCTGATTATAGAGAGCCGAAGTCATGCCCTTCTACTTCCGGTCGATACTTTTATGGCACCAAAAAAGAGATTCCGATCCTATGAGTATCGAAAAATTATTAATCTTCTGGTGCCAAATTTCGGTTCCAAAAGCGTCTGAACGCTTAAGCGCAAGCTTATCTGTCCTCTCTGCATACTGACAGAGAGCAGAGCTCCGACCGACACACACACACACACACACACACACATACATAGAGAGGTGCGGACCGAGTAAACTACGTCGTCGGCTCTGTAGTTTTGTTGAAGTCACAGTGAGTCACAGCAATGTCGATAAAGGGGTTTCAAGTGTGGTTACAGTTTTTCAAAACTTCACGCAGACAGCGTTTGCTGCGATGTGATATTAACGGCAAGCAGAAAGCGGTCGCGGTGCTGTTGACCATACACTTCCTTTAAGCTCTAGGCAAGCAGGCACAACGGTGGTTTCTCTGCCCTGGTGACTGACTGACAGGCTGAGCTTGTAAGGCAAGGCAACTTTATTAATGTTACTCTGAGTGAGCGGTGTTTCCAGAATTTTTACATTTTGATAACTGTTTTGATTCACAATTAAGTTGGAAAATAAAAGATTTGTGTTTAATGTATGTTTGTTGATGTTGAAATGGATTTTAAAACAACCGGTATCGAAACTGTGGTATCGAAATTGGCACCAGATCGAAAGATTTTGAACGATACCCAGCCCTACGTCCATGGGACCTATCTTTCGAAAAAAAATAATATGAATGGGAGTCAATGGGGAAAGACAAATCATTTTTTTATCCTGTTTGAATTGAGCCATGGATTACCACACATGATGTTCATCAGTTTAATTCAGATAATTTCGCAAGTCAAGAAAGTGTAAGACTGTGAAAATACGTAATTAGAAATAGTGAAATTACTTAGCTAAGCTAGCTAGCTAGCGAGCAAGTTGAGCATCAAGCTAGGTGATGTAAATTGCGTGAGACGAGAAATGAAGTTCACTGAGCGGTTTCACACAAAACTAAGTGGTCATATGACAAAGCTACGGCTAGCTGAGACTTTCTTCGGTTGAAAAATGATCTTTTAAATTGACGAACATCATATTTGTAATCCAAGGCTCAAACGGGATCAAAAAAATAATTTGCCTCTCCCCGTTCACTACCGTTCATATTTTTTCCGAATTAAGGTCCCATGAGGTCCACCGGAAGGGGACAGACTTCACCTATCTATTAAATGTTGTTTGCAACATTATCAGCAACCCCCGTTTTGAAAAATTTTGACTAAAGGACTTTTCACACGAGGAGCAACACTAGTCGCGTGGATCCGCGGGATCTCACTGCGCTCCTCATGTGAAGGGCAACGCTCCGCGATTCTTCGCCAAGCGATCAATGTGTGGTAACGATGGAGATTCTGTGCACTGCTGTATCCCTCCCAGTGTCATAACCGAATGAGATTAGCTGACGGTGGTATCAAATATACCTAATCACAGGTCGATTTATAGCAAATGGTGGTAATCGTAGTCTTTCCTAACCACGGACTGTTATTGTTGATAGCTAAAGTTAGCTTAAATTAGCTGAGTCATAATTACTGACATTACCCGGTAAATCCAGTCTTGTGCCGATGCTCTGACAATCAGAAGCCCCACTGTCTATGTCCTGATAACTGTTTAGAAAACAGTTTTTTTATTTTCTGAAACTCACAAACGAGTCTCTCGTTCATTGATTTGCATGACGCTTTCGTTCGCGTCGGGAAAAGTTCAACGCAATTCAACTCTTGCGGCGGGCGTATGACGAGCATGAACGCGACAGTTTCTTGGGATGGCGCCCGCTTGTCGCGTCTCCTGTCAAACTGCCCGCGCCTCCCTACCTGCCCGCTCGCCTCGCATTGAAAATGACTTTCGAGGCGCGACAATCGCTTCCTGTGTGAAAAGTCCTTTAGACATTCACTCACAACATAATAACAATAATAGAGCTGAGAAAAAGATGGTGTAAAAGGTGGTAATTGGCTCGTCCTATTGACAGGGTCAAGTGTCACAAACCGGCTCATGGCCTGTGGCAAATAAATGAGGGGACACCAACAACAGGTATAGGCCAATCAAAAGATATTTTATTATAAATCAAAACTAGTAACTTTAAACAAAGAAAAAGGAATGAGGTGTGAGAATGTCAAAATGTAAGGTGTATGTAAAGTGCATGGATGAGTGAATCTGTATAGGTGTAAATGACTGAGTGGAAAACTAAGTAAAGCTATAAAGGAACAAACCAAACCAAATCATACCTGGAGGAGCAGAGAGAGAGAAAAGTGGTTAGAAGCAGCTTAAATAACTTGAGCCCAGGTGGCTCCAATCACTAACGACCCTCCTCTGTGTTGCAGGAGGAACCACCCCTGCACTGCAGAGGCGGGGTCGTAACACAAGTCCAACTTCATACAGGTTGCCTATTATGTGGGATGTTAAAAAAAAAACATTTGTGTTTTTGAAGCAAACACAAATGTAGATAATATGATGAGGATTTATCTAAAGCAGAGATTGCAATCTGCCTATTTCTTACTCAGGACGCCTACAAGAATATCACTACATATACAAAACCATTATTTCCTGGAATTTTTTAATTTCTTCATAAAACCTGCTTCACATATCTACTTCTGCTCATCACAGAAGGCTGATAGATTTCACATCAAAGCTGAAACATTCTGCCGGATGGTGTTGTGGACTCACAGTTATGTAACACCCAGCCTACACAACATCTTTACTCCGGTGTAAAGTAAAACATTAGTAACACCGTGTGTCACTCTAACACTCCAGCTGCTTCCATCAGACATTAACACAGACATTTTGGTCGTGGCTCTTACATAAAAAAAGAACCCAATAAACGGCTTATTGGCAACAAACTTACAGTGACTCTACATAACCCTTAATGGTTACTTCTAATGGTTGAAAGCCTTGAAACATCTGCTCCTAGGCAGCTGAATTAGAGTGGTGGTGGAGCCAAAGTGCAGCATCAAATGGATTTGGACTGGCTGGCAGGATGGATAGAGTATTTTTTTCCTGGGTGGGAAGCCCACTCTACTGCAATGTTGGTAGAAGATAGCCACGCTCTGGTATTCTGACGTACAGTACATTATACCTCTTTTGTTTACCTCTAAGGTGTTTGTGGAACCTTTTCTTGTTCTGTGCTCAGTTCAGACACTCCTTTCGGGAGTCAGTCAGGCATGGGGTGTCGTGTGGGCCAGTTGGTGGCGCACTGTGAGGTCAGCAAGGCTAAGACTAAGTGGCCTCAACCTCCTGACCCTATTGGTGAAGGGTACATTTTGGTCTGACCCACGGCCATGGCCTTGTAGTTGGATGGTGGAAGGCAATTCAAGCATCTGGCTTTGAAACTCTAAAGCCGAAATGATGCTGTGTTTACGAGGGTGCCCCCTCCCAGAGTCAGCAGGGCAAGGGTCTGCCAGAGTGTGCGTGGCATAAATGTCGCCGTCGGAGGGTATGCGCGTAGGTTCTGGGCGGACGTCCGCGCACCGCAAAATTTTAGTGACCACACGGAGCAGCCACTCAACTACCAGTAGCGTAGCGATCTACTGCGCATGTGTAGTAGAGGGTGACACGGGAATCAATTGTCGCTCCCATCCCATCCCGAGCCCACGATAATACTCCCGTCACATCCCGATCACAAGGACTGGCCCCCCCAAAAAATCCTGTCCTGCAAAATCCCGAGAGAAAGACTCCCGAATCACGAGAGACACTCCTGTTTCGTTTCCTATGTTGTCTAACGTTATCATACTCTGTGTGTGTGTGTGTGTGTGTGTGTGCGCAGCTGCAGCGATGGCCAGAGGGAGCGAGAGTCCCGGGAGGGAGCGGGTCCCGGGATTCCTATTCCATGTAAACCTATTCTGGTACAACCTCAAAATACAATTCTGAACCTGAAAATGAGCATAATATGTGAGCTTTAAAGTCCAGTATTTTGTCATGTCATAATCCCTACGGCTGCTAGAGGGCTTTGTCATTTGAATGTAAACAGATGCCATTTTGGGGCATTTGCTGAAACAATTTGTCATTCTTCTTGTTGAGCTAGGTTCAACTTTTTCGCTGGACGACCCTTAACGCTGTTGCATTCAGCCTCATTAAATGCATGAAGAGGCTGTGCTTTTTCATTCAGGCCTCTTGTCTGTCTAAAAGCGGCATACGGCTTATGGAAAAAGATTCCTCCCAAAGCTTCTGTGGGCATAAACTGTTCTGCACTGCAAAACCTCACTGTTTATTTCCAGAGGCTGCCTTTGAGTAGTTTCTCTTTCCAGGTTTATTCTGCAGTAAATATATCGCAAATGAGGCTTGGGAAATGTGAAGTGTTTCCTATTTGTAAGGTAAAGTAACTATAACTCACAATAGCCCATGCAATATGGATGAAATGCATTAAGAATGAGGGAAAGTATGTTGTCGGAGTGTGGGCCAATTGCTCAAGGCTTTAAACGCCACCAACACAGCCTCTGGATCTACAGTTTTAACTGCAAAGCAGAGGACTGGATGTAAACCGAAAGGAGATTTTGGTCCAGGTGATGCGGCATCAAGCCGAGTGACCAAACAAATTAGGCTTCGTTTGCTCTTGTGATTAGCTTATTTCCAAATGCACACTGTGCTAAGCCACTTTCCTGCAGGGTAGCTCCACTCTGTGATTTGTAACTCAGTTTTACACTCCAGTCCACTTCTACCTAGCCGGCAGATATTCATTTCAGTTTAATGGAATGTCATTTTGTGCGTTACGTGTGTGTGTATGTTCAGGGTTTTTCCCGGCTCGAATGGGCCTTTGGGGGGGATGGGGGACTACGCTCGGGAGGAAGCATTACCGGTCTGTGTACAGTAAAAGGCAATGAGTCGATTTGTGTTACCTTATTTGACAAAAATCTATGACTATACCTGTTATTTCTGACAATTTAATAAACAAAAATGTATATTTTGCTTGAGTTAATAAACCCCAGTTAAAGGAACACGCCGACTTATTGGGAATTTAGCTTATTCACCGTAACCCCCAGAGTAAGACAAGTCGATACATACCCTTCTCATCTCCGTGCGTGCTGTAACGCTGCCTGACGGTTCCAGCATTAGCTTAGCCTAGCACAGATCCTGCAGGTAACTGGTTCCAACTAGCCTACTGCTCCAAATTGTGACAAAAGTGACAAAATAACGCCAACATGTTCCTATTTACATGTTGTGATTTGTAGAGTCACCGCGTGTACAAAAAACAACGTAACATGAGACACAGCCGTCTTCTAACAGCAAACAAACCGGGAACTATATTCTCAGACAGGCTTGCTGCGAGCATATCACTCTGCCCAAGTACTATATTCTTCCACCTGAGAATATAGTTCCCGGTTTGTTTACTGTTAAAAGACGGCTGTGTCTCATGTTACGTTGTTTTTTGTACACACTGTGACTCTACAAATCACAACATGTAAATAGGAACATGTTGGTGTTATTTTGTCACTTATTCGGAGCAGTAGGATTACTGGAACCATTCACCTGCATGTTCTGTGCTGGCCTGATGCCGCTGGAGCCGTCAGGCAGCATTACAGCACGCACGGAGATGAGAAGGGTATGTATCGACTTGTCTTACTCTGGGGGTTACGGTGAATAAGCTAAATTCCCAATAAGTCGGCGTGTTCCTTTAACAAAGCTTATGTGTGTAACGTTTTGATGTCAATGAACGTCACATTCGTTACATTCAAGCCGTTGCCAAATGAGTTGCTACAAAGCTAATTAAGACTGTCAGCTCCACACAACTCTCTTTGGATTTCTCAGCATGGCTATGTTCAGAAGATTGTGGCCTCCGGTGACTTTCCCGCACAGAAAAGAAAGATAATGACCTCTGCTGAGGAGTCCATCATGTTTATTTAATCATCCGTGTCCTCCTTGGCTACTAGCAACTGTGTGGAGGGCGGGGGGGGGGCAGTTCTGTTGTTATTATTTACAATTCCTCATGGGGGAGACAGAAACTACGCACTATAGCTTTAATATTTAAATAAATAACTGTGAGAGTCCGGTATAGCCAGACTCTCCTATTGAAGTTTTTGTTGTGCTTGTTCAACAATTGTTTGATAAATTACTCTTAAACACATTCAGAAAGGATTTGAATTGCTATTTTTATTCTCAGTTCTTGCCATTTTGGTGCTGGTGATTTTCCTTTTGGAGCTGGCTACAACCTCTTGTTGGGGGCATCAAAAAAACTCTGATGTTTGACATGATTTTTTTAACACTGACTGTTCACCCTTCTACTGTATATTCAGCCGCTTTCTATCATTATCGGGGAGTTCTACTCGTTGTCTGACCTGCCAACCTGCCCACTGTGGTTGGTTGTGTTTGAGAGTTGTGTTGAAAAAGATCAAATGCGAGTGAAAAGCAATCATAACTTCAATTTCCCTGCCGGTTGATGCTGGGGCCAACAGGTCAGACGTTTGCCGATCACTTTTGTGTGCGAGCGAACTACAAACTGCTATTTCTGTCACATTCATCTTTCCTGTTGTACCATGTTCTTTCCAATATCAGCAGTAGAGATGTCAGCCTTCTCTCCAACATAATGGAACTAGATGGCACTCGGCTTGTGCTGCTCAAATCACCAAAAAAAAAAAAAAAGAAAAAAAAGAAAAATCCATTTAAAAAACGATTACGAACGAAACCAAAACAATGCCTCTGTCCAGAAATCCTGACCCGGTAACTTAAGATAATCTACAGAGCTGGATGTGAGCAGTTTCAAGGAGGAACTATTTTCTTTCTACCGAACTAAACCTGCCGACCGTATCACTGCGCAGAAGAAATCATGCTCATGGACGAGAGGCTGAGCGGTAACTGTAGCTAACTGATACTGCTAGCTCACCTGAGCTAGCTAACGCTACAGCTAGCTGGCTGTTATCTCCAACACTGGCAAACTCGCACCAAAATAATGTTGATTGTTAAATAGTATACTACACGAAAGAGGAACAATATATATTTTTGATTTTGGGGTGAACCTTCCCTGCAATGCTACCAATAGAGGAAAATGCCTTGGTGTCGGTTCTGATCAAAGATCTTATGTTTTGATGTTCTTGATTCTATATAGCTAGAAAAAAAAGGCACCCTCTGAACTGATACAATGGCGAGTATCACTCTTACTAGAACCTGAAACTGCTGATGCAGTAGAAGAGCTCTCCGAGGTCTTCATATTTCGCCCCACAGAGTCCTCAAAGCATGCGATTGAATTGCAAATTCCGTGGTCTCATCATCTATGCACCGTTAGCATCTGCGTGCTAAAATGTTCCCATCCTGTTCTCCTTTTATCCCAAAAGACTGTCAGGATGGAGCAAACATATCATGTGTCCAGGGCTTATCATCATCAAGGCACAGACACAGCAAATGGCATCCCAGCAAGCATTTGATGGACATTAATGTGCGTTGGATTTCAGACATTTCACAACAGGATAACAAGACGATGTTTAAAATGCAAAGGGAAACTAGTTTTGCGCTTGCACCAGCTGGAAACTTGTAGGCTATCTCTGTGAAACACATTACACAGGGTTGCTACTATTCTCACTGGGTCCAAGGCTGTGTGCTCATCTTTCTTGTCTGCCAGTTGTAACACATCCCGTGGAATGATAGATGGCCAAGTTAGAACTGCTCTCCATCTAGGAGAATGGTTGAAAATGATGCAGGAGCTGCTGCCATTTTTGAAAAGATTCCTACAACCAATTATGTGTGTGTGTGTGTGTGTGTGTGTGTGTGTGTGTTTGTGTGTGTGTGTGTGTGTGTGTGTGGGGTAAATGATGCAACTCCTTGAAATCTTCATTTCAATCTCTGCATCATAACAAAAGGTGTGTGGGTGTGTACGTTTGCAACCCGTTCTCATTCCCAACTCTTAAAATACAGACGCTTGGTCAGATGCTCTCAACATTGGATAGTGGTGCAAAAATCTCCCTTCAGCGTCTGTTTGGAACGCATGGGGCAGAGCAGCAGCTCGGCCGCGGCACTGTAAGGTGACGTAGTAGCGAGTAGTATGAAAAACCGAGTCCCTTGTGTCCCTTTCTCGTCCCACGTCACCGAAACGTACATTTTGTAACCCCACCCACCATATTTCACTAACCCTAACTGTCCCGTTCTTGTGCCGCATGTCAGTTAAACGTACTTCCCGACCCAGAGCCACAAAAAGGGACACAAAGAGTCCAGACCAAGTGGTCTAAAAATGATGCCAAAGGGCTAGACGCTACAGGAGACTTTTTGCGTCAGTAAGAAATGCCAAAGGCACCGACCAAGCCTCACTTTTTGACGCACTGGGTGTGAGAACATGTTGACATTTGCATAGAACCATAGATAGTACAGTGTGCTGACAACATCACAGCATAAAAGAGAGCCTCGCAGTAGAGGTCGACAACTGGGGTCACAATTAGCCAACCATAATGCAGCTACACGTCACTGGAATTGCTTTCCAAACTTTTAGAAAAGAGTATCGGCAGCCCTTGAAATCCTCATTTACTCTGGCCTCTGTAATGTTTTCAGTAGCTGTTTTTGATCACTTGTATCAAGTGTTTGTCACTTTCTTACTTCTTTGTTCCTATTGCCTTGCTTTCAGTGTCTGCAGATTTGCAATTATCTTTTTTTTTTGTCTTTCAGAATAAAGTAATGAGCATTGATGCTGTGAAGGTGAAACTGCAGGTAAGAACAACAATGTATCTCTAAGAATATTTTAGTCTGTTTAAATTTTTAAGAGTCGTACTTTCATTTTGTCTATAAGTGAGGATATATGTGTTCTATTTAATAACAAATCTCAAGCCACTGGCGTACACACAACCCATACATCTTCACTGCCTGCTGTGGGAGGGCGAAGACGCCCAAACGATGACTTAATGAGGCCTTAGTTAATCTCTATCAGTCAATTAGCCTGCTGCTCTGCCTGACTGAAGACACTAGAGGGAATAACGGACTTTCTATCAGGTGATCAAGCCTGAAAGTTATCAGCGAGAGGCAGACCAAGATTCAAAAACCGCATTAGATACTGTCTGATGAGTTTTTCGCCTCAATTACACAACACTCTCACACTCTCTCTCTCTCTCTCTCTCTCTCTCCCTCCAACTCTCTCATCTTTAATGGATCTGTGTTCATCCATCAATCTGTCAAACGTGATATTTCAGGTGATTTCCCATGAATGAGCTTAATGAAAGTTGAAGGCATATGCGCACTTTTTAACTTCTTAAAACCTGCAAAACAAAATGGCAAAATTAAAGCAATACAGTGCGATACGTGATAATGTTTTGATGTCTTTGACACGCTGCTCCTATTTTGATCAACCTTAGAATAATTATGCATTTTGAATTTATTGCATGTGCTCTGTAACCAAAAAAATAATGACATTACATCAAGGTGGGTGCGTGACCTGCTTAAAGGTGGAGGAGTGCTGGTAGAAAGCATTTGAATAAATCTTTTCAGATTTAATCAGATGATGACAGCGTGCCTACATTGGGTGGGGTCAGGGTAGTAAGGAGCCCTTGAGGTGACATGGATGGATTTTTTTAATAGTTCAGTTTAAATGCTCACTTAACTGCGGTCAAATGAGCCATTGTTTAGATATTGATGAACAACAAAGAAAGATTCACAATACAGCAATCATAAATCAGACAACTCTTGTAAAATATGTGACATTACCAACATTTTCATCAATGTTTTTACAATGCATTTTAAGGTAACTTTCCCTATAAATTTCTGAAAAAGAAAAGGTGCAGTAAAATTGCTTCAATTCCTTAATTGAAGCTCATAAACTCTTTTTGGATTACAAATGTGTCACTCAGAAAGCTGTGACACATGCCAGTAAAATACCATTAGCAGAGGATGGTTTCGATCCATCGACCTCTGGGTTATGGGCCCAGCACGCTTCCGCTGCGCCACTCTGCTGGAAAATTACTCCAGATGGGACTCGAACCCACAATCCCCGGCAACACTGTGGGCGGCAAAATGACACGAGGTAAAAGCCTATCAGATTTTACTTTAAAGATTCTTGTTCAGAATCACGATCAGGACCCTGACAGGGAAGTGGATGCTAATTTGTCTTCGAATATGGAGAGTAAACTCCAGGAACATGATTTGGCACAATAATATTACTTTTGGCAGTTGCTATAACCAAATTTTCCTTGCAGGTATATCACTGTTCCTCTCTTGTACTACAGTGCAGGCGTTCTCTCTTTGTAACGCTACTAGGGAGCTGCATTATACCCTGTTGTTGGATTACCCTTCAGAAGGACTACAAATATGTCACTCAGGGGCCATTAAAAGCCTGTTAGCAGAGGATGGTTTCGATCCATCGACCTCTGGGTTATGGGCCCAGCACGCTTCCGCTGCGCCACTCTGCTGAAAATCACCCCAGATGGGACTTGAACCCACAATCCCTGGCTTAGGAGGCCAGTGCCTTATCCATTAGGCCACTGGGGCTACACATCATACAGGGTCAACAGTTCTGCGCACCACACAGCAACACTTTAAAGATTCTTGTCAGACTGTTGTTTTGGTCTAACCCAATCCTATTTGGATGTTTAGCTTACATTTTAGCATTCATATTTTCAAAGAAAACCCTTTTAATTAAATGCACAGTCAACTACAGCACCACAAACACCTCTTCAGCATGTGCAAAAATGAGTTGTAGTCACGCTGGCTAATTGCTTGGAGGATGTTTTCGAATGTTTTCGAATCAGAAAAAAAGGTTGGCTGACAGAGACAGGCTCACTATTATGGTATGTGATGTTAATGATAACCCTATTGTTCTTCCTGTCTAGATCTGGGACACTGCTGGACAGGAGCGTTTCCGGAGCGTCACTCATGCTTACTACCGCGATGCTAACGGTAGGATTCCCCTCATGTTTGATTGTGACGGACATCTTCCCCTCTACCTTACCTACCTTTTTCATTTCTCCTGACACAGCCAGACTGCGTGACTGATGGTTCATTGCCTTTGTTTTCCTCAAACCAATGTTTTTACCCTGTTGCCCCCTCTTTCCTGTTGGTATAGCAAAAACACCCCAAACGCTGCAGCTGATTTGATAGTGACTGTGTGTGTGTGTGTGTGTGTGTGTGTGTGTGTGTGTGTGTGTGTGTGTGTGTGTGTGTGTGTGTATGTGTGTGTGTGTGTGTGAGTGTGTGAGTGCTCGTGCAGGCTTTGTGATGTGCGGGTGTTCCCTTAAGCGAGAGGCTAACCATTGGGTGGGAAAATGAGCCTACCTCTCACACAGCAGGTGTGGGACAGCTATAAGCTATTCCCATGTGTGCTTCTGAGTTTGTGTGTGTGTGTGTGTGTGTGTGTGTGTGTGTGAGTGTGTGTGTGTGTGTGTGTGTTTCGCAGTTATATCTCAAAAACAACCCCACTGAGCACAGATAGCAGTGGGCCTCAGGCCAACCTGAATGAGCAGGCGTTGGCGGAACAATGAATCTATACAGCTGCGTACAGAATAGCATTGTAATGGGTGGTTGTTGTGTATGTGATCCCGTTGTACCTTTACGTATGAGTGTGTGTGTGTGTGTGTGTGGGATTCCATGTGTGTTCTTCAGGTTTGTATAAGTGTGAAAATATGTTTTGAATGGGTGATAATTATATCATAATTGTAATTGCATGTGTATTCACATCCGTAACTATGGAGTGTGAGAGCGTGGCTGGCCTGCTGCCTGGTGTTATTCGGATCTGTCAGTGCAACAGTTTACCCTCGCTGATCTTTAACAAGGCACCCAGGGAGCCTCGGGCCAGTTCCTGCGAGTTGTCCGTCTGTTACTGTCTTTTAAATTGAGCTCATTTAGTCTTGACGTGCAGGACCAGGGGAGAGGAAGCAGCCCCAATGCAGCTGTCACTAAAGCTGTCAATTCTAACGGACGTTTTTTTGCGCTACTGACTTTGAAATGTAAAGATCCGACAATTAAGAGGGCTCTGCCTCGTTTCTGAGCATCGACAGGTAGATGTGAGCAAGTCCGATAAACTAGACTGAACAATTTACAGTGCCTCGACATTTAGTCTCACGTCGCCAGACCTTCCTCCTCAGTACGGCGGAGCAAGGTCTGGCGAGTCCACCCAGCATTCCGGGATGGGAGAAAAACGGGCTCTGGTTTATTGGCATTTCTATAAACCAATCACAATTGTCTTGGGCGGCCGCCGAGAGGAGCCACAGTGCCTCTGCTAAACAGCCTCGGGAAGGAACTTGTTTTGGTGGAACGTGTGTACGTTCAAAAGTTGTTTTAGTCGGGCTACAGAAAACTCTGATTGGACAGATAGTCTAGCTAGCTGTCTGGATTTACCCTGCAGAGATCTGAGGAACAGCTAACCATAGTCCTCACAAATCCACCGGAGTTTAGAATGCCAAAACAAAGAAAGCAGAAGGTACCAGACATCCGAAAACCAACATCTGAAAAGAGTGACATCCGGCAGAATTTCCGGCAGAACGAGAGCAATCAGAATCACTAATTATGTAGATTTACATTTTGCTTTCTAGTATTTTTTATTATTGTTCATCTCCTCATAAAACATTAGCCAAGCACATATGCTGGGCTCTTTCAGTTACAGATATTTCTTTGGAGAGCCTCACTATAGCCAAAGTTTTCTGCCACCGAACAGCTCCACCGGCATCTGCTATTAGTTGAGAAAAAGATTTGAGCACATAAGGTGCTAAACTGAAAAGTCAATGTAAATGTCAAGTGCACAGGCTGCCAGTAACAGGAACATCTCCAGACTGCTGGTTATGTCACTACTTCAGCTAAAATAGATTCTTCTACAGCAAATGAGTCACAATCTGCCGTCACTTCTTATGAATACATGTCTGCTTTGTGGGCTGTTTCTCTCTCTGATATATATCCCTGTATTTAGTAACTCATATCTGGCATGAATCATCTGATGCAGAGAGTGAGTAAGAAAAAAAAAAACAACAGCACTGAAAGATTGGCAGCAAACATGGAGACAAAAAGAGATTTCGGACGTTACTGGGAAATTGCAGTTTCGAAAATCTTGGTCTTATCTTTGTAGTCTTGGCAATCATTCCTGTTACATTACCACTATACACAACCTGTTTATTGCTCTGATGTGGAAATGCAGTACCATTTCTAAAAAAAAAAGAAGAAAGAAAGTCAAATAGGGCAAGCAGGAGAAGGTTTAGAGAAAAGTTAAAAACCAAAGTAAATGTTAAAATTACTGCCCAAGCTGTTTGTTGTACATGTTCATAAAACCGAGTTTGTGATTGTTCAGGTGTCGCCGGAAGATTTGCTAGATGTTCATCACCTTCCACTTTCTTTGTGTTGGAATTCTAAACTCCAGTGGATTTCTGAGGACTATGGTTAGCTGCTCCTCAGACCTCTGCAGGGTAAATCCAGACAGCTAGCTAGACTTATCTGTCCAATCAGAGTTTTCTGTCGCACGACTAAAACAACTTTTGAACGTACACATGTTCCACCAAAACAAGTTCCGACCCGAGGCTGTTAAGCGGAGGCACCGTGGCCCATAATGCTGTGTGGACAAGGTCTGGCGATGCGAGACTAACTACGGTATGGTACAGTGCCCCTGGAGCAGTTTGCGGCGGTACCGTGCCTTGCTTAAGGGCGCTGACAGTGCCCAGGAGGCACCTCTCCAGCTGCCAGTCAACACTCCACACTTGGTCCGTATCAGGAGTTGAAACCCCAAGTCCCCACTGACTGAGCTACTGCTGTGGGCCGTGCACATATGGTATATAGTTTTCCCTTACATGAGGGATTATACCAAAGTTAGTTATGCTTGCTTTCAGTTTACCTCAAAAAAGTGCTTAAAATATTCTGGCTAAACTTGTTTAACAACCTGTCCAGTTGATCGTCTGACTGCTCATTTTTCTTGCCCCATTGGACTCGGATGTAGCAATGCAACTTCACAATGGTACAATGCTATCATAACTGATGGAAATGATGCGCAAAACAATAAGATAAAACCCAAGTTGTAAACCACAGCTCTCCTTTAATAAGCTCTTGCTTTTAAAAATTCTTTTTTTTTTTGCTGCTGGGCACCCCAGTTTCAGCAACTTTAGCATGATAACATGCTCACTAGGCATGGGCCAATTACCGGTTTCAAGGTATCCCACGGTTTGAAAAGGTCAAGCTTTCAAAACCACTAAAATGTTCTGTCATACCGTTACTAAGATATGAGCTTTTTTTTTTTTTATGAATGGTCAAGTAGAGAAAGTGCAGTTTAGTAATCTGTCTCCCTTTAAAAAATAAAATACATTGTGTTCCATGGAAAAAAAAATTGTTTTTTACCCAGACATTTCAGAATTGTATACCGGCCCATGGCTATTGCTCACAATAACAATGCTTACATGCTGATGTTAAATAGGTATATCATTTACCATGTGATCGAAGTGAGCTCGAAGTGATACTTTACCTAGACAGATTTTGATTATTTTATTTTATTTATGATTGTCATTTAACCCTTAATGAGAAGATCCAGAGAATCAGTGCTAATGAGCAGCTGGTTGCAGTGGGCGCAGTGCGATCTGCCTGGCTCATCTGGTGTAGCCTAGACGGCGCTGTGAAGGTCTGGCTGGGTCCAACAACCAGCCGCACCCCCCCTTTCCCCCTGTGGAGCTGACTGTCATTCCCAAAGCATGGAGCGAACACCACAGGATGCTTAAAAAAAAGCTGACTCAGTGCGGGAGACAAGTAACGAAAGGGGTAGACAGGAAAGAGAGGGACAGCGATGTAAAATAAGAGAGAGGATATTGAGAGATTTGAAACCTAATGCAGGCGTGAGTGGCAGAAGGTGAAATACGGAGACATTTTAAGGTTAGATGAATTTGATCAAATCAAGAAATGAAACAAAATATCCAGAGGAACAAAGTAGTCAGACCGGTTCAAATATACGAACAATCGGAAGCAAATGGAAGCACTGTAGACAAGAAGCAACTGGCACGAATCAGCTAATGTAGAGAAAGAGAGCAGGGTGGATACAAGGCTAGAGAGATTGCCCAGCTTTCAATAGGAGCTCGTCCTGTAAAGAAGCGGCACTATGCCTCAATAGATGGCAGCGCCCTACAACGAGCACTGAGGAATTAAAGGAGAATAGAATTCAAGGCTGTTAAGAGGCCTCAGGCAATGGAAGAGAGTAAACAGCTTTATTCCATTCCCTTCATGCACTTATCCTTCATGACAGAGATATTCAACAGGGGGTCCTAGGGGCTTCTCAAAGTTAGTGCAGGGGGGGTGGGACAAATTTCTTTCTTTTTTCAAAAATGAATATACTGGAAATATACATTAACATGAATGTAACATTTTAATAGCCAAGATAAATTGTCCTAAGCTTACTATGCCTACTATGGTAGCTAGGCATTTAAGATTAAGGATTCACTACCATTAATTTTCATCCACGAAGCCCAGTTTAATGCAACTTACTTTTATGCAGTATATGTAGTAGGGGGGTCCCTACTCTGTCTCTCTTTTAGCTAAGGGGTCCTTGGCCTAAAAAACCTTGAAGCCCCTTGCTTTATGGCCAATGATGTGCAGGCACGTCGCTACTTAATGTAGATGTGTAAAATGATTGTATTCCTAACTCTGTGTGATCGGTCACTTTGTAACATAAATGTCACATTTTCAAATGATGGACATTTCGGCTTGAAATGGAACTCCTCCAATGTCCTTTCCCAATACCTAATCGCAGAAAAAAGACCCGACAGGATGAATTGAAAGGAACAGAGTGACTGAGTAAATGCATTTCAGGGCACAGGTAATGGCCGCCTTACACATGACAGCTCCAAATGGTGGTGTATGATTAAAAGGGTTGTTCAGGGATGTATTGTTTAGAATGAGGATCTTTGGCTGCTTCATTTCCCTGTAATGGCTTTTATCGCCTTCTCTCGGGGTGAGGAGGGGGGGGTATGGCTTTAAAGCCACATACCAGTTTGGTTTTTATTCATTAGTGCTGTAGAGGTGTGGGTATTTAGTTACGTTGAATATTTATATAAGCCTGCACTATTCGGGGAAAAATATGAATCACGATTGTTTTAACTTAGAATTGATATCCAGATTTTCTGCCATGATTTATTTCTCACGAAGTGTAATGTTTATTGCACACATGAACCATGACAAAACAAAACAAATTGGCAGTACCAAACATAGATTCCTTTGGGCACTTATAGCATGTTGCGCATCACCACAGGCCTGTCAATGTAGAGGCTTCAATGAATAAAGAAAATAAAGTACATACAGGCCATTTTAGTACAGTAGGCTACCAAAAATAGTGACATGTAACACATTGAACTAAATTATGGCCCTGATACAGGCTCTATCTGAAGTCCTTGAACATGTCTTTACATAATTAAAACATGTAAATCAATGGGCTGCAGCTACAGCTTCAGTCTCTAGAGAAATGGAGTTTGTCAATTGCCAATTTAAGTACACTATCAAAAACAGAACAATTTCTTAGCAAACTTTTTAACTGCTTGCCTATTATAGAATTAACATTCAACTGGCCATTCAAGTAGGTTACCAAAAATAGAAGTTTAACGCACCTACGGCCCTGAACATGGCTGTAAATATGCTCATAGAAACGTCTTTTGGACCTCTTGCCTTGTACGGCTTCATCGTATTGCACTTTGTGGTGACATTTGAGGTGCTGGTAAAGATTTGTGGTGTTACCTTGCGGTTCTGCAACGAGGGCAAAGCCTGCCTCGCAAATCACATCAGACTGACCACCAAATGCGAGCCTTTTTCCAGAACGAGTTCGGTTTGAGACTGAGCGGTTGGCTGATTCTCGTCACTAGTACCTGGATTTTCAGCAATATCCATTTGGTTTATTTCCGAACTAACGTGCTCGCTCGACGAGTGAAACACGTGACTAAAAGGCGCTTTGTCATCGGCTGAAGCCCTGAACTTTGTGAGCGCTGTCCTACCAAAATAAAGGCGGAAAATGCCCCCCAAAAAATTATTATTATTATTGTTAGTCATTTAAAAATTAAATCATTCACAGGGTGAATCAAGATCGCGATTATATAACGATTTATCGTGCAGGCCTATATTTATGTCACTGTTACCAAATTAGAGAGTAACTGCTGTTTTGTAGGGAAATTATTTCTCTAATTTAAGACTACATTTTCCGTGAACACACACACACATAAACCCAGTTGTAGCCAGAACATAGTCAGTCTCCAATCTCTAACTAACTTCTGATCCACTAGCATCTGTAACTCAATGAATATTGATGATTGTCTAACTGAGAAAAATGGGACATATTCCTTGGGTTGTCTATATCGAAACCTAAGGGGGAATTTGAAGTTTGAACCAAGATGAAACATCAAATAAAGTATTGTTTAACCCGCTAGACAGGCGCATAGGAAATTGAAATTTGACACAAAAGAGACCTAAAAACCTGATCAATGTCAACGACTAAATTGTTATGTTTTCAATATTCTACAACTACAGCTCCTTTTATGTTTTTACAGTGTGCAGTGGCTAATGACTCATTGGTATTGTATAGGGCTGTAACTGTCTGTGTATTAATGCCTAACCTTTGTGGTACAAAGGTCACAGTCCGCACGCACAATACACATCGATGCATGTAATGCGGAAAAGTTTACAAGCGCAAGTTCCGCGCGGAGATGTTAAAGGAGAACTCCGGACAATTTTTACATTAATCTTGATCGCTATAAATATGTGAGTACAGTTGATAGCAAAAAAAAAAACGAACAGAATCAGTCCTAGCAAACTGGAGTTGCTGCAGCTAATGCCCATAGCTCCAGTTTTGGGGACATATTCTAAAGAGTGCCTTTGTGATTCTTAACAGACACAAAATGCAATTAAAATGTCAACATGGATAGGGCCCTTACGGGACAACAAGATGCGTTTTCAACTCAGACATCCTGCCGCTAGCTCGCCCTGCTAGCTGCTAGCTGCAAGCTGCTGTCGGAGAGTCTGTGTTCAGCCAGGCTTCTGCAATAATTTGTGTAACGCAGTTGCGTGTGTATGTGAAGCTCATCTATTGTGTGTGACATCGATCTGGCGTTGGTGAGTAGGAGTCTTGGCAGTGGCGATCTGTTTGGTAGTTTCCTTATCTGGGCTAGCTGGCCCGACCGGCCTCCTTGCTTCAGCTTCCTCCCCGCCTTCCTCGCCTGCCGCGGCCGACAACAATCCAACGAGCGCCCGCTGGTCTGGTGGATGTCCTCCAGAGGACTGGTCATGCCTTTCCGGCGAAAAATGAATTACAACGATTCAACAATCCAAACTGATTTTGTTCGAAAGAACTGCTAATCCTAAATCTGATTATCTTAAGATCAATGCTGTGATGATTTATTGAATAAGGAAGTCATAAAAATGGGAAGAGGAGTGGTGCTTAATATTACAGTGTCTCATTTAAATTGGTCTATCAGAGGTTTTCAAACTGTCAGGCGAGTATTCCCAGGGGTTGCGTGGAGGAGAGCCACGAGGCAAAGATAGTGCGTGAAGTGAAAAGTGACAGGCGCATGCCAGTGTTTTGTTTTTTTTCCTAAACGGCGTGAACTCAGTTATTGCAGTTTAGCCTGATGATTTGACCATAGGGCTCGTACTAGGGCTGTGTATTGGCAAGAATCTGGCGATAGGATACGTATCACGATACATGGGTCACGATTCAATATATTGCAATATATTCCGATACTGTGTGTGTAAGGCGATATATTGGGATTTTTGGAAGTATAATTTTAGAAAGAAATACTAAAAAAGACATGCTCATAAAAGTCAAAGAAGTTTACTTTAGGTAAACAATTCATTACACAGAAAATCAAATGTTTATATGCTAAAGTAGGCCAAAGTTCAGCCATACTACGTTGTTAGCTTCCAGCAAAAAGTTAGGCACTGTTAGGTACTGTTAGGCAAGGACACTAGTGGTGTGTCTTAGCATAGCCATCTAGCGGTAGGGGGTTTAAACATAAAAGTGAACCACTGTCTTACATGAATATTTTTAACGTTTAAAGAAAAATCGATAATGCCTTTTTGAAAATCGATACAGTATTGCAAAATAAAAGTGTATCGATTTTTTTTCTTACACCCCTATTTATCCACACAGTCAGCAGTTGGAGCAATAAGGACTTATTAGGTCCTTAATCAGGACAGTTTTCTACAGTTTCGTAAAGAATTACAGTACTTCTCAGCGTCATTACTCCGTCAAATCTGAACACACAGGCATGATATACTTATTTTTGGATTGCGGGGGTGGACGAAAAACATGGACACGGACGCCGCTACACTGAACACAGAAGCCGTGCTGCTGGAGTGTCAGGGACCAAGCATGAAAGACAGGACAAAGGTGTAAAAAAAAAGAAAATAATCATTTCTGTAATAAAGTTTCACATTTTGGGTCCAAATAGCAAAATGAATAAATCATAATATAACATAAGATACTAGAAAAACAAGAACAAAGGAAAGGTAGTACCAAGGTCAAACTGAAAAGATTTCAACCAAGCAATAAATAAACAAAATTGTAACTTAACCAAACAGACCTAACCTCTAAAGGAATGAAATACATTAAACATCTAACACACTTCGTTCTGTGGGCTGTCCTTGACTATTGAAACGTGTGCACCCAATTTAGGAAAAAAATGTATACTTTGAATAATTATTATTAAAGTTTATTTATGTAGGGACAGATACATAAAACATAGATAGGCTTAAACGTATGTATACTATGTATCATAGTGTTTGTAGCTGAAGCTAATTCATGACACTAGTAAGGCTTTTGGTTAAAAAAATAAAAGTACAGAGTAACATTATTAAAAATAAGGGAGATGAAATAAAATGGAATGAAATGAAAAAGGAAAGAAAGTATACGGAGAGAGAGCATAGTGTAAAAACTAAACACGAGAGCAACATTGTTCCTGAACTAGCCACAATTTGGTATAAAAATAATGTGTGTGGTTTCATTATTTGGGAAATGTCTGGGTGTAGAAATGTGACCATGAGAGCTTGGTTAGACCCCTGGTTTAATTCAAACCGATTACCAGGAGCTGCCTACTCCATGGTTCTTCACATTTTATGGGCGGTGCTCTACAAAAAAAATAGTTAGTCACCACTCAGTGTGGGTTTTTACCTGTTCTCGATTCTGAGTGCCTCAATGCCCCCAACATGGAAGAAATGAGCTCTAACAGGGAGGATGCAAGAACATGGAGAAATGGAGTGAGAAATGACGGACCCACAGAGACTACATCCGTTGCATACGAAATCAGCGTCATTACCTTATTATTTCGCCGCTCATTTTTTATTCCCTCTATTCCGTGTTCTTGGGTCACTGCTTTCATCACTAATGAGCGACTGGAGGCCTCACTGAGCAGCAGCTTGTGGGGGGCAAACAAGCCTGTCCCGTCTGAGGCAGGAGGAATGGACAGCGGCAGAGGGAACGCTAATCAAGAGTTGAGCGGGGGAAAAGAAAAGAAAAGATGGGAGGGGAAACAGAAGGGGAAAGAAAAGAGGTAGGTGGATGGAGATGAGGAAAACGGCAACGCTGAAGGTACTGCTCCAATACAGGGAGAGCCGTGAGCTGTGCCATCCATCATCAAACTCTCTTTCTGTCTTTTTCTTTACACGCAAGCACGCACGCACGCACACACACACACACACACACACGTGCGCCCACACACACACACACACACACACACACACACACACACACACACACACACACCTTACTAGCTTCCTGCATATTAAAACGGATATGCAAGGTCACAGCCAAATGCATTTTTGAGGCTTTATTCTTGAGCACATCAGTGTAAAGTGAGTGGAGAGAAGGCTAGAAAGGGTGTGTGTGTGTGTGTGTGTGTGTGTGTGTGTGTGCGTGCGTGCAAATGTATCTCCCTGCTTATAGCCTACTCTCCATTGAGCTTATTGTCTATACACTACAATATCCGTCTCACTTTGTCTTCTTCAAATATTCATCCAGCTATCACACTCCACATGCTTTACCTGTTCACTTCTCTTTACCGTTTTATCTGGGGGAAAAAGGGTTTTAAATATTAATGCACTCAGCTGTCACTCTGCCTGGAGCATTTAGTAATCGTTGGTCGTCTTGAGTGATCCCCCGCTTTCAAAAATGGAGACCGCCGAATGGAGCCCCGCGGGTTGTGCTTAGCGAGGAGAAGAGGTAGAAATGACAACTGCTGCTGGAACTGTCACAGGAATAATGGACGTGATGGCAGGAGGGGACGCTGCTAGCAATTTAAGACGCTCCCTCTCATGTTGTGATACTGTAACATCAGTGCAGGGGCAGCAACTTGCCTGAGGGAACAGAGTGAAACTCATCAGTCACATATCACACACATGCACACACACACACACACACACACACACACACACACACACACACACACACACACACTTCAAGGCGGTAATGGAGCAGAAGAGGGACTGTACATATTTAGCTGCCATTTTCAAGTTGACAGAAATATTCTGGCAGGACTTTTTATGTGCATGTAAGTCCCCTCTGGAAACCCAACTTCATTTATGTCACAATAGCTACAAGTACATAGGTTTAGTTAGACATAGACATTTTATGGAAATATGGTAATATTTGGTTTCTTAACGAGAGCCTAGCTCCGTACAAAGTTATCCAAAATGGCTGTGTAAAAACAGCAAGCCATGTTTTTTTTTACAGGGAGTTATGTGCTGAAACATTCAGCACGCTTACATGCACACCAATATTCCACTATTATTCCGAAAATGACAATATTCTGAATGTGATGCAGGTCATGTAAACAGCATATTCCGGTTGGATATTCTGAATGAGGCCTTTTTCCGAATATAGCATTTTCCGATTAGGACATGTTGGGATATTCCAGTGTTATTCGGGTTTTAGAGGCATTCTTTGGATACAGGGCATTTGGAATATGCGTCTCAATCTGGGTTTTTAGCCCAGTTTACAGCCTCTTGCCTGTTTACGGATTATGGTTAGCTCTGTGCATTGCTATGGTTGCTGTACACAAACCAACCATTCAACAGTTTGCAAGGCTGCAGACCCGATGAGAAGGAGAAACACAGCTACTTTGAAACATTATCAAAGACTTGGATATCAACAGGTTTTTTGATATGCGCAAACATTGCTACGCCGACCTTTTCAAGAAGCTGGTTGAAAGAGGGGCGCTGTGTTCGCACGGTCCAACAAGTCTGCCGCTGCTGGTAAACTCTGAAAAAATCCTGTTTTGCACGGCTACATGTAAACGGGAATATTAGTGGAATACTCACTTTCATTAGCTACGTAAACAGCTTAGTCGGAATATTGTCTTTTTCGAGATTAGGGCAAAACCCAGAATATTATGTGCACATTATTTAACCCTTATTTATTCAGGGGAGGTTCACTGAGAGGTAGCCTCTCTTTTGCAGGAACGCCCTGATCACATTCACACAGGTCCACATTCACACCTGCAACCTCCCCAGTACAACCACAGTCTGATCTGCTGGCCACTGAGCAGCTCCACTGGAGCGGTTGGGGTTAAGGGCCTTGCTCAAGGGCACCTCAGTGGTGGTAATGAGGGAGGGACAAGTGCTGCTCTTTCACTTTCCCCACCCAGATTTTATCCTGTCGGTCTGGGGATTGAACCGACGACCTCCCGGTCACAAGCTCGCTTCTCTAACCTTTAGGCCACCACTGCCTAAATGTCAATGTTTAGTGCCAAACCTATTCCTCCATAAAATCAGAACATGTGCTTTTTACACTTTGGTTTTTGGTATGTTTTGTACAAACCACATACATTGATTATTGAGCTTCAGAGGTGATGGTAGGTGGATTCTTTTACCTTTGGTCAGAGCCAGGCTAGCTGTATCCCCCTTGTTTTCAGTCTTTATGCTAAGCTAAGCTTACCATATCTTTAGACTTAAGGTCATTATTGACACAAATTATCATCAGAGAGATGATGGATGGCAGTGCTCTTTCTGGATCACTTAACTCCATCCCTTCCTGCTTAGGGTTTCCTGCACGAACTTTGATAGTCAATGTAGTAGAGGCTCAGATAGTTGATATTGTGAGTAATATTGGTCTGCTGGCAGGTTGCATTTAGGTCATGCAGGAAGCTAAAAGTGTTATTCTGTTTCAAAGAACAGGGAGCAGAAAATAATGTAAATCAAACAAAGTAATTCAGATGTAGTGTCTGGGAACCGCTAATGTCCGTACATACATGTACTATCATAGCACGTCATGTAGATATTACACAGAATAAAAGAGAGGTTTGACCTGCTGGTAGGGCTGGAGTCGGGATCACCAAAGTCCGTAGGAATCGCCCACTGGGCGACACGGACGTCTGTTAAAAATGTCATGGCACTCAAGTTGAAACAGTTGTTGAGATATGTCAGTCTGGACCAACGCGGTGGACCAAATGACTAACCAATGCTACCTAGAGCCATGCCGATTGCATTGGCCAAGTGTAGGTGATGTTTTAGACTTCTTAGACATGGTTACAAAATTAGGTTTGGATATGGCTAGGTAAAGTACATTCTTGTGTGTAAGGTAAGGGGAAGTTCATGGTCAGTATGGTGGGTCAGAATCTTTCAATCAAAGTACTTGTCTGATCTTTGAACAGTGTCTTAAACCAGACACGTTAACTCGAGGGACTGCACACAGTCCGACAAGCATGGCGGCTTCAGACCACAAGTGGTTGCTTGTCAGGAAAACCCATTTTGTTTTAGACCACTACTGCACTTTTTATTGGAGGACAGTTCCATAAATTCTGCCCTAGATATTTGTCGTTTGTTGCACAGTTGCTTTTGGTCAGCAGATGGTGCAGTTTAACCCTTAGAAAACTAAAATGAATCATATTATTTTATCATGTTTATTTCTTTTTTTTTGCCTTACTTCTAAAGGCCATTATTACCAAAAGCTGGATGAATGCATTTTATATTCTCTGTCAGCCTCTCTCACCAGCATATATTTGTCTTCTCATCGTGGTTTCGTCTCACAGTTTCTTGGTGAGGTTATAGGTCAATCCATCAATATGTCTATCTTCCTTTTATTAGTTAACCTTACTCACCTTTTTGTCTTCTGCCTGTCTGTATCTCCTGCCCTTCTTTTCTCACTATCAGCACGTCAGCATGTTTAATTGTGTCTCTTCCTCTATCTTAAAGGTCCTGTGTGTAAGGTGTTTAGTTGTTCATTATCAAAATCGGTGTTGCCTGTTCACAAACTTGTCCTTTTTTCATGAATATTTACCACCACCATCAATTCCAAGTATTCCCATTGGCTTAAAATTTTACATTTGCGTTTGCATGAACTGGGATAGACGCTCCATATTCATGCGGCGTCTTGAAATATGTTAGCTGGTAAGGGACATACAGGACATGCTGCTCCGCCTTTCGCGTTTTTGCTCACAGGTGCTGCTAACGCTGCTAATTATAGGATTAGAGCAATTTATTGTGGTTTACTGTGGTTTTCTTGTATCTGATAAACACATGAGCCATGCGAGAGGGAATTAACTAGTGGGACAGATCATTCTCTCTCTCTTTTTTTTTTTTTCTACCTCCCTTTCTTCTATCTCCCCCCCCTTGTGTTTTCTCAGATTGACAGAGCCAAGCCACACGCACGGTGATTACAACTCATTAAACGCCCTTCACGGACTTGTCTGGCTGGAATAAACAAATAGAGGCTTTAATCCAAAATAGATTGGTGAAAATGCGGCCACGGTAGGTAGGGGTAGAGGGATCTGGGACAGAAATGGATGAAGAGGTAGGTGTTAGGCTACATCTACACTACTACGTTTTGGTTTTTAAAGGAACACACCGACTTATTGGGAATTTAGCTTATTCACCGTAACCCCCAGAGTAAGACAAGTCGATACATACCCTTCTCATCTCCGTGCGTGCTGTAACGCTGCCTGACGTTTCCAGCATTAGCTTAGCCTAGCACAGATCCTGCAGGTAACTGGTTCCAACTAGCCTACTGCTCCAAATTGTGACAAAAGTGACAAAATAACACCAACATGTTCCTATTTACATGTTGTGATTTGTAGGGTCACAGCGTGTACAAAAAACAACGTAACATGAGACACAGCCGTCTTCTAACAGTAAACAAACCGGGAACTATATTCTCAGACAGGCTTGCTGCGAGCATATCACTCCGCCCAAGTACTATATTCTTCCACCTGAGAATATAGTTCCCGGTTTGTTTACTGTTAAAAGACGGCTGTGTCTCATGTTATGTTGTTTTTTGTACACGCTGTGACTTTACAAATCACAACATGTAAATAGGAACATGTTGGTGTTATTTTGTCACTTATTCAGAGCAGTAGGATTACTGGAACCATTCACCTGCATGTTCTGTGCTGGCCTGATGCCGCTGGAGCCGTCAGACAGCATTACAGCACACACGGAGATGAGAAGGGTATGTATCGACTTTTCTTACTCTGGGGGTTGCGGTGAATAAGCTAAATTCCCAATAAGTCGGCGTGTTCCTTTAAAAAAAAGAATATCTTTTTGTTACGCTTACGCTCGCGTCCAAAATACTACGGCATTTCCGAGGCCTTGAAACAGAGACATATGGAAACACGGCTGCCCTCCGTTTGGTTTGAAAACTCCGGGGTTGCTTTGTGGTCCGGACGGGCACAAACGGAGACCTATGGGAATGTCAGTCAGCCGTATCGGTTAGGTTTATATACCTTTTGAGTAACAGTTCCACCTCGTCGTCGGTCCAAGCAAGTAAATCCCTGCTCTTACTTTTCACCATTGTTGTTCTTTCTCCAAAGTATTTTCTGGAGAGTTCCTGTGGAGGTAATTAGCTTAGGCTAATTATTCCAAGGGAAAATTGATCCGGCTGAGAAAATTGCCCGGCGTAGGTGTTATGAGTTTTTCTGTCTGACAGAGGCTTTTTGTTAACGCACACCCTGCAGCTGAGGTGAGATTATCTTGCATGGCAGCATGGTGTAGTTAAAGGTAATTAGAATTCACATGCGTGTTTATGCTGTCAGGTGTGATACAGCTGCGGTCGTAAATGGTGGCGCTCATTACTTTAGTACGACATTATGGAAGTTTTTCTTCATGCATTTCTCTCGTGTAAGATCCAAAAACTCATGTCGAACATCACACAGTGTGACACATCGCTACCAGGTGAACTCTAAAGCAAGAAAAGGTCGGACAGAAGAAGTGGAGGACCTGAACTCAACCTACTCATGAACGTCAGTGAGACTAAAGGGATGATAGTGGACTTCGGGAAGAAGAAGGGGAAGGAGCTAAGCCGCCCTTTAATATCAACGGGTCCGTGGTGGAGATGGTGGACGGCTTCAAGTACCTTGGTGTCCACATCGCCGAGGGGCCAATCTGGGTGCCGGTGTTGTAGTACTCGAGACCGGTCTCAAGACCCCATTTTTAGGGTCTCGGTCTCAGAATCGACCACAATTTTTACTCGGCCTCGTCTCGGTCTCTGATGAAGAGGACTCTGGATTTTATTTCAAGACCGGTCAAGACCACAACTCCAGAGATAACACTAAATTGCCTGTGTATGGTCTGATTTATGTGTTAACATCATTACTAAGATTGGATGTAAAACGTCCTGCTTCAAATGGAACTACTAACTCGACTCATTTCTAGTTTTGAAATGCGTTACTGTTACCCCCCCCCAATACACACTCCCAAAGTGAATGTGGGTGACAGGAGAAGAAGCTCTGGCTGTCTCTGAGATCTTAGCCAAATTGTCGATTTAATTTATTATATATATTTTTTTAATTGTTTATTTATTACGCACAGCAGTGTGTAAATTCTGCAATGTATCGCTAACCGACACATCTGGGACCACCTAAATGTTTTTTCTGCACTTAGTAAGGAAGCATGAAGAAAGGTAAGCTAAGTGTAAGTGACGCTAAGCGAAGCTAGCAAGCTAAAGTCATCTATCTGCCCCTGTACCAAAACTGTTCAGAAATCTCTTCACCCCTCACGCAAAAGGGATATAGTGATATGGGATATTAACTAGTTGTGCATATACTGTATGTTTAAGTAGTTTGGTCTGGTCTTGGTCTTGTCTCGGTCTCGATACACTCTGGTCTTGGTAATGACTTGGTCTCGGTTTAGGTGGTCTTGACTAGAACACCGCAGGGCACTATGACTGGCTCTGGTGGTGAGAAAGGCAGGCCAGAGTTCCACTTCAGATGCCCGAGGAAACTCTCGGTGTCCCCCTTTTCTACTTCCTACTTCTAACCATTGAGAGCGTTCCATCTTATTAAATTGTGTCCATTATGGTTTTGATGTACAGCTATGTTTACTGTGCAGGCTGCCTTGATGCTTTAAGCAGGAAATAAAAACAGCCATTAGACACTTTAATCATTTCTAACAGTTTCTCTGTGATGCTGGATCAAAAACTATTCACAAAATTACAAGGATACTGAAACAAAATGGATTTGCAGGTGTGCTGCTTATTACAAACATTGGCATAGATGAAAGACAGAATTACAGAGCATTTTATGAAAAACAAATATAAAAATTATGTGACCATCACATCAGAAGGATGTTTTTTTGCCGATGGAGCCAGGGGGTGGCAGGGCTGGAATCATTTTGGTTGGCTGACTTATCACGTATGGAGTTCCTGGACTATGACACAGCTTTATTTGTTGTGTTTGTCATGCCATGATTCATTACAACCTCGAACCCCAATATGTTGCACACGTTTTCCATGTTGGTTCTCCTCTCATGTTCTTCTTACGTAATTCCCACATTACTGCCTTTTTTCAGGACACTCATGATCTGCGAATCTAAAGCAAAAAAAAAAAAAAGAGAAGAGGATTCTCATCCAATGGTTTAATTGCAGCGCGGCACTAACTTTAGTCATGATCAGCGTTGATGTAGTTAGTCACAGGCTGTGCTGACACGACGACCGCTGCAAATTTTTGACAACAGAATAATCTGCACTGAGTAGTGAACACAGTGGCTTTATGGGAAGTCCTGTTTGTGATTTAATGATACTAGTGCATTGACCATTTGGAGTCTGTTGTGGCCGATTGCATGGTTCATAGTCTTTTTTTTTCCCCCCACGACTTTATCTAACTAATAAGCGCGGTTCAATAGGAATTGTTTGTGGTGTATGTGTTGCAGCACGGACTGTTTTAAAGGTTGCACCTAGAGGTATCAGAGTAGCCATGTGTGAGAGCCCACTTGTATGTTCGCCAAAGGAACCTTTAATAAACTATCGCCCGTTGGGTGACTAAACTGAGTCTTCGTGAGTGTTAAGACCAGAATATAACACGGTGACAGCGGTAGTGAACTTTGGCCTTGTTATGACAAAGTAACGTTAGCCAACCTTAGCAGACTTGGCTAACCCTGACTCGGCTGCAGCTCATCTAGCGTGTCCCCTTTTATTTTTGTCTAGCCATCACACATCCAGGTTAGCAGTGTGGCCCGGGCATGGGAAGGAGGGAGGCCGGTTCAGCCAGCTGCAGAAGAAACCATAGCGCGAAGCCTTAACCAGCGTGCAGAACGGCTGGTTTTTTGGCGGATGATCACTTTTTGGCTCATTGATTACCCGGTGATCAATGAGCATTCTAGTTCTAGGGATGCAGCAACTCCCCCCCCCCTCTCCACTGATGTACTGCTCATGTGTGGGGACAGAGATATCCTGATTTATAGATAGATAAACTGCGGATTGATAATCCCAAGCATGTTCCCCTGAACATTCTGTTATCAAAAGATTTCTGAATGTGGTTTGTTTGAACATTTGAGAACAGGATCATTTCAAATGTTTTTTCCTCTCTCTCCACAGCTCTCCTCCTTCTCTATGATGTCACCAACAAAGCGTCCTTCGACAACATCCGGGTAAGAACAACCACACTCAGACTTGTCTTTCCCCTTTCTTCCCTTCTTTACTATAACTCACTGCTGTTAGTTTTTTGTCTTGTGTCAATCCCTCCAAAAAGTGGTTTGATGAAGAAATTTCAGTTACTGAATGTTGATTCATTTATACCACATCTCTGGTTTGGTAACTCATTAAACGGTAACCCCATGTGAAGGAGTTTTAAGTATCTGGGTGGCCTGTCTGCGAGTGGAGGTAAAATGGAGCATGAGGTCGACACATGGGTTGGTGCGGCATCAGCAGTCAACGTGGCCGTTGTACCAGACCGGTAAGGTGAAGGCCGTCAGTCTACTTTCCAACCCCTCGCATACCTTTTTGCGCATGAGCTTTGGGTAGTAAGCAAAAGAACGAGATTGCCAATCCAAGCAGCCGAAATGAGTTTCCTCCGTAGTGTGGCTTGGCTCACCTTTAGAGATATGCAGAGGGAACACGAAGTAGAACCACTGCGCCTTTGCATCCAAAAGAGAACGTCAAGGTGGTTTGCGCATGCGATTAGGGTGCACTGGAGGGATTATACATCTCATTTGATTTAGGAACGCCTCAGAATCCCCCTGGGAAGAGCTGGAAGACGTTGCTGGGCAGAGGGACGTCTGGACTACCCAGATATAGGGCGTGACATTTAATGGAATGCCTATTTTGTACATAAACAAGATTCAGGAGTTGAATTGAACTCTTCATACCAGCAATACGTTGGCTGGTTGCCTGAATAGAAAGGTGTAATGATTCGTGGATGCTTGAAATCACTGTTGATCCCTCTGGTGGAACAAATTCAATGCCACTTGATGGAATAAAACATACTCACACGCCCTCTAACATGAACGTGAAGGTGCACGTTAATGCTGCTGCCTGTTTGACAGTCCTGTAGATGTTATGTTGCAGTTGCTTAACACAAATGACGGGTTAGCATAAACCGCTTTGGAAACCTACATTGGAATTTTGCAGGAATACTTACCTTAAATTATGGCACACAGTAGTGTAACAATCCAGTCATGTATATTGTTGAATGCTTCCCCTTCATGCTGCACAAGTTAGGGTAGCGCTCACTAAAAAAAAATCCAAAAAGTACACACAAAAGTACAAAAGTTCTCAAAGTAATGTGTAGAGGTGCCCATATGCTCATTCTCACAGCAGGGATGGGATGACGAACGATGAGGACCGTAAAGCGAGGAAGACCACAGGGGCAACAGATGATTCGATCAGAGCTCACTTTTTTTTGTTTTTTTCGACCAAATGGAGCTATGTCTTTGTAGTCACAGACTGTCTCAGCTCCCACTGTGATTTTCCAGCCATTTCCTGCGCCATTTGGTGCCACTACCCTCACCCCTTGTCGGCGCATCCCTCTCCTTTGATTAACGCAGAGAGGAGTTAAAAGCAGAATATGGCCATTAGAAAAGTGTTTGTTTCACACATCAAGGATAGGAATGGCTCCTAAGCCATCTGTTAGCTATTATGCATTTACATCTGGAGACTGTGTGTGTGTGTGTGGCTGTGTGTGGCTGTGTGTGTTTGTCTGTATGTGTGTGGGGTGCCTGTGTGACCTTAATGTGCGTGTGCGCTCAGGTGTTTGCGTGTGGCTGCGCCCATGCCTTTATTAACGGAGGATGGAGAACATTCCCTAGAGAGTGACACAGACACAGCTGAGCTTCTCCACAAACAGCTGCTTCCCATCATTATGCTTTCAATAGTTTGAAAAGTTTTATATATCGCTCTAGCAGGTATTTATAGCCTCCATGCTAATGGAGATGGATAACAGAGGACAGACAGGCAGAGTATGAACTTCAATGTAAGTCCGTTCAAAATTAAAACATGGGCACAACCAAACATTTCAGCTGTCTTCCCCTCATCAGCTTGGCTCCGGTCACCTAAACTTTTGATCATTATTGGTCATTTCACTAATGGGGGTGCTAACACCACACCAAATTTGACACTTTAAAGTCTCTTACTACTTTAATAACGTCTCTATCCACTACACAGCACAGCTAGTTTCACCTTTTACTCTCGTTATTTCCTTCTTCCAGTGGTGAAGAACACCTGTTTTCATTCAACCAAAATGATGACTGGTGTGGTAACTGCATGTCAAAATAATCAGAGTACACAAGGCCAAACAGCCTCCTAAGTTACCGTATAACCGGTTGCAAGGCTATTTATTAAACGGAGTCCGACACAGTCACTCCAGATAAACACAGCGGGGCTACGTTCACTTCCAGCTAACTTCACGAAGAACAATGAGGGCAGAGCATCATCACTGTTCTATTTACACCGAATATTCTTAGGCTAGCTCAGCTAAAAACACACGGGGAAACGCTGATGTATGAAACTGCCGATTGAGATTCATTTACTTCTTAACCAAAGGTGCCTGAACACTGTTCCGAACAGTTCCGGCCCACTTTAACCCCTGCTTATAATTACAGGGGTTACCGTAACAAGAGAAACGTACAAGACAACTATAACTCACCAAAATCCAGAACCTACTATTAATACCGACCTCTTAAAATATGTTCCACCAAGTCAAATCTTTCATCGAATTCTATGAATGGGTAAAAAGGTTGGATCTTCAGAATGTTCATTTTTCAACACAAAGCAGCGCAGCGTGTACTCTTTCAGCCTCATTTCACAGAACACAGCACTGTGGAAGCAAATCCCATACGTTTCTTAATATTTATCCACAGTCCTAACCAAGACATTTAGCTTCCCACATGAGAAACGAATAGAGCTCAACAGCTTGGTTCTGAAAGTTAAAAAAACAACATTTATTTTCTCCAATTATCAGCCATAATGTCTTAAAGTGCCCATATGTTATTATCTGGGATTTGGGGTGTTATTTTGTGTCTCTGGTGCTTCCACACGCATACAAACTTGAAAAAAAAACCCATCCATGCTGTTTTGAGTGAGATCCGGTTTCTGAATGTGTCCTGCCTCCAGTCTCCGGGTGAGCTGGTCAAAATCTGCAGGGCTTTCTACGTCACTAGGTGGCTAACCATAGCACGCTAGCTCGTTCTGAATGGCACAACACTGCTACAACACACACTAGTTCACCATAATCTACAAAAGAACTACTTCCATGTCCCTGTTCTGTAGCTATTCCACGCAAAGTTGGAAGTGCGCCCTCGTTTAGAAGAAGTCTCATGGCTAATCCTGCAGTTGGAGAAACAAACAGCTAGCTGATGTGATCTTACCTAGCTACTGCGCATGTGCGCCTCCCAACAAAGATGTTACAGCAGTGAGAGGTCTCACTCTGTAGCTAAAACAGAGGCCTGAACACACAGGGTGAAAAGAGCAGCTGCAGCAATGTGCAGTACAACAAAAATATGGTGTTTTTTGAAAATTAAGCCATGTAAGCCTATTCTGTTACAACCTCAAAATACAATTATGAACCTGAAAATTAGCATAATATGGCCACTTTAACCAGCCAAGGTAGACTGACCACAAGCCCCGAGGTTGTGAAACAAAGGTTCATGCCCCTGTAGAAGCTACAAGTCCGTGATATCAACATTAATGATCTTAATGGATAAAAACTACACTACCCACAATCCCAGGCTTAACAGCCACTTTTCTGTTTGGTGGAACTCGCTGTTGCCATGGAAATCTTTACCGAACCCGCTAACGGCTAGTGCGAGCTTCTACCGTTGATTGAAGTCTATGATAGTTTCTGTTCACAGTCTTGTACCGTTTTTTTTGCCGTTTTCAAAATGTTTTTTTTGTGCAAAATCAACTCTTTTATGGTCACGATTTATCTCGTAAGCTGGTTGGCTTGGTTCCAGGCTTAAAACCCTTTTATATAAGCATCTAATGAAATGTCAATGGAGATATTGAAAGTGGGAAAACCACTTCCAGAACCAGAGCTTGTTAAAAACAAAGTGGGCGGTCACTGTTGAGCTCTATAAGTGAGTGGTTTAAATGCTGCCCGCTTTGCCACTAATGTTAAAATGTAAAATACAATAATAGCAGTATAATAGTTGCAGTTATTGTTATGACATTTATGTACTATGGTTTAAGTCTGTCACTGTATTGGATGGAACACCAAATTTGTCCTCCCTCATCTTTTACGTTTCCGAAACGGGTCCTTGGCCTGTGTGCACTGTACTGTATAGCCCACCTTGTTATCCAATGTTACAGTATGAGCTTGCTGCTCTGCTGTAAGGACTGACTCTAAAAAAAGGGTGACATACCTCGTCCCACAGCCACAAATGGCACAAACAGGTCACGGGTCTGTGCACGTTACTATTCCCGAGAACCACAGGAGCATCTCCAATCACACTCAGGTGTCCTTGGGTCAGTCAGAGAACACGGGAACAGGAAGGAGTGCAGATCATTTGAAATCGGAAAGCCTGTTAAAACCAGAAACCATGTGAGGGGCATGTATAGCGGGGCACGTTTGCTGATCGATTTTTAGCTTAATTTGAATTCATGAAGTGTTAGCACACGCTGTAGTCTCTGTATTGCATTTGTATTACTTCACTTTTTAAATCTCAGTATCTGGGCTCTGGAAATAAATCTTCCTTATGCTGACATGATTTTTCTCCTCCAATGTCCTTTTTGTCATTTGTCTTCATTACATGTGGTATTAACCATATCCTCTACATGTATAAAGCATCCACCCTGCCCAAGTTACTGTAAACTTTGTATGTTTCTCTATGTATGAGGATGTTAGCCTGTTGGTATTAGTCACACAGTATTAGCATAAAATGGACTGTGTTTGTGTGTGTGTGTGTGTGTGTGTGCGCGCGTCTAGGTGCGCGTGTGTATGTGTCAAGGTTTGTGTGTGCATGTGTGTGTGCTTGTAGGTGCGTGTGTGTGTGTTGGGGGGGGTTTCTAGGCATGTGTGTGTGTTCGTAGGTGCGTGTGTGTTTTTTCTAGGTGCGTGTGTTTTTCTTGGTTCGTGTTTTTTTTTTCTAGGTGCGTGTGGGGGGGTTTTTCTAAGTGTGTGTGGTTTTTTTTTCTAGGTGCTTGTGTGTTTCTAGGCGTGTGTGTTTGTTTCTAAGCGTGTGTGTGTTTGTAGGCGTGTGTGTGTTTCTAGGTGCGTGTGTGTGTTTCTAGGTGCGTGTGTGTGTTTTTTCTAGGTGCGTGTTTTTTTCTTGGTGCGTGTGTTTTTCTAGATGCGTGTGGGTGTGTGTTTCTAGGTGCGTGTGTATGTGTTTTTGTTGGTGCTTGTGTGTTTCTAGGTGCGTGTGTGTTTTTCTAGGTGAAGGGGCTCTAATTCCTTCAGAAAGGTTCAGCACAGTGCTGACCTATACAACCTGCCGACACAAACACACGCACACGGAAGAAACAATTCTAGTTACAACGGAAGCGAGCTTGTGCCGGTCTAGTCTCGCATTGCCAGACCTCTGTCCACAGCGCCGTGGAGTAAGGTCTGGCTACACCACGCATACATTCTAGGATTCTGATTTTTTTTTGCATTCTCTTTAAACCAATCTCAATCGACTTTGGACGCAGCGACGGTGGCCCTGCAAAATAGTCTTGGAAAGGAACTTGTTAACTGTTCACACAATACAGTAACGTGAGCTATTTAAATTAGCTGGATGTCAGGCTTTATCCTGGAAATGTACTTCCTGATATGTGCATACGCACACGCTTATTTTATATGGGTAGCACATAAGCTGGAGCTTTTTCCTGTGGTGCAGCAGCGATCTCGTTTGTCTCACCTTTCACCTGTTTGATATATTTGGTGGCTGGTCCTGTGTCACACTGGCAGGAGAAGCACAGTGTCACTGGCAACCCAGCAGTGCACTGAAGTTTTGTGTCGAGATACACTGCACACTGTGCTGTCCCCTACCCACCTGCACGCACCTTCTCACCATATACATGCACATTCAAAGTCTACTGCAGCACACTGTACTGTATGTGCACACAATGATTTCTCCCGTAGTGCGAATCCATTAGCAACAGGGCCTCGGGGTGAAGGCTGGAGAGCATCCAGATGATAAAGAGATGGAGACACTTTGCCCAGTGCTTTCCATCACTCATTCCCTCTCATTCATTCTCTCTTCTTTCTGTTTCTCCTCTCTCTTCACTCTCCATACCATCTGTAACCATGACCACAGCCAGCGCTGCTTTCTGTCTGCCCCTTCTCCGCCTCTACTTAACTCCATCTATATCTTCTGCTGCCTTTCTGTTTCACTAGTCTGCTTAACATTTTTATTATTTTTTTAAGAGCAGTGCATTTGCAGTTATTCTGATGAATGCAGACTATCATGGTAAAAGTACGGAGGGAACAAAACTAATGAATAATCAATCATCTCGCATTTGGCTTCGAGCCCCTTTCAGGCTTTGTTACGTAAATGGGCTGGCATTTTAATTGATAGGTCTTATGTAGGAATAAGCCCCGAGTCACTTCTACGTGGTCAGAATGACAACTTTATTAGGTTGGAATTGAATCCTGCGAGGCTGCTTCGACACAGAGCGAGATTAAACCCAGCGCTTGCTCTGCCTTTTTAAGAGCACACGTATGTTACATAAAAAATGTAGGCTACTTATTTCAACCCAAACCACAATCTTTTGCTAAACCTAACCATATAGTTTTGTTTCAATTCAATATATAATATATATGTAAAGTTTGAATATATTGAATGAAAGTCTGAATATATTAAATGAAACTTGACAGGTGTCTTGCTACGGGCACGAGTAAGTGCAGTGCCAAGTTTGACGTTGTTTGGATTAGAAATGCAAAAGATATCGTTAAATATATATTGGTAAAAGAAGCACACATTGGCTTTTGCCGCTCTACAACTGGCCACTCACCCTGAGGACCAGAGACAGAGAGCAGAGAGAGCTTTGGCAGCTAAAATGTGACATACACCTCAGACCCACAAAAATGTGCAAAGTAGCACTATTTTGGAGTGTCTTTGACTTAAACTTAAACAAATGACAATTCCCGAATTTAAAGACGTTTCAGAATCCCACACATGCAAAGCACAGCCAGCTACAGACAGCAAATGCAGGCTATCTATCTTACAGTATAAAGCGAGACGTATCTGTATATATATGTGTGTGTGTCCGTGTTTGGGGGGCGTATTTGGGGGGAAGGTAACCTGCACATGCACTCCTTTCCTGCTATTGTATTAAGTTGCTGTGAGCTGGCAGAACATAACGTAATCTCGGAGATTATTCCTTCACAGCGAACCGGGCAGACACATTGGTTTTCATCAGACTCGCCCTGTGTCGGGGTTAATGAAGTCTACTGCTATCTCACAACACTAATAACATTACCGTCACACCAAAACACCCCCCCCCGCCAATCAAATCCCCTGCTTCACCGTTAACCATCAAGCCACTAAACCTGTATGGAAATGAACACGTCCTCTGCTGAAATGTTAAATTTGTTAACAATCATATGACACACCATGTCTCTCTCTCTCTCTCTCTCTCTCAATCAAATATCACAATATTTTTGACCAAATACCTCAATATCGATACCCCAACGATATTGTAGTGTTGACTATTGGTGCTTTCAGAAAATCTTAACACAATGATATTTTTGATGAATAATCATCAGTAATGTGGATATAATGGGTAAAGGCAAATAATACAACAGTTACAACAGTCAGAAAACGACATCCGTAAAGCAGCCTTTAAAACCAGGAAAAGACAACACTTATGTCATATTACGATATTAGGATATCCAAAATCTAAGTCGATATCTAGTCTCATATCACGATATCGATATAATATCGATATATTGCCCAGCTCTACTTTAAACCCTTGAACCCATATCAGGGCTTTATAGCTGCTACTTTGGCACTATGCATCATGTTGTCTAAAGAATCTCCTCAGTTGCAGATTTGCGCTCACTCACATGCCAAACACACACACACACACACACACACACAGATTTTATTGGTATTGACCAGCAGCATGCTTGGGAGCAGAGGCCACAGAGAAAAATCATTAAATCGTTACATCACTGAAAGCCTTCTTGCAGCAGGGAGGCTTTGTTGTTCATAAGATTCCCACAACAAGTAAAGTAAAAATCAATTTGATGTACACCCGTTGTCAGCTGGCACATGGCCAGCTTAATGGTTGCAGAGGGGGAAGCAGTGGAGGAGGCTGTAGCGAGCAGAATTGCAGCGTGTTTGGGCAAATATCATCAGTGGACATTTTCTTTCCATGTAATCTGTTGAATTTACCAGGTGCAGTTCTTCGAATTTAGGTCTTGGAAAATATACTCCAAGCCCCTCTTTCTGTTTTCCAAGTTAAAAAAGAAGAAAAGATTAGCATCAAAGATAAGGCAGGAAAGCCTTAGGAGAGCTCTCTTTAGTAAAGATGCTAATACAATATTGATGTAGGATGATGTCTCTATAAATGGGATTTTAAAAATGGTCAGTTTGTTAATAACCCAGCCAATTCTGCTGAATTTTTACTTTAAAAAAATACAAAAACCTGAAATAAGATCCTGAAGATGGGAGGAAAAGCAAGTGTCTGGATTCAACGTGACATCATGACTTCGCGTAAACATACACGCCCACTTTCTTAAGCCACGTGGCGTGTTATCTGTATGCATTTTGAGCTATCTGCATGTATGTCTACACTGCATAGGGTGGACGTAAACATACACGCGTGTTATCGCGTATACACGCCACTTTCTAAAGCCAAGTGACGTGTTATCTGTACGCAATTTGAGCGCCGTATACAGCGGACAGGTTGGGTTTAGGAAAAGAAGAACTGGTTGGGTTTAGGAAAAGAAGAAAGCAACAGTTGAGTTTATGAAACGTGACACGCGGGACACAAAGGAAACGTAACACGATCCCCGGTCACCTGGGTGAAAGTCCTTTGTTTGACCCAAACACCACCCCGACCAACCTCCCTACGCAGATTTCGCCCTTTCATACTACTCGCTACGGCAAGGTAATGTAAGTCAACGGAGGCCAAACGGCGTTGATAAACACGCTAAAATGCGAGTATGCGTCTTGATAACACGCCAAAAATGGCATACGAATTGGCGTGTCATACATACGCCACTTCATGAGATCAGTCTGAAAATCCGAGCAACATTTGAGGCTGTGGTTAATTTGAAGTGCCACCCAAACACAAATCACTCACACATCAGAAAAGCTTTATTGCCAACACACGCTACATCATTGGTAGCATGTTGTTAGCTAGTCAGAGCGGTCTGTACTGTTAGCTGGGCTAACCATTTCTGCAACAAAAAAATAAAACTCCAGCGGTAAGATTTGCACAGAAAAAGCCAGCGGTCCGACCACACCTTAAATAAGATCCGGCAACAAACCTACAAGCGAGAAGAGGGCATTCTGTACTAAAAACATGATAAGATAGCCACTTTATCGGTCCAACTGAGAGTGATGAAGCCTACCTTCTGCTGAACTTTAGAATTCCTTTTGCCAAATTTTACCACATTCATTTTGCCTCAGTTAATGGTCGATATGGACATCAGGAACAATCGCAGCCACTAAAACCACTTTAGACATACAGTACATATATCAACAGGTTTGTATTCTGATGCAATGGACTTGGACCTGGCCTTCAACCAATAAATGATTGTTATGTTAGAAATTAAATTCGGACACATGGATCATGTGTAAGTTCATATGAATCACAGTAAATTAGACTTACTAAAACGACCCAAAAAAATAGGAGGCTGGCTTCCCATAAAAAGAAAAACAATCAATAATTTCCCAGCACAGCCTCATACCAACGTAGACGTTGATGAATCTCAGTGCCAGTTTTTCTAATTAAGCTGCAAGAACACCAAAAACGATTTGGGCTGAACAAAAAAGGCCCGCTGCTGATTGGCAGAGAGAGAGCGGCGATGCTTTGCTCACCGAGGTCCTTTCCCCCAGTAGAAAACCGACGATGCAAAAACACTCTGACGCTCTCTCTTTTATTTTTTTTTATTTTTCTTCAGCAAACTCAAATCGTGTTTGTCCTTCTGACTCCCTCCTCTTTCAGCTTCTCAATCTGTCTCTCTTTTTCTACTCACACAAACTCATGAGCATATTTGTTTATTTTCTCCATCTACCCAGTGATATCCCGCCAGCCCTGACACTTTCTTCTCCTCCCTCGGTTTATTTTATCCATGCTTTTCTCCCTTCTGTTGACGCCGCATAGCTCTAAAACCAAGGTAGCGTTCACCCTCTTCTCCAGCGATAACAAGGGCATTTTTCAATTTGCGTTAAACATTCCCAGCTTATCAGACAGGAGGCAAAACGGCTTGAAAGGGCTAGCGTGCTTCTCATGAATATGTAGAAGACAAGGAGCAGGAGATTAAGATGTGAAAGACTTCTGGTGGTTGAATGCTAATTGGTTATTCAGCCGTTATTCGGGGGGGATTTAATTGAAACTTGAATGGCCCCGTCTGTAGTTGGCTTGTTGCAGTGCGTGAAGGACCTGGAAAGAGTCCACACCACACGCACACTCGTGCTCTCGCATGTGCCGTTGAACCTTAAAGCTATAGTGCGTAGTTTCTGTCGCCCCCATGAGGAATTCTAAGTAATACGACAACAAAACTCGTCGCATCCACATGATACAAGCCTTCAATGCCCCCACGCAGTTACTAGTAGCCAAGGAGGACACGGAGGATTAAAAAAGTCTTAATTAACTTTGTAGCAACTCATTTGGCAGTGGTTTGAATGCAACGGACGTTCATTAATATCATAAAGTTACGCACTATAGCTTCAACGCCGACTCACATTCACACAGTGACACTACTTATAGTCGCACATTTTTAGATCTTTAGGATGTAAAATCATTCAAAAATATAGGTGACGGTAACATTATTCTATTCTCATATATATATATATATATATATATATATATATATATATATATATATATACACATATATGTATAGTGAGTGCAGCAGGCTAATAAGTGTCAGTCTGTTCTGCCTGGCTCTGAAGGAGGAAGAGATCTCTTCTTCTTTGCCTTTTCATCTTTCCTCTTCTTCTTCCTCCTCAGAGTTGAAGTGCATCCCACCCTCTCATTTCGACTCCTGAGAATTCTGCTTCTTTTTTTTAACGTTTTCAAGCTTTAGTTATTAATCACTGAGTTTGAAGGAGAGCTTCTATCTGAGGGTTTATTCACACCAAGCGTGTTTGGAGCGTTTGATCTCCGTCTTTTGAGCTCAGGTGGCTCTAAATAAAACCAGTAACATGCCCTAAAAAGTCTTTGGCTGCGGTTTGTTGTATGTAGGGGTTTACCAAACCCACTTTTTCGGCACTCACCCGGAAGCTTATCGCCGTCACTCTCTGACTTAATCTACCGCACACTTCCCATGCACACACACATGCCGGCCCTGCTATTCTCTTACAGAGGTCAACGCACACACCAACGCACAAGTATAAACTAGAGGCCACTTACATAGACTACGGCGAAAACTCTGCTCGGAGCTTCCGCACAACCATAAATTATGCTTTAGTAGTTTTGGTGCCTAAACCAAGACCAAACTGCGACCGTCTTCACTACTATTGTTACCTTACCTTAGAAATCATTTCTATAATGTTGTCTGACACAATATTAAAACATAACTCTCACCAAAATGCAACCAAGGGTCTTTTTGTTTACTAAAAAAAAAAAACTCACTTTAGCAGTTTGTTTTTCCGCCCGCCGCCATCTTGCCAGTCAAAAAGTGTCGATCTCCGAATGCTACGTAACAGGGAGGAGAGTAAAGATGGAAAGCTCCTAAAGCTTAGTGCCATATAAATGCACGGATTATTCGTTGTTTTGTCGTTAGTGAAAAACAATATTGACCTAGTTGAAAAAGGAGCCTCGTATTAGAATGACATTTCCTCCTACGGAGTCCGTTCGTTCGCATTCGGAGATCGACTCTAGGTTACAACTTGGCGAGAATCACGCTTTAATCTGAGCCTCAGAGTGGCAGTGGCAAAACAAGCACTTTTGTGAATGTAAATTGACTATGCACAATTGCCCTATTAACTTACATTGTAGCTTGTTTCTCTGCTGCCGACTGCAGCAATCTCACTTAATACTGGACCAATGTCAAAGACTGTTGTTCCCATCAGTCACTTAGACACAAAAACATAGGAAAATGAAAAAAAAACAGTAGTTACCCTTTAAGTCATGGGGTTTGTATTGCAAAGTGTGTCAGTGTGTTTTTAAAAAAAACATTTATCCGGTTACTTTTATTGAGTTTTAGATCTAAAGAAAGATATTTTGTGGAGTAATTCCTCTTTGCTGGCCATCGCTTCTTAGAGAGGATTAGTTCAGTGCAAGGTTTACATTTCCGATTAAGATTGGGCTTCGATTTCAGTTAAAGGAAGATAACCGACTGTAATTCATGCAAGCAGAACCTTTCCTTCATTATTTGTAGTTCTGTAGTCCATACTGACAACGTTTAATTTCTGGGATTGTTTAGGTGCCGCTGGAAATTTAAAGAAATGCCAATGAACCTGAGCACGTTTTTCTCCCATTCCAGAATGCTATGTGGACTAGCCAGACCCTCCTGTGCAGCGCTGTGGAGGAAGGTCTGGCAAAGCGAGACTAGTAGTTCAGCAAATGTAAAAGTGAACCAAGGAGGAAATATAAGATGCAGACGTTTCGGATTTGCATGCCCAGGGTGTGTTATAGAGTGTGTGTATGGGTGTGTGTGGTATCTGCATGTGTTCATGTGTATGTATGATGATCTGTGGTCCCGCTGCTCACCTGCCTGCAGCGTTGCTTTAAGCCTACACTGCAGATCTCTCTCCGCTTGGCTCGACACCCTGCAGCTCATCTCAGCGGACTAAACCCAGTTTTTCACAACTGACTCCAAACTTCTGTCTGCATCTTTGTTACTTTTCACTCGTATTAGAACTTATAGATTTATTTGCGATACAGTATATCTTGCTGAAATATGACCAAATATTTCACTATGAAAGATATTTCCGTTAGGTCAGTTTAAATAGAAGGCAATGTCTGATTGGGTTGCATTAATCAAAAGCGTACTGAGATGTGGTTAAAAGCTCTGAAAAAAACTAAATGGACCTTGAGTTGAGATTGTTTTTTTCACTCAAACGATCCTGTGCCAATAATGAACTTCTATGCTCAGAATACTATATTATAGTTAAACAAATAACCTTGATGATATAATAATTATGGAATGTTATCTTGGCCTGGGCTTGATATGTATTTATGTTTTTAACTGAAAGCCTGCAGTACAAACTGGATGTGTATAGGGTTTGAAAGATGTTTGTAGTATTGTGTTGCATTATGGGAAGGAGGATCCAGTATTTTCGGAGCGTGAAACTGTGTGATACTGTCAGGACATCTCGGCATCTGTTGCGTCAATGTTTTGACCATTCTTTTTTTCATCTTCGTCTTTCAGGAATTCCCTAACCGTATGAAACAATAATTAATCACTGACGTGTTCCTTTCATGTTTATGAAAACCCAGGACCAATGAGAACTGAATAACTATATTAGTTTGTTATTGAAAATGTATATATTTCCAGTTTAATCGTATACTTGCCTTGGCTTTACCACCAAGTCATATTTTACATTTGCATGTATACTAAATCAATCAAATCATCTCTTTAAAGCTCCATTGTGTAAGAATTTCTCCCATCTAGCGGTGAAATTGTATATGACAACCAAACTGAATATTACTTTCTAGCCCTTCCTCCTACGGTGGACAAGCCCCAAATGAGCTCTTAGTATCTCCATTGTTTACACGCAGCTGTTCTAGACACTCCAATATTAACTTTGGTCTTGTTGCTTTGCCAGTCGCGTTGTCGTTTTTAATTCTCTTTTTCGCTACCCTGGCGAGTAATCTCCCCCTGGCATTCGTCATGGTGCCAATAGGTGTAAGAGGGCGAAAGGCGGAGGCATGTCCCTCTTTGGCTAATGGATTTTAAAGATGGAGGCGCTACATGGCTGCCGATCATTCGAGAATACATGTATTAGCTGGTGGAAGTAATTACACATGAATGAGCACATATTTTTGAACGAGCAAAGGTTTTTTTGCTAAGAATCCACTCAAACATTACACAATGTAGGTTTAAATTACATGAACAATTTATTGGAAATACATAATTTGAAGTACACTGACTCCATTTTCCTTTTAATAGTACCAAATGACATACTTTTCAGAAACCTTCCTATTTGCCCGGTCAGTTCCTTTCTAGGAGAGGAATAGAAAACGTTGTGACCCGTAAAAATGAAGTGTTACCCATTGGTTTAGTTTCCTGCAACCTTTAATTCTGTCTGAACCTATTCTTTTTTTGTCACACGTTTATAATGTAAATACATGGCAAGTCTGCAAACCTGGGCAGACGCAGCAAAAGGCAAACAAGCATTTGCATGGCCTTTGGCTGCTACTTACTAGAGTTAGAACAATGTTTTGTCATTTTAGCATTATCTTTTGGATGCTCTCCCTGGTCCTAATTGTAAATGTGGCCCCCGCTGTTGTTGCTGTAAAAAACACAGCATGTGTCTGATGCGCATTACTTGGCATTTGTAAGACTGCTATTGTTTGTAGTTGTAACCAGTGTTTTCCAAGTGATAACACAGTTGTGTGTTTTGCTATGTTCCCACTGATTTCCCTGTAAGCAGCTGTTCCTTTGTGATTAGATGTGCTGTAAACTTTAGGCTTTTTGCTGTCTTGAGCCCATTTTTCTGTTTATTTGACGGTCCAGATAAGCAGCAAGATTCTCAGCCCCTTGGCACCTGTGTGAAGTCGGCATACTCTTTCCACTCCCGTTGCACTAGTCTCGCATTGCCAGACCTTCCGCCACAGCGCTGCGGAGGAGGAAGCAATCCAGGATGGGAGAAGAACGTGCATTGGTTTATTGGCATTTCTTTAAACCAATCACAATCGTCTTGGAAGGTACTAAGCCCCGGTGCCACTGCAGGACAGCCTCAGGAAGGAACTTGTTTTGATGGAACATGTGTATGATCAAAAGTTGTTTTAGCCGTGCAACAGAAAACTCAGATTGGACAGATAGTCTAGCTAGCTGTCTGGATTTACCCTGCAGAGATCTGAGGAGCAGTTAACCATAGTATTCATAAATCCACCGGAGTTTAAAATGCCAACACAAAGAAAGCGGAAGGTAACAAGACATCCAAAAAGAGTGACATCCGGCGGAATTTCCGGCAGAACGAGAGCAATCCCGGAAGTGGAACGTCGTGGATATAGACTATGTTTCAGTAACAAGCAAGTTAGATTTAGCTGCTGCACAATGTGTGTTTGTATGTTTGTGTGTTTGTGCTAAGTTCCTGCTAAGCCTGAGCTGGAGCATAGCAGCAGAAAATCATCTGGTGGCAGAGTGTTCGAGACATCAGACCATGGGAAACGCTGATAAAAACAAGCAAAAGAAGTATTTCACAACACTAACATGGCTCCAATCATTTTTAGGCCTGTGGTCATTATTTAAAAGCTTAAATCATCTATAAAATATCATAAAATAATGACAAATACCACATACATTACCAAAGACCATAGTGTCAGTTCTCTATTAGTAACAGGGCTCTAGAGTGCGACCAAAATTTGTAAGGGTGCGACTAAGATTTTTCCTAGGTCGCACCGGTGCACCTAATATCCTCGCATCTGCTGCCTCTCCACGAACGAAGCGATGTCGTTTATATGGATATGGTTTAATGTTGCGTTACATGACCCATTCCTTCTGGAAAGCCGTGCCTGTGTTTGGATCTCTCCTCTGCGCAGCCCCCCCCCCATTCACTCACACACACGGGCCGGTTCACCTGCAACATGGAGAGACACAGCGCCGCCGGTCCACATGCTGACATTTGTCAGTTTTAATTGTTATTAACACAGCTGTATATTGTTAAGTATGAGAGGGAAACCTGTATTGGTACCAGTGTTTCTGCTGGTAACTCTCTGTTATTGCGGCCGCCACGGCGAAAAAACACATTAGAAGTTATTGAATGGAACTAACTTCAGTTCGTTGAGTAATAGTGTGTAAGACGGAGCCTGCTGGACCTGGGCAAGAGATGTGACCCATGACCACATTATCATAGTTCATAAAAATGCAGCGCAGCCAGGGACGATACAGACATTTCATAGCCTACACAAGACGTGTGTAACGCCACTGACCCGCATTCGACCCGTGCTGGACCCATTCATAATGAGTCAGCCGTCACTCTGTGAGTAGTATACGCTTCAGTCCATCATACTCCCCCTCTCTCCCTATATGAGCTACTGGACTATCCGGGTCTGTTATTGAAAACAAGTGAAGGAGCTTTCTCAGAGATATATTTTTTTAAATATATCCCAGGCTATTTATTTCAGATAATTTACATGTGTTGCAGCTGTATATTTTCAAATTGGGAAGGAAACCCTGTCTTTGCATTTTATTTTAATCACATCTGTTTTAATAAAAGTGTGAAAAAGTGAAAGTGTGAAAAGTGGCTTTGACTTAAAACTGAACATTTAGCCCACTTTGTAAAAAAAAAAATATATATATATATATATATATATATATATATATATATATATATATATATATTGTGTATCGCCATTCAGCCGAAAAAATACAGAGATATGATTTTTAGTCCTGGACGATCTGATAAGAATCAGTGTGGAGGGGCCCAGCTTGGAGAATTTTGATGCTATGGAGTGTGGCAAGCTGGTGTAGCCAAGGCCAAAGGGGAAGAAGGCCAAATTACAGGTGTTGGCCATCTGAGGGGCATTTGACAGCAAGGGGGGACCCGCTATAAGACTTTGAGTACAGTATGCTTCAAATAAAAAAATGTACCAACTCCTTATTCTTGTTTAAAATAATTGACATAATATATATATATATACAGTACAGGCCAAAAGTTTGGACACACCTTCTCATTCAATGCGTTTTTTTTAATTTATTTTCATGACTATTTACATTGTAGATTCTCACTGAAAGCATCAAAACTATGAATGAACACATATGGAATTATGTACTTAAGAAAAAAGTGTGAAATAACTGAAAACATGTCTTATATTTTAGATTCTTCAAAGTAGCCACCCTTTGCTTTTTTTATTAATAAGGGGAAAAAATTCCACTAATTAACCCTGACAAAGCACACCTGTGAAGGTAAAACCATTTCAGGTGACTACCTCATGAAGCTCATTGAGAGAACACCAAGGGTTTGCAGAGTTATCAAAAAAAGCAAAGGGTGGCTACTTTGAAGAATCTAAAATATAAGACATGTTTTCAGTTATTTCACACTTTTTTCTTAAGTACATAATTCCATATGTGTTCATTCATAGTTTTGATGCCTTCAGTGAGAATCTACAATGTAAATAGTCATGAAAATAAAGAAACACATTGAATGAGAAGGTGTGTCCAAACTTTTGGCCTGTACTGTATATATATGAATGTATATGGAGTGTGACCTTGAAATTGTGGCGTTAATGGCGATGCATGGAAAAATTTGGGTGCACCTAAATTTTGTGCTGGTGCACCTAAATAAAAAAAGTTAGGCGCACCAGTGCAACCAAGGCAAAAAGTTAGTCTGGAGCCTTGAGTAACATTGTACTAGAAATGAAAAACAAGCATCCAAATCATCCCACTTAGGAAGCTTTAGCCAGTGTTTTTACTTTTATTTGACTGAAGGAAAGAGGATTTATTTCAATAATCTCATATCTGTTATTATAAGTAACCTACTGTCAACAGAGCACATCAGGCAAATTCCACACACTGTGCAGGCAAATATACAGTAGTTACTTAAAGGGACATATGATTTATAGTCTCTATTAGGTGGAATCGCAACATCTGCAGGGTTTGTGTCTTCCTACACAAGTAGCACTACATGCCGAACACAACATTCGCATAAACAAAGTCACATTCCCACAACAGAGAGAAGTTAGCCAAATATTTACAGCAGATATTCAACAGGAATGTATGGCAGAGAGGTAGAACATCATGCAATACTGATGGAAAAAAAACACTCATTTTGTGTCGGAGGGCGACTACAAAAGTGTGTCCTTAACTTTAGACCTTTAACTCAGACCTTTGAGTAGAAAATTAAAAATATACACCATGATGTCGTAATAGAGCTGGGCGATATGGAGAAAATACAATACCAAATATACATCGATATCGATATTGCGGCGATATTGTAGGGTTGAGTATTGATGCTTTCACAAGATATTTACCCAGTGAGATTTTTGATAAATAATCTTCAATAACTTGCATATAATGACATTAAGTTCACAAAATGACATCACTTTACTACTGTAATGCAGCCTAACCAGGAAAAGGCGACAGTTGTGTCATATTACGATATAACGATATCCAAAATATAAGAGACATACTGTATCTAGCCTCATATATCGATCAATTGATCGATATATTGCCCAGTAAAGGTGTTGAAATCAATCAAATATTCGATGCATCGAATCGTGGACATGGACGATGCTGCATCGATAATCGGCCGGCTCATAATCGATTATTTCTGTTTACAATTGAATGTAGGCCTAACAACATTTTTGTTTACATATTCTGTTATGTTTTGCACATTGAGGAAGTGCCATGTGCTCAGTGCTGTAGTTTGATGTATCCAATGTATTTAGCATTAGAGCACTGCAGAATGTTTTGTTTTTGAAGCTTTGAAAAGCTATGAATTAAATATCCTACGTGGCTTTAATAGAAACATTTATTTGACGCATCGTGATGCATCGAGATATCGAATTGAATTGTTGACATGATAATCCTAATCGAATGGGGAGATCAGTGAAGATTGACACCTCTATTGCCCAGCCCTATGTCCCATCCCCAGCCCATACAGTATGTACTGTAATCTGTACAACAGTTCCTGGTAGTTAGCGGTGTTGGAGGTTGAAGGAGTCTCCTCAGCCAGGGAAGCGGGGGTTGGCCATCTCCCTGTCGCAGCTGGTGTCCACACGCAGCCCTGCCGGAACACAGAGAATACTGTTACTATTGACTGACAACGTAACGCCTCTCCGTCTTCTCTCGGGACACGCTAAAGGAAATCAATCGAAAACAAATCAGGGTGAAAGGCACTCAAGCATCTACAATTAGATCTTCTAGTGTTGTGCAAATGTCTTATGAACATGTAAGTACTGTTTGTGCAGAGAGGGCCACCAGCAGTTTTACGTAAGTCTGTTCATTATTTCAGTTGATTGCATCACTTTATCACCACCTCGTACAGAATTTCCTCTGTTGAGCTGCCATGCGGAAACCTTGTATGTCCAAAACTGTCACTTTTCAGGAAATGGGGGGAAAAAAGGCGAGATTGGAAACGTTTTATTGAGCTATTTACTCACCAGGTGCCGTGTCCGGCACTACATTAAAGATGGGGGCGGGGTGGAGTTATGAGGTTTTGCCGACAGTTTGAGGATCCAGTCGAGTTACTAGATTTAGTCCCAAGCTCTCCACAGCATAATAGGTGACCAATAGCAATGATTTATGAACAAAACAAAATGACAAAATATGGAGATACAAGGTTTCCGCCCGTCAGCTTATATTATGCCCGTGCCCGTTATTTCTACTGTACAGTGATGTTCTACGACAAGTTATTCTTCATGTTTGTGTTGAAAATAACTACCTTTTCAACGAGGATGGACGTTTATCGGTGTTTTAAGCCCCCAATGTCTCCTTCCAGGCAGCGCTGCCTTCCAGGCACTAGGATTAGGCAATGGTTATGGTTAAGGTTAAGGTTAAGGTTAGGGTTAGGGTTAGGTGCCTTGAACAGTCTTCAACGGTCGCAGCGCTGCCTGGAGCACATTCTGCATGTCCAACTGTGCCTTTAAACTACATTACCTTAGCTGTATTTGTATTTTGATTCAGAGCACCAAAATATGTCAGATTCTATATTATAATCTGCACATTGGAGAATGCCCAAGACCCTCCCACAAGTTTACCTTCTTCTCACTCTTAAGTGCAATGCTAAATTGCTGGATTACCCCTTTACAGGTCCAATGTGTGGGAATTTCTCCCATCTAGTGTTGAGATCATATATCGCAATCAACTCTCTCGCACCACGCAGTTCAAAGTACGTATTACAGCTACGGTAGCCTTCACGCTTTTTTCTGATGCTCTTTACCTTGTCCTTAACTTTAGACCTTTAACTCAGACCTTTGAGTAGCATAAAAAAAAGAAATATACATCATGATGTCCTAATAGAGCTGGGCGATATGGAGAAAAATACAATATCACAATATTTTTGACCAAATATACATGGATATCGAGTTCAAAGTACGTATTACAGCTAGGGTAGACTTCACGTTTTTTTTGATGACGCCGCTCTCTTGCTCTTTTCAATATCCTTTTCCTTTTACTGGGCGAAGAAAACTCCTGTTCCTGAAATTTGGATTTTGAATACGTGTGGTCCTCCATGTTTCCTTCTTCAATCTTGCCGGGGGCCGGGAAGCTACGATACCCATTAGCAGCACCTGTGAGTTTATCATGGGACAGCGAATACGCGGGAGGTGGAGCAGTATGTCCTGTTTGTCCCTTACCGGCTAACGTATTTCAAGATGGCGCATGAATATGGGAGCGTCTACCCCAGTTCAATGCAAATGCAAATGTAAAATTTCAAGCCAATAGGAATGCTTGGAATTGATGGTGGTGGCAAATGGACAAGTTTGTGAACGGGCAACGCAGATTTTGATAATGAACAACTAAACACGTTACACACTGGACCTTTAAAATAAAACCATAGTAGAACTACAGTGTGTTTTGTAGTTTTGTTTAGGTGTTAACCTAGTCTCTATCGACAACATGTTTCATTTACGGGTTTGTTCCAGTGCCGTCATAGCGTCCGTCAGATGCCCCCCCCCCCCACCACCTTCCGCTTTCTTTGTGTTGGCATTCTAAACTCCAGTCGATTCCAAAACGTCTTCGAGCTAGAACCGACAATCAAATTCTTGATAATTTAATTTAATTAATTTTTTTTTTTTTGTAAAATTCTCATCTCACACTCACAGCCATTTTAATTCCAGAGCTCGCCTCTCTACGTGAAAATGTTCCCCCAAAACAAGTTCCTTCCCGAGGCTATTTTGCAGAGGCAACGTACCTGCATCCGGCGCTTAGCGCCGCCTAAGACGATTGTGATCGGTTTAAAGAAATGCCAATAAACCAGAGCACGGTTTTCTCCCATCCCGGAATGCTGTGTGTGGACTAGCCAGACCCTCCTCCGCAGCGCTGTGGAGGAACGTCTGGCAATGGGAGACTAGTGTTAACCCAACTTTATTATTTTTTCTCAGGGATTATGAAGAGATTGTTTACCAGTTATCCTAGCAGTCAGGCCGCTGTGTCCCTCCGTCTGGTGTGTAGGTTTTGGTTTTATGACCCTGGTGTAAATGAGTTCCCCATTAGCTGTAACGAGACCCGCAGCGTTGGTGTGAATGAGCCATCAGTTGGGCTATCTGTCTTGCCATGGCGGTTTTCTCTGGAACAGGTGGCGCTATTTTGCGCGGCCGAGCGTTCACCTTCACCTCCTCTTCATCACCCCCTCCAAAGACATCGTCAGGCTCATCCAAAAGGCCGGCGGAGCGCAGACGCACGGCGGAGAGCTCCTGGAGCGTCACCATGGGCAGAGGGCTCGCCAGAGATCTGAGGAAGGCCGAGGAGTCGGAGTGGTGGCGACGGTGCGGTTTGGCCCTGACGGGGGGTTCGGTTGTAGGAGAGGGATCCGGAGGGGCCGCGTTGACCGACTGAGAGTTAGCGGCGGGACTGGACTCGGGTTCATGAACGATGACTGGTAGGGGGATCTGCAGAGACAGCCTGTTGGCGCGGGCCAGCGGGGACGCGGCGCCGTACCTGGGACGCAGCTTCCAGCCTCGGGGGTCGTGGCCTGTGATGACAGACGTCGGGACGGCAGGAGGAGAGGAGCAGGAAGAAGTTGAGGACGATGAGGAGGAGGAGGGGTGACTTGGTGAGCTACAGGCCCCGATGGGGGGGCAGGAGTTGCGTTTGACTGAATAACGGGAGGCCGCGCGGGGTCGGAGGAGGGACACTCCGCGCTGAGGAGGCTGGGGCTCCTTCTTGTTCTTGCTCACGGTGATGACGGGGGACGCCCCACACTTGCAAAAGTCGGCTGACCACCGCCGCTGATGGGAGCGCGCGGCCCCGTTGGAGACGGAGGAAGGTCTCTCCCCGGGCTCCCGGCTGCGTGGCGTGACGTGTTCCGGTCCCTGTCTGCTCCTGCAGTCTCTGTTCTGTGCCCTGAGACTCACAGGCTTAGAGTCAGACACCTTTTCACTCATCTGGCCACTACCCTTAGCACGGGCTGGGCTAGCAGTGCTATTAATAGCAGCGGGACATTTGTTCATCTTGTGTGGAGTGTCTGCCTGGGCTGGTGAGCGTAGATTAACCCTGTGAAGAGAAACGTGTAGAAAGTGAGAGGACGGAGGGTGGGTCAGGATGTTTTCATTTTGAAAAGAGGAACAGGAGACGCCCATCTCGACTTCTCAGATCCAGTTTCATAACCAACGTCCTTTTTTGAAAGGACATTGTTGAACTGAAAACCCACCGGTTTTAATAAAAAAAAAAGGCATGACATTTATATTGTTATACAGTACTGTCGAGCTTTAGCTTTAAGCTATTATTATTGTGGTGCAAGTGGACATGAGTCATAGAGTCAGCAAACTGGCACAGTTATACACAGCTATATGTAATAATAATAAAGTTGGCTATCATTAACAATAATGCAACAGTGCAACAATAAGCTAACCATACCAGACCAAGTGAGGTCAAGCATTTACTTTTGTCACTTATGAATTCAGCGTTACATTTGTAAGAGGAAGTTTGTGTTATTAACGTCTTTCTTTAAATTATATGACAAAATCTGTTGCTTTGAACATACGTCAAAACCAAAGACTTGACAATGAACTCTGACATTTTTACCGCGCGAACACCTTTGTGTTCACAATGTGAATGTAAAATATAAAACGTTGTTTACCTGCAGAGTGGTGTTGATCGCAGTTCTGGACTAATCTCTTTCTGTCATCTCTTTCTTAATATCACACTGCCTCTCTGTATTTCCACGCCCAGCGCCCCATACGCATCTGAGCACAGCTTCCTCAAATCAACACCCATCGAACCCCCCCCCCACACACACACACACACACACACACACACACACACACACTAGTCAGGGTTGACTAACAGGTGTATATTTAGAAAAACGTGAAGTAAGAGCAGCATGGGAAAGTAGAAACACATCTCAGATATGAACAGGATTTAACCTGTGGCCTGCTCATTAAAAAGGTAGTCCACTAAATCATAAGAGAACTTATTCTCCCACGCAGCTTATTTATTTCTACTGTAAATATAACCATGTGGCAATAAGAAATCCTGATGCTATAATGCAACTTGCGCGCTTATGGTTAGCTCTTACTTATATAATGTTAGCTTTTATTCATATATAAATATATACATTTATATATTTCAGTACTTTTATCTAATATTTTTCAGCTCATTTTATATTATCTCATGTTATTTTATAGTATATGTGATTCTAGATAAACTTACATTTATTTTATTATTATGATTAGACTTATTTAAATTTATTGAATTGTTCCAGTACTATCGAACATGGATTTTATCACTTTTAGCGTACCCGTGGCTGTCGCAAAGTAATCTTGTTGTGCTACACAATGACAATAAAGTGTTTGAACTTGAACTTTGCCCAGTCTTGGACCAAATACATATTTACAAATGAAAACTGTCCACATTGAGGTCTGAGTAACCACAACATAGCTTATTAGGGGAAATGTTGTTGAGATCCCTGTTGTGCCACAATGAGTTTTAGTGTTTTTTTTTTTTTAAAGATAATTTTTTTGGTCTTTTTTGCCTTTTAATTGATAGGACATCTGTAGACAGGAAAGTGGGGAAAGGGAGGGTGGACGACATGCAGCAAAGGGCTTCAGGTTGGAATCGAAATCCAAAAAATGGTTTTACCAAAGTAACCATGATGCATCAGCATTCATTTTTAAATCAGTGGGAGCGAGGTTTATTTTTTGACTTGTGGGGCATTTGAGACACATTGGTACTATTAATTAGCTAATCTGTTTTGAAGAAACCCACAAAGTCCAGAGAGCTGTAGCAACCATGCAAATTAGGATGTGACATTTTCTAGTGACTCCAATGACCGCTGCAAACACTGTCTATAATTGATTTGATAAAACTTTTTTTCTTGGCATAGGTTGCACTCTTGTCACATTTCGAAGTTGTTTGCAGGCCCTCAGGAAGTACCGGGCTTATGAAGCAAATTGAACGTAGTGACCAAACTACTTACTTAATGGAACTACTTAATCCCTTATTCTTACTACTATAAGTCCCAGCCTGTCACTTGATGACATTTACCCATAGACCCTTACATGGCGAAAGACAAGTCTGTTTTTTGAGCGTCACGACCTCTGCGAAATGACTCGTTTTCATTTGGTTCTAAAGATTTGGAAAGTCTAGAAGAGACGCACGATTAAAATCATTCAATGGCCATTCAAGTTAGCGGAGCGCTAAACTGGAAGTAGCCGGCCAGCTGAAGTCTCTAGTGCACCCGCTCTATGGGCCACAGGGTGCGGAAGCGTTGCCGATCATCCAGGCAATATTGCATACACGGTTTTGGCTCCATGATGGCTTTGTGCGCCACTGATCAACTTTGATAGGAATGAACGTGGCTCAGACTCAAACGCAATTTCCAGTTCCTATGATACTGCCATGGTTGTTTTCTGACGGCTAAAAATAAGCACCCAGCAAATTGATCAAGTCCAGTAGCCCCTTTATAAACCTACGGCCATTCGGTCTCCCTTCGTACAAAATGTTTTATCAAGCTATCACATGTAGACCCACATACGCACATGCACGTGTCCTCCTCCCATGCTGCCACATGCTGTGTAACTTCTAACGCTCAGTGTCGACAGAGAGCCTTTTGAAGTTTGATCACTTTCAGCACAGAAGCCACGTTCCGGCTTTCACTTCCTTGTAATCCACCCACAGGCCGCCGGGATCTTCCAAGGCTGTGTGATTAATTGGCAGGTTTGCATGCTGTCGAGAGTCGGGGCTGCTAGCTGAGCACCCTGTACATTAATCTCTGTGTAATGAAGTGATGTAAACCCCCGACGAGGGAGCGCAAAATACAGTAAACCTGTAGACGAGGGGAGGGATTACCGCTGATCCGAGTGGTATTCGTCTGATGATGCACTCCGAGAGAGATCGAGGGAGGCAATGTGTGTACTATAAATTGTACAGTAGGTGCGTAACTGTCAGAGAGACCTGACCTTTCTTTTGCTGTTTCACTCGATAGCAATAAAATACACCCCCCCCCTGCTCCCCGCCAGTCAGAAGCGATCAATATGTGCTCATTGATGCTTGACATGTTAACAGCAGCTGTCTGCGGTTTCCACTTTTCTTTCTGGTTTTATTTATGTGCACATTCTCACTCTTAGCAGCCTTTTCTCACCTGAAAGTCCGAATCAAGGTCCACACCAAGGTTCATGCTTTTCTTTTGCATTCATTTGATCTGAGAAGTTCTGGTTTCACACTGCAGATATCCAAGCTCGCTATTAACTATAAATGACATAACTACGTCCTGTCGTCATTACATACGTTAGCTGCGTTTCCCGAAACTTGTAATCAGTTGGTTTGTAGACGGGCTACCCCGTCCTTTCCTATCCTCTCTCTGGTGTTGGAATTTTTTCCTGTTCTGCCGTGGCTCTTTTTGTTTTGTTACGTTACCCTTACTTGGAGAAGCTACAGCATTTATTCGGAGACAAAATGAAACCTACACTGTACATTTACTACCACTTACCACTTAAGTAAACTTATAATTTATTCTCTGCTGCATCCACCGCCACTTTCTCTCATGTACACAGGGTCAGCCCTACGTTCCCACATCCCAATGGTCCCACAGCCCAATGGTCCCACAGCCCAATGGTCCCACATCCCAATGGTCCCACAGCCCAATGGTCCCACAGCCCTATGGTCCCACAGCCCAATGGTCCCACATCCCAATGGTCCCACAGCCCAATGGTCCCACAGCCCAATGGTCCCACATCCCAATTGTCCCACAGCCCAATGGTCCCACATCCCAATGGTCCCACAGCCCTATGGTCCCACAGCCCTATGTTCCCACATCCCAATGGTCCCACAGCCCAATGGTCCCACAGCCCAATGGTCCCACATCCCAATGGTCCCACAGCCCAATGGTCCCACAGCCCTATGGTCCCACAGCCCAATGGTCCCACATCCCAATGGTCCCACAGCCCAATGGTCCCACAGCCCAATGGTCCCACAGCCCTATGTTCCCACATTTCTAAGATTTTTCTTAAAATTAGGCCCTATGTTCCCACATTTCCTGTTCTTTTCTTTTCAAAATGGGTTAGGGCCTAATTTGTGGGAACATAGGGCTTAGGGAACACAGGGCCTAATTTTCAATTAAAACAAAATTCTTAGAAATGTGGGGACATAGGCACGCTCCAACGTACACACTAAGCACTAAGCTATTCCTTAAAGGAGCTACGCTTCTCTTATAACACGATGATAGCCTGTCAGACTTTTGGTCCGAAAGTCCAAACCATCCAAAAAATTGCTTTCACACTAAAGAACCGGACCATGGTTCAGTTTGATCCCGACCAAAACCAAATCTTTTGTTTATCGGACCACATTCCGTCTGTTAGGTCCAGACCATGGTCCAGGGGAGGTGTTACACCTGTTATTTTGGTTTTGATCAAACTGAAAAGTTCAAAAGTATGGACCAAACCCAGGTAAGTGTGAAAGCCTCCTAAAACCCATATACTGGGAACTTTTCAATACAGGTTGCTCTATTACAAAATTGCTAAAGATGAACTTTAAAATGTTTACAATCTTGGACAAAAGTTACAAATTTGAATTGGGCCTAAAAAAAAGTCTAAATGTCTAAAGACGAAGGCAAATGGTTTATAACAACACTCACTCCCAACTTGTTATATGCCTCTGTGTACCTGTTTGGCGTCATTTTAAAATGTGCAAGTTAAGTTTAGGCAACAACACTACTTTGTTAGGTTTAGAAAAGATTGTGGTTTGGATTAAAATAAGTACGTTTATTTGACCTGTGTTTTTTAAAGGAAAGAATATAAGGTCTGAAGTAATACAAGATTTCAGAAATGGGGTGGGAGTGTCTGAAGAGCAGGAGGAGGATTTTCTTCTTTTAATCTGAAGTAGACTGAGAGATTTGCCCACAATGGGAAAGCGCGGAGACCGGCTCAGCAGAGAGGTACAGTATAGCTTTGTGGAACATGGGAGAGATTTAAAGCCTGATCGCTCTGGTTTGGGAGCCAAATCATTTCAAAATCCCATCAGATTTTCTTTTTTAAGGGAAAGACTCAGAGATCCAAGTCTAACAGCTGTTCACACAATTAGGGTTTGGAGGATTCCTGGAAGTGTGAAATGCCCCACATTTTGCTTAATTCTACACTGAAAAAAAGGATGGAGTTGCAAAATAGTTCTACGCCATCTAGTGGTGACCCCGAATAGTCGAATATTCGATCAAAGGGGCCTGATTCGACTGCCACTTTCATGTTCAAATCCTCACAGAGGAGTAAAGCCAATTTCATACCAAAGATTCGCGACGAGATGAGTTAAAACTTGCAGCTGCTTTCAACGAGCCGGTTGGCAATGTTCTGAAACCTGTAGAAGAGATGGTGTATGATCTTCATAGCACAAAGACTCTGTACTTTGGTTCTAACATTTTCGACTTTTAGGCTTTTTTGTAGCTGGATATATCATTTGTTGCGTCTGAATATGAACATGAATAACGTTAGTGATGGTGAGATACTTGCTACAGCTGCATTTCTAGTAGAGATGAAATGGCGAAAACGTTTTATTTCTGTGAGTCACTGCTTTGTTCTAACGACGCTCGCTTTCTATGGTCACTCTTCAGCTCGCTCAACCACATTACAGTGCTCGCAGGCGCTCGTTGAGCGTCCAAAACTCTGCCATTTCGACTGGCTGACAGCTTGTAACATAGAAATAAAATGCATTATGGATTACTTTATTTTTCTCCAATTAGGAAAGGAGGATCATGCCATTTTGGCTACATAGGAGTGCTTAATGTCTGATTTTACATAGACTACTTGTTTGCGCCAAATAATATACAGCCTATTATGATATTAATAGGCTGTATATTATTTGGCGCAAACATATTTGGTGCAAACATATTGCTGTGAATAAAAATGTGAAAAGAAAGAAGCTAAATGTTTTTAAATCCAACAACCCCGCGACAGATTTAATTTTCACTTCCCATGATCCATGACCGACGGTAGCAATTGAGTGTGCCGTCCTTTATAATTTGTTCATAGCATGTATGATTGGTTTTCTTGCAAAGAATATTACGCTTAGGGTCTCAACAAAAAACAGCATGATGTGATAATTTTCTGAATAATTACACATTTTTGTGAAGGACATCTTTTTTTTTTTTTACAGCTTGCTGAATACAATTGTAATACTGATGAAATGTCCATTTTCCTCTGTCATAACATCCTAACCTTCCTGTTCTCCTCCCTCAAACTGTAGAAGTGTTCTGTCACAATCTTGAACCCTCTTAAACGCTGACTTCATTGTTGCATAAGCTCTCCATTTCATTCCAAGTACCTCCATCTCACTCTTATCCAGGCTTAGCAGCAGAATCTCTGTCCTTCACGCTATCCTGTGAACAAAAAAATGAGGCAGGCTGTAACGTAATACAAATACAAAATACAAATACAAATCCTTGGATTTTCTGTGGCTCTTTCTTTAGTATCTTTACTATGTGAAAATTAATTTCATTGCCACATAAATGCAAACTTTTGGTTGGACGTAAGATTGGATTTAGATTGAATCACATACAAATGCACACACAATAAAATATCCGCCCAGAGAATGTTAATGGGCAGTAATTACCATAGCTGAAATGATTTCCATAATCATCTGGGCTAATTAGAAACATTAAAGTAGGGCAGCTACTTGGCTGTAATGTGAGTTATTGTAGCCCGCATATATATTCCTATTTTTACTACTGACAGATGGTCAGTATAACGAGACACCGCCACAATGTCAAACTACACGTAGATATTTTGATGGGGGTTGGAGCTGAATAAATTGGTGTTTTTTACACATGCCCTTCCACTTTTTGTATCTTTTAACTACATGATTTTTTTATTTTTATTTGAATGAAATATATTAGTCTGGATTATAGTGGCGAGTTTTGAGTGTCCCACGTTACCATTTACTCAACTTGTACTTTGGAAGAATTCATTTTGTAATTTGACATTGAAATAGTTTCATCTTTTGTCACGATGATCGTGAGGTAACCAGTAGGAATGCAGCGTTCAAACTTTGATGCGTTGTTTTGTTGGAGCCCTCTGCTTTGGCGCAGCAGCTGTGTCCTTGGAGAGAAAAATGTGTCTGAATGCAGACTAAAGATATAGTCAGACTGCATTTTGCCAGGGGACATTTACCCCTGTAGTGGTGTTTATATTCAATTGCCAAGCAGATTCTAAGCGAACTTTTGAAATGTCGCAAAAATGAAATGCAAATTAAGCGCCTGTCCATCAACTGGTTTGGAGCGAGAAAAAAACTAGGCCACGCAAAACGTAGGATGTTAGTTGAAAGAAAATATCAGTAGAAAACTGTCATTCTTTTATTAGTGGTGCCTTTTTATAATCAATTCAATGTTCAATTTGTTAAATAAAAGAATGATTTCATTTGTTTTAAATTCAATACATTTCTTGTATATTAGCGGAATACTGAAAGCAGCAAAGCAGCGAAATGCAGAACTGAGTACACTTTAACATCTGTATTATCACGATATTCAGCAACGCAATATCGCAAATCACACATTTTCCTTATATAGCACAGCTCTAATGGGTTACACTTTACGGGTGGCTGTAGTCACCAGTAAACAGAGTAGAAGAAGTAGAGGTTGCGAACCGAAAACAAAACATGACGCCTTGGCCATCTAACCCATCAATGAGAGAAAAATGAAGAGAGGTCTTTAGGAATTTGTATTAAATGTATGCTACTTTAAAACTTATTCAGCCAAGGCATTTCCATATCCCATTTAGTGCATCAACTCAAAGGCATAAGTGCTCGAGTGAGCGTTAAAAAGTTTTTGCGCAGTTGCGTAACTTTGATCTAATTTTGCCATTTTTATTTGGCTTTTCTAATGCAATACTTTAAAATGCGCATAACGGCATGCAATGCAACCTACTCTCTCAAACTGACTGGGGATTGGAGAGGCCTAGAGTTTTGCATGTCAAATATTGAGTACATCTGGTTTTTATATTGTATGGAGATACAGTACATGTAAGTGCTGAGACTTTGAGTTTCTAAATCATGATTTACTTTGGCATGAATGTGCTGCAAGTTCTTTTTGCTAATTGTTGGACATAAGCAGATATTGATGCATTTGTGATAAGCTAATAAAAGCCACCAATATTAACCTGGCTGATCGCGTATCGATGATGTTACCATGGATTGCTTTGATAAGCAGGTCAGTCTCATTGTGCAACAAATGTTGTTTATGCATAATATCTGTCCATTACAACCTCCCTGGAATGTCACATCCACTTCTGTTGTTCCCACATACACAAATAGCCTATCATAATTGTATTACCTTTAATCAGTGTACTGGAATATTGCCAGGCACATTCATTTGTTTATTTTCTGTGGATGAAATCAAATGAACTACAGTGAAGACTGACCTGTCCAATACCAATCAGGTCTGGAAGGACTGCAACCATTTTTCTTCTTTTATAGCTACATTGATCTAGTCTTGTGTAAGTCGGTTTCTAAGCTCCTCAGTGACATGACTGGTCATTTTTAAAAGATTGCACGTTTGCTGTAGTGAACTACCGACAAGATTTCTATGAAAAGTGCATGTGAGAAGAGAATCAGCGTACCAAAGACCCCACCGAGACATTATGGCCGTTTTAACCAAGCCAGGTAAAAGAGAGCCAAGAAACTACTGGCCTATAATCGGAAGAAGATGGATGGATAGAGATGTAGGGGGAGGGAGAAGAAGGGTGAACAGGGGATCTACAGGGAATAAGGGAGGTCAAGACGGACTGCAGCCAGTGAACAATAAATGAATCTTTTGTCCTTCTCTCTCTCTCCCTCTCTGTGGATCCATCCATCTCCTTTGTCACCACTATATATCTCCAATCCCTCCCCTGCATCGTGTCTATCTCCTCCGTACTCTCTCCCTTCCCTTCCTTCTTTTCCCATTTTTTGGATTACTTCACCACTCTGTGCTCTTTTCCCGTCTCCAGGCATGGCTGACAGAGATCCATGAGTACGCTCAGCAGGACGTGGTCGTCATGCTGCTGGGCAACAAGGTGAGATCTTGTTGCCAACACTAGGAGATGGATGGACAGATGGACTCATAGAGGGTGGGAAAGGAGGGACCATAGAGGGAGATATCAGAGAATCGGAGTGTAGAGATGGATTTATGGATGTGTCTGGAAGGAGGGAAAGCGATGTAGCTACTTTATATGCATTGCAGACTGGATTTTCAAATGTCCTTGTGTTCAAATGGAGTGTTTACTGGTCATTTCAACAGATAGGCTATCCTTTGGAAGAGTGACAATAGATCAATTCATCAAAGCTTAACTAATCACTAGTTGATATTTTTTGTTAACAATGTATCAAATGACTGTGTGTAATATTAACAGAGGATAATTATCACCCAACTCTACAGTTCCACTCAGTTCTATGGAGCTTAGCATCATTAAAGGTCCCATGGCATGAAAATTTCCCTTTATGAGGTTTTTTAACATTAATATGCGTTCCCCCAGCCTGCCTATGGTCCCCCAGTGGCTAGAAATGGCGATAGGTGTAAACCGAGCCCTGGGTATCCTGCTCTGCCTTTGAGAAAATGAAAACTCAGATGGGCCGTTCTGGAATCTTCTCCTTATGAGGTCATAAGGAGCAAGGTTACCTCCCCTTTCTCTGCTTTGCCCGCCCAGAGAATTTGGCCCACCCATGAGAGAGAGACATCATGGCTTTCAAACGAGCAAAGTGGCAGTTGGTCAAGGCCAATCAACTTTGGCATTGTTGCTCCTCAACCTTGTTTGAAGCCACAGCAGGTTGCTGTTTCAACGAAAAAGCTGACTGTACGCCCCCTGACCACCAAACAGCAGGCAGACAAAGTTAGTGACTAGCTGGTAAAGGAAGTTGGGCATTTAACTTCAGCAGCCTAAAAAGCCAAATATTTTTCTCAAGTTGGTGGAGACCAAAGCAGAGCTAAAATAGGGGGGGATATTGCTCATAAGGTTAAGGCTCCAAATTAATTCTCATGTTTTTCCACGTCTATTAAAGGTGTACATAGGACACTGTTTGCTAACAAGTTAGCCTTAACAGCTTTGTAAGGCGATAAAATGCCAGATGTTGTATTCTTAGCTTGTTATGGAGCTCCCCTGAATCCAAGTGAATACAAAAAGCTATTCAGCAGCTTTAGTCAACATCTTCTACATCTTATCTTATGTGACATTTATGTCCAAATTATTATATTATGATATTATTTTTCAGGGGAGGTGGTCATGAAAATCCAAACCAAAAATTCAAATAATGTTAAAGCAGCTGGTGAAACATGAAAAATGACTAGGTATTGAAATGTATGCCGTATGAGAGGAAAAGTGATGTACGTGTCAAACATGGACAGCAAAAAGCTGTGAATTCCCTGATAACCGTTACCCACTCTCCAAACACAGTGTGTCAGTGTGAGCTACAGTCTCTAAATTGATATTGTGCGTCCAATGGGGTCTAGGTTGACTCGACACATGACAGGATGGTGAAGCGAGAGGAGGGAGAGAAGCTGGCAAAGGTGAGCTTCACAATACACACACACACATTCATTTTGACACATCTAACAACGATAAATGACTTGATGTGCTCTGCCCACGCAACCACATGGACCCTGAAACCCCACCCCCCCACCCCCCTCATGTAGCTGCTGTGTCTTGATTAGTGTGTGTAATTACGTAATAATGGAGGCACATCATTTTGTTGTTGTTCAGAATAAATGAGGGGGGCTTGCTAACTTAATTTTCCAGGCCGGTTCGCTCAGATAAGCTCTGAGAGGCGTGTTAGAGTAAATGCGAACAGTAGTGGTAGGGAGAAGCTGGAATATTGATATGTGTACACACACACACACACACACACACACACACACACACACACAGAATGAGATAACTACACCTGGGAGCATATTTTTTTTAAAAGCCAGAAATCTCTGCATCCATCAAAAGGGTAAAATTATTTGTATTCATTATCAACCGTCCCATCCCTCTCCTGTTACTTTAAACTAGAGCTGGGGCGATGGGGAGAAAATCAAATATCACAATATTTTTTACCAAATCTATCGATATCGATGCGGCGATATTGTAAGTTTGACTATTGGTGCTTTCACAAGATATTTACAAAATCAGATTTTAAATAAATAATAATAAGTAATGTGGATATAGAAGTGGAACGCTAGAACCGTCTGGTAAGTTCAGAAAACTCCATCACTGTACTGTAATGCAGCCTTTAAAACCAGGAAAAGACGACACTTGTGTCATATAGCGATATCATGTTATCCCCAATTTAAGGGCGTTTTTACACATACCTTATTTGGTCCGGACTTTCTGACTTTTTAGTTTGATCCACACCAAAATTACAGGTGTGAAACCTCCGGATCAAAAGACCAAATTTTGGTCCGATAAAAAGAGGTGGTCTTGGTTCGGACCAAACTGAACTATGGTCCGGTTTGTTTATAGTGTGAAAGCAATTTTTGGATGGTTCGGACTTTCGGACCAAATACAAGAAGCTCTGGCAGGCTCTCCTTGTGTTACAAGACCGGGGAAGCTCCTTTAAAGGGGTGATAGAATGATTATATAGAGTATTTCACACTGTTCCGTATGGTCTCCTAATGGGATATGTAACATTGGTTGGGCTGAAAATGGTCTGGTTGATATTTTATTGGCCCTTATGCATCCCTGTGTTTTGGCTCTATTTGAAACAAGAGCTTTTCTTCCAAATATGGTATGCTCGTGAATATTTAGATGAACTGCGCGCTGATTGGTTGAGCGAATTGCCATAGGCAGACATTAGAGATGCGCGCTGATTGGTTGAGCGAATTCCCAATACACACACATTAGAGAAGCGACAGAATCTCATATTCCAGACACTGCAATGTTTCATTACCAAATTCACTTCTGAGACTTTTTTATGTGAGAAATCAACTATATAAAGCTCAAATATGGGCCGTTTTACGAGAATTGATGGCTAATTGCAAATATGGTAAGACTGTGTGTCGGACTTCAGCGGCGGTGCTGCTGCCTCGCCGCCCGGCCAGCCTTCCTTCACAGACCCCGGCCTGCTGCGAGCTCCGTTAGGCTGGCAGCCCTGACAGAGCTCCAGTGCCTGTAACTCCCCTCTTCCTGCTAGCTAAATGACCCGTTGTGTGAGAGTGAGAGCGCGGTCAGCGCGCTTGTTACACCAGCAATCTCTTACCACATGTTACACACAATGTCACGCCACTTAGCTATACAACATCTAAAGGTCTTATAAAGCTAACAACGGTGTCCGATTTCAAGTTAATATTTGTGAAGTTTAGCTAGGTGTTTTGTTAGCTGCGACTGTCCCTTCAATCCTATCTATGTGTAGCTACAAATCACGGCTAGTTAGCTTCATTTTTGGTCGTAATTCGAGTATTTACAGTTTGAATTTCGTCACGCCAGTTATACAACATCTAACTAAATGTTTTATAAAGCTAACTACGGTGTCCGATTTCAAGTTAATGAATATTTGTGAGCTGTAAGGGTTTTGTTAGCTGCAACTGTCCCTACAATCCTATGTGTACAGATTGCGGCTAGTTAGCTTCATTTTTGGTCGTAATTCGTGTATATTTACAGTTTGAATTTCGTCACGCCAGTTACACATCTAACTAAATGTTTTATAAAGCTAACAACGGTGTCCGATTTCAAGTTAATGAATATTTATGAGCTGTAAGGGTTTCGTTAGCTGCAACAGTCCCTACAATCCTATGTGTACAAGATTGCGGCTAGTAAGCTAGCTTCATTTTTGGTCGTAATTCGAGTATATTTACAGTTTGAATTTCGTCACGCCAGTTATACATCTAACTAAATGTTTTATAAAGCTAACTACGGTGTCCGATTTCAAGTTAATGAATATTTGTGAGCTGTAAGGGTTTCGTTAGCTGCAACTTTCCCTACAATCCTATGTGTACAGATTGCGGCTAGTTAGCTTCATTTTTGGTCGTAATTCGAGTGTATTTACAGTTTGAATTTCGTCACGCCACTTACACATCTAACTAAATGTTTTATAAAGCTAACAACGGTGTCTGATTTCAAGTTAATGAATATTTGTGAGCTGTAAGGGTTTCGTTAGCTGCGACTGCCCCTTCAATCCTAGCTGTATGTAGCTACAAATCAAGGATAGTTAGCTTCATTTTTGGCGTAATTCCGAGTATATTTACAGTTTGAATTTCGTCAAGCCAGTTATACAACAGCTAACTAAATGTCTTATAAAGCTAACAACTGTGTCAGATTTCAAGTTAATGAATTTTTGTGAAATCCAGAGGAATTCTAAGAAGAGGCTAGCTATAGCTAGCCTCCTCTAGCTATAGCTCCATCCAGCCGCAGGCTCTATCAATGAGACTCGCGGACAAGAGGCGTGTATTTCACCGATCGTTTGTTTAAATAACTCATCACATTATAATTACACACATTACAAGATTAAATGGAACCTGTGGTAAGAGATTGCTGGCGTAACAAGCTCTCTGACCGTGCTCTCACTCACACACACCTGGCATTAGGAAGAGGGGAGCTGCAGGCCCTGGAGCTCCGTCAGAGCACCAGCGTTAATAATCCATTATCCAAAAACCGGTGACTTTGCGCGGGTATGGGGTGCTGTCGGCTGCTAGCCCTAACGGAGCTCTATCGAGCTCAGAGCAGGCCGGGGTGTGTGAAGGAAGGCAGTTTCGGGCGGCGAGGCAGCAACACAGGCAGCAACGGCGCTGAACTCCGACACACAGTCGGACAAAATTTGCAATTAACCATCCATTTTCGTAAAACGGCCCATATTTGAGCCTTACAAAGTTGATTTCTCGCATAAAAAAGTTTCAGAAGTGAATTTTGTAATTGAATAGCAGAGATCTGCGCGACCTAGATTCAGAAGACTACCTGATCTCAGGTCAGTTGTGTAGCCTATGTAAATGTTGGGGCGTGACCGTTCTCTTAATACACCCTTGGGCTGACAAAGGTTGCGGTTTTTGGGAGGTTGACGACAACTTCCAGCTTTGTTGGGATTCGCCCGTTTTCAGCGGCAGTTTCAAAATATGAGATTTTCATAGTAAAGGGGTGTCAGTGGGATTTTGAGCTTCTATGTATGTCCTATTTACCCACCGAACTGTCGTTATTCAACTATGACAGGGTAAAATCGGTTTTGCATTCTATCACCCCTTTAAGGAACAGCTCGGTGATTGTGAGAGGGAGTGACGGTGAATGCGCTCAGAGCAGACATCTGTCGGCTATCAGAGCAGAGAATACATCAGCAGTGGTAGTAAATGTACAGTGTAGGTTTCAGTTTGTCTCTGAATAAATGCTCCAGAAAGAAAGTTCCTGTGTCTTGCTTCTCAACATCACAACAAAACAAAAAGAGCCACGGCAGCAGGAGAGAGCAGCAGGTGGTTCGATCCCTACCCCTGCAGTCCCATGTCGAAGTGTCCTTGGGCAAGACACTGAACCCAGAGTTGCCCCCAATGCTGCGCATCCGAGTGTAAATGTGTGTGAATGTTTATCTGATGAGCAGGTAGCACCTTGTACGGCAGCCTCGGCCGCAGTGTATGAATGTGTGTAAATGGTGAATGGTTCCTGTACTATGTAAAAGCGCTTTGAGTAGTCGTTAAGACTAGAAAAGCACCAGTGTTGTAATGTAACGGAGTACAAATACTTCGTTACTGTACTTAAGTAGAAATTTCACGTATCTGTACTTTACTTCGCTATTTAAATTTATGTCAACTTTCACTTTTACTCCACTACATTTCCTAGATAAAATGTATACTTTTACTCCGTTATATTTCCACTAAGCATCTTCGTTACTCGTTACTAAAAAATAAAATTAGAAGAAATGTGTGCTACTGCAATAAGGGACGTTTGGCGAATCACTGCTCCTAGATTGCATTACGCACGCTCCGCACGCCGCGCGCTCTATTTCAGCGATTGTTTGTTGCAAACCGCCATGGAAGCATGAGCACCTACTGGAGCACCTACTGGAGCACCTACTGTAGCACCTACTGGAGGACCTCCCGTTATCGTAGACCACCAGGCTCGATATAAGCAATGGCCCGATGGCCCGCCCGGGGCCAGTAAAAACGTATGTCGGGCTGGTTGCAGCCACAGTCACTGGTGTGTACGTTACTTCACGCAGCACATGTAGCCTACTGACTGGAAACGTTACCGAGGATTATTTACCGCCGATGGCGCAGATGAACTAACGCTACACTCATTACTCTAAGTAGGTAACCTACAATAAAACCTCCATGATTAAAGAGTCAATACTTATCAATAACCCACGTACCTGTTCTACAGGCAGAAACACGTAGAAACCCATATCTCAGTCTGATCTGTCTGCGCTGTCCACTCTCGTCCACCGCGCTGTGCAAACACAGCTCTACTCTGCAAACAGCGACTTTACAAACGAGCTAAAATGAAAGATGTCAGTTTGTAGTCTAACTGTTTGTCTTAATTTGCAACCAATCTTGAACTTTGGACAAACTATTGTAAACATAGCTGATTTCTAAACGAGCCATCCTCTTGCTGGAGCGGTAAACCTATGGATGTATTTTTAGACCAAAACAAATACACGTGGCTACTTAATATGCACGTGAATTACGCGTTCTTCATTGTTGACGATGTTGCCAGTTGTATTATTTAGCAACAGAATCGTCCTATTTCAAATTAGGCATACAGGACTAATCTGAGATCATGTTCTAGTTAAGTAGCCTATCTAGTTATCATTATGGATTTTCCATGTTTGCTTACTAATGTAAAAAATATAGCATTAATTTAGTAAGAAAGTGAAAATATCAAGATGACAAGATGATGCGCTTTAGGTATAATTTTATTTTCTTTATTTGAATGTAGTTGATGACCCCTGGTCTAGCTTTGCTGCTAATGGCACAACATCCAGTGGCTGTGGCTAGCTTTTTTCCTGCTTTTTTGTCCTTTTCCAATCACACCTATGATATTTCTTTCAGGGCCAGTAAAACTGTAGAAGGGGCCAGCAAAACTCTGATCTACTGGCCCCTGGGGCCAGTGGGGATTTCTTTTTATGTTGAGCCCTGCGACCACCCCGACAATGGTGGTGAACTCGGTGAACAGGGTAGTGGTGAAGATAACGTCATACACCCGTGTTGCAAGAAATGTTTCTGTACATTGATGTCAGCTCTAAACATATGCTGTTTGTTCTTTGAACTTAAGAGAATTGTGCCTGAAAAGTCCCTGAATATGCTTCATGCTTTACTATAAGAAAGCCACAATAAAAGTTCTAACCGCTTGCTTTTAAAAAAAAAAACTTTTACTTTTACTTTTTGATACTTAAGTACATTAAATATCAGAAAATTACTTTTGATACTTAAGTACAGTATATATCAGATACTTTAAGACTTTTACTTAAGTAATATTCTAAAAGGTAACTTTCACTTCCGAAGTCTTTTTCTAGTACGATACTTGTACTTTTACTCAAGTATTGCTTTCTAGTACTTTATACAACACTGAAAAGCACTATATAAAAACAGTCCATTTACATTTACTTTGTAAACCTATAATGTGCACAAAAAAGATATATAACACAATAAATGAAAGGGAAAAAGCCAAAAAGCACAATATGAGCGCTTTAAAGGAAAACAGAAAGAAAAAACAATATCACAGTTTTAACACTAGGGGAATAAAGATCTATGTACATTTTAATTAGTGTTGAATTGAATGAATGTATTGTTTAAACTCATTGCTAAAGGCAATAAAGCATGTTTCCTTCCAGTGAATTTACACTTATGAATATGAAATTTGGCCATTATAATAATATTATATATATATATATATATATATATCGGTCAATATATATATTTTTTTTGTTTAGTTCCTGTTTTACTTTGTAGGGGTCACTTCCCATGTATCATGTCTTCTTTGACTTCCTGCCTTGTGTTTTCCCGCCCTTCTGATTGCCTGCCCCGCCCTGATGTGTTTCACCTGTTGATCAGCCCTCGTGTCACCTTTTTCTCGTTACACCCCTCGCTACCTTGTGTATTTAGTCGGTGTGCTGTCAGTTCGTGGTCCTACTTTATGTTAAGACGTTCTGCCTGTGCCTAGTTCTCTGTTTCCAAGTGTTCCTAGTTTTCCCCCCCGTTTCCTGTTTTTTTTTTTTGGATTACTGCCGGCTTACTTGGACTGTAAGTTTATGTCTTATTATGAAATCATTGCAACTCTCCCTCTTACCTCCTACTCATTTCTTCTGTGATTTGGGTCCTAACCCGCTAATTCTGAAAACGTGACAAAACCATAATTAACCTTGAATCTAATTGTTCCTGTCAGCGTCAGACATACAAGAGTGTCAAGTCCATAACATACACACACACACACACACACACACACACACACACACACACACACACACACACACACACACACACACACACACACACACACTTTAATAATAGATGTTTCTCCGTTTCTCTGTGCAGGAGTTTGGAGTGCCCTTCATGGAGACGAGTGCTAAATCTGGACTGAATGTGGAGCTGGCCTTCACTGCAGTGGCCAAGTGAGACACACACACACACACACACACATACAACACAACAGTGTGAAGGAAACTTTTAAAGAATATGTAACTTTTGAGAGAAGCCGTTACACAATCTTCCTCTTACAAATCTTAGCATAAACACACCCCTCCTCAGTTCAACACACTGAGGTTATGCCGCAATAGTCTTACTTGATTATGGTGGCTAATGTAAACCAGTGCAGTGCATTTACATGAAATACCCCTGTTTCTCAAATGCCATGTAAGCACCTTACCCTGGCTAAAATCTGAGTTCTCACACCCCGGTTAACAGAGCTAGATAAGTCCTTTGGTAACCGAGGTACGCGTGCATGTTTACATCTTAACCGGGGTAAGCTGGGGTTACGCATCTGCGCATGCTCTGTAGGTTATAACTTCCCCTCCCCACTCAGCTGCAGAGGTTTATGACTCGGAAATACAAGAGAGCAGTTGGAAGCAACAAGCTTTAAACCTTTAAACCCACTGAGGACTTCGTCATGGCAAGTATTATCAAGAAGACCCATGTCTAGACGGACGAAGAGACACATTTTGACAAAGGTCAACCTGAAGACTAAAGCCTTATTCTGACCAGTTGTACGTTGGCAGAGCACCACCTACTGTATGGGAGGTAGTGTCACTCCCGTAATGTTTCCCATTCTTCCCTTGATGTACACGGGGAGAACTGGCATCATCCGGTTATTCACTTGAGACCATACCCTGGTTACTGCTGTGCATGTAATCACACTGAATAACAGTGGTGGAAGAAGTATTTAGATCCTTTACTTGAAGCTTTAGTGTGTGACTTTTTGATATTAATGAACGTCCGTTACATTCACGCCATTGCCAAATGAGTTGCTACAAAGTTAATTAAGACTATCAGCTCCACACAACTCTTTGTATCTCTCAGTATGGCTATGTTCAGAAGATTGTGGCGTCCGGCAACTTTCCCGCGCAGAAGCTCGAGTGAAGATAACGACCTTTCCTGAAGATTCAATCATGTTTTTTTTAATCCTCAGTGTCCTCCTTGGCTACTAGCAACTGTGTGGAGGAGGGGTGGGGATGCGGTGCGCGGTCACAGAAGGCTTGTATCGTGTGGACACGCCAACAGTGTTGTTGTCATTACTTAGAATTCCTCATGGGGGAGACAGAAACTATGCACTATACCTTAAAGTAAAAGTACCAATACCACACTGTTAAAATACTCAGTTAGAAGTAAGAGTCTTGCATTTAAAAATGTTAAGTAAAAGTATGTAAGTATCATGAGGAAGGTGTACTTAAAGTATTAAAAGTAAAAGTACTCAATGCAGAAAAATCCTCACATTTTAGAAACTGGAAACGATCCAAACAGTTCTGTCAATCAACTAAGTGTTGAATCGGCTTATCTTTTATAGCTGTACTTATTGGGTAGTTTATTTTAGAATAAAACATAATATTTTAGAAACTACATGTGTTTTTGTGTGCAAAAATCTTAATTTGTAAAGTAGCTAAAGCTGTTAGATTAATCTAGTGGATTAAAAAGTACAATATTTCTCTCTGAAATGTAGAAGTAGAAAGTGTCAGGAAAAGAAAAGACTCAAAGTACAATTACCTCACATTTGTACTTAAGTACATTCCTTAAAGTGATGGTTCGAAGTAATTTCACCCTAGGGTCCTTTGCACCATGACCTTGAGCCAGAACCCCCCCAGAAGCTTTTTTTACCTGGGTCTAACATTGGGAGAGTAAATGACCCCACTAATATTGCCCGAAATGATACCAAACTTCTACACTAGTACAAATAGGTTATGCACTCATAAACAGTGTATGGAATAATGCCGTTTAAAAGAACGGCGTTAGGTAACGACGTTATTTTTTCAGTAACGGGGTAATCTAACTAATTACTTTTCCCGTCGTTACAACGCCGTTACCGTTACTGGACGTTAAATGCGGCGCGTTACTATGCACTGATTGAATAAACTGTGTAATCCGAACGCACCCCTGGCTCGCAGCTAGTGAGGAGGTGGGTTTAATAACGAGGTAAGCGATTATGATTGGCTAAGGCAGAGTCATGTTTCATGGTAGCCAATCAGAGCCAGTGTTTTTACACACACGGCAGCACACACGCAAGCTAAACAGAGATTCGATGAAGCAGCAGAGATGGCGAGTCAGGAGCAATCCGATGAAAAGTTGGCGTTTTCAAGGTGGAGATATAAGCACTACTTCAAATTCATTGTGGTCAAAGGCAAGAACGTGCATGTAATCTGTACATTATGTCCAGGAATGAAGACTTTGTCGACATCCGTTGTAAGCAAGTCTAATTTAATGAAGCATCTCACAACGACACGCATCTACAAAGCTAGTGGCCAAAACACCGATACCTCCACCACAGATGATAGCTCGCCATCCTCTAGCAAAGAAGGACTCGGAGCAAAGTCCTCCAAGCAGCAAAAGCTAGATCTTTCTGCTTCACAACAAAAACCTATGACACAGGCTGAAGTCAACCGTATGATAGGCAGGTATGTTGTTAAAAGTTGGCCTATGTGTGTCATATAAGTTTATATGGAGCAACTTTTTTTTTAACAGTAACGCAAATAGTTACTTTCCCTGGTAACGAGTTACTTTTATTATAGAGTAATTCAGTTACTAACTCAGTTACTTTTTGGAACAAGTAGTGAGTAACTATAACTAATTACTTTTTTAAAGTAACGTTCCCAACACTGCTCATAAAACGATGGATTGGAAAGTTTGTAAGTACACCAGAAGTTTATGAACACTTGCCTGCTCTCTTCTGCTCTCTGCTGCTGCTGCTGCTGCTGCTGCTGCTACCTGCAGTTAGACGAGTGCTTAGGGCAGTCTACAAATTACTACACCGAAAAGAGATACAACAAAAATATTTATTTATTAATTTAATGATTAAATAAGGTAATGTCTCCAAACTTACCTCAGTTATCATTTGTCTCCTGCTAGTTATTCTACGGCACTTACTTTAAAAAAAAAAAGTTAAATTAAAAACTATTTTTGTTGCATCTCTTTTCGGTGTTGTAATTTGTAGACGGCCCTAAGCACTCGTCTTACAGCAGCAACCAGTGTCCGAATTACGTGGCAGCCAGAGGGAGCCGAGCTCCCATAGAGTGAGGACTGGCTCCCATGAAAGCACCAAAGTCAAAAATCTGAGGGGGTCTCTCATATATGAAGGTGTCTGCCATATGTGGCATTGTAATTTAATCTTAATCAACGCTCATTATCCATCCCTGTGCGATCTCTTACCATTAAAGATGTTAAATTAAAATATAGGCTACCACGGACGTAGACCTGAGCCTACCCTACGCTCATGACCGCAGCATGACTGCACTTCACCACCACACCACCAGGCTACGTGAGCAAACCGCATACGATCGATTTCACAGCACTTGCAAGTCCGAAGAAGTGATCTTGCTTTTGTCATTAGTTTTGTTTTCAATAACTTTGTAAATAGTGGCAGTAAGCCAACAGCTACGTGCAAGGTGTAACGTCGGACTTCATCAGGCATCTCAAAACGCACCCAGGCAGGTCAGTCACTCACACGCTAATGTGAAAGAAACGTTATTTAGCATATATCGTCACAGGTAACAAGCTAACCATCGCTAAGTGTTGTGCTAATGCTGGGAACAGGCAAATTATATCTTTATAGTTAGTAGTTGCTGAGGCTCAGACATCCATGGGGCACAGGAGGCGGGACGCACTGATCCATCTCCTCAGTAACAAACGCTGTGTCGGGGGGGCAAACTCATGTGATGCGTAATTGATCCCGTGGATGATTTGTAGGCTATTAAGTGAACAGTGTACCCCGGTCCACCAAACACTGGGTCTTAATTCTGCACATATTTGTGTTACTGTAGTCCTATTTACTATTTCATTATTTCATCCATGCGTGGCGCAGCGGATCCGTGCGCACTGTCACCTGCCGTGGAGACGCTGGCCTCACTAACCTCTCCTCCTCTGAGTCGGGTCTCTCTCGCGCTGGACTCAGTTTCACTGAGCATACTAACACTTACGGCCCTATTTTAACGTTCTGAAACACAAGTATGAAACGGAAAACGCAAGTAGCTTTGTGGGCGGATCTCGGCTGCTGTTGCTATTATACCGGCGGGATAAATGACTCTTGCGCCCAACGCAAATCTAAAATGGGTTGGTCTGAAGTAGCTAGGTGTGGTTTGGGCGTAACGTGCAATAAACCAATCAGAGCGTCATCTCACATTCCCTTTAAGAGCAGGCGCGATTGTTCCATGGCGGATTGCTATTATAACGGTGGATTTTCCTGGCGCACGCCAGCGGGAGCTGTCCGAGATGCGGCAAAGTAATAAATGCCCGTCTTGGCCGGGTGGCGATGTTGCTGCGGCCGCTCGGGCGCATCTTCTCAAGTCTGGAGAGGACTGCTGCAGCCATGGAGCGTGGGCCTCCAAACGCACCACCTGCACCTGTTGTGCCCCTTCCTCTTCCCCCAACTCCGTCTCCGTCCACCCGCTCCATCAGGAGCACATCGCGCATTACTCCCGGAACAGATCCCGCCGTAGTTCAACATCACGTCTCCTTAAGTCCTCTAATATTTCCTCATTTATGTCATCAACACATCCATGATTCATGGATATGTTGTGTAAATCACTACAAGCCAAAGAATGCTGCGACTTTTTGAGGACTGTACTGTAAAGTTCCTCCTGACCGATCCAAACACCTGAAGCGCATTTTCAGTAATATTTTCCTTTGTAATTATGTATGGTTTGCAAAAATGGGAACTGCTGCGTCCGTTTAGATGAGAGAAGTGTATGCGCATTGTGCACACGCTACATTATGGCCAAGCATGCGCCCCTAAAATAGCATCTGAATAACGCGCTACTGACTTTAGACCAGGTTTTTCCTGGTCAGTGGCGGAATTGGTTTCTGAAACTGCAAAATAGCACCAAGTACCGTTTGCCCCGGAACACGCCTCCTCTTTTCGCTGAACCGCCCCCAGGAGCACAAATACATTCCCTATTTTATCAAACTGCTTATTGTGCGTAATTTGGACTGACATTGAGATGCATGTTGTTCTGTAACTGGTGTGGCGCTGCCACTATTCTCTTGATTTCCACTTCGACATTAGACATTTTTTTGAATGAAAGAGACATTACATTTAGAATATATGATATCATTACAGGTGACAAGCTAACCATGGCAAAGTGTTGTGCTAATGCTGGGAACAGGCACTTTGTATCTTTGTAGTTGTATCCATATAATGTGACAGACTTAGGTTAATATTTCACCAGGTCTGAGGGCGAGAGGGATGTGTTAAGTAGACCCCATAAAGTTATTCCACAACTGATTTTATTACTGTACTGTCTGGACATGCTTTGAATTCATAAGATTTATGGGAAAGATCAGATGGCCAGAGACTTGACTTGGACACGTGGCAAAAGACTCTGCTGTGTGCATACTGCGCAAAAGCGCCACTCGCGCCTAGGTTATTTAATTGTATAGCCTTGTTAGGCTATGCGTGGGGTGTGCCAACTTTTTTTATGAGATAGAGAGACCCCCTTGAAGACAAAAAGATAATTCGAACACTGGCAGCAACAACAGCAGAGAGCAGAAGCCAGCAGGCAAGTGTTATTTACATAAACTTCTGGTGTACTTACAAACTTTCCAATCCATCGTTTTATGAGTACATAACCTATTTGTAGACGTTTGGTATCATTTCGGGCATTATTAGTGGGGTCATTTACGAGATACAAACGTGGGTCCATTAGCCCCTGCGCTAAGCTATTCAGCTGATAATGCTACTCTACGCTAACTCTCCCAATGTTAGACCCAGGTGAAAAAAGCTTCTCGGGGGGTGTTTGGCTCGAGGTCATGGTGCAAAGGACCCTAGGGTGAAATGACTCCGAACCATCACTTTAAGTAATGTACATAGTTACATTCCACCACTGCTAAATAATGGCAAACTTTAGATGGATATTGCTGTGTAGCTAACGTTCATGAGTCTGTTTTTTCTCTACTTCTGCTACTTTTTTAGCATGCCACAGATAACCATTTCAAGGGCTTTATCACAAAAGTAAAACATCAAGTAATCACGCCATACCTCAACAGACAGGAGTCAAGCTGAGACACGTTTTAAAAGCTAAGAGCAAGATAGCCAATGCTCTTATCTTTTAAAATGAGTCTGGTAGTAATAGGGGAGAGGAGGGTTATTAGGATTTATTTTTTGACGTGACATACATTGGCAATTGTTCCCTACGGCCATGGTATGATAATGGAAAAAATGTCAAACTTAAGCATTCAAATAGACAGGCACACCACTACAAATTGAGCTGTTAACAGGGACAGCGGATGTAAAGTAGCCTCCAGGCTAATTCTGGCACATTTTTACTTTATATGTTTTATTAGTGTGCATTGTCCCTGACAAATAAAAATGAATAATAGGAGATCAGTATCTTAGCCACATGTTAATCTTTGACAGCAGCACATCTTATAGTATTGTTGTGCTTGTGTTATATTTCTTAATAATGAGGATGCTATTTTCTAAATGTGTAGTGACGGGACAGTTTGTGTGGAGTTGTTTACCATTCATAGCCTCGTTATTGTAACAGGCTGCCATGTTGGGGTGTTGCCAAGAATAGCTTGACAGTGTGGCACACAACGGTGTGAATATACAAAATATGAGACCAGCTCTTTTCTTGTTGCTGTCCTCTAGCTGTATGATAAGATCTTTTCAGTTTTCACATCTTTCTCCATTGTTATCTGCTCTCTCCAAACTTCTCCAGCACCTCATCTGTCACTTTTCTAATTTCTAACTCTCTGATTACACTTTTCCTTGACTTCTGTGATAGTGAATCACTGAAAACCCTGGGCAATATGCATGTACATTTTATATTTTTCTTCTTCACTTGTAATATGTGTGGTATATATATATATATTTTTTTACAGTGAAAGATAATGCAGGTTTCTCTTATTATTCGAAGTCACATTCTGTCAGCTCTTATGAGCTAATTAAGACTTCAGTGTGAAGTTTTAGAGTTCTTCTGGCTGTAGCTTCACATTTATTGGACAGTTGTGAGAGTGGTATATGGGTTATCTTCTTCTCTTACTTTAGACAAAAAAAGCCAATAATTGTACTTTATAAAATGTCAGACTTTTACTTTTAAGGTGGAAAAAAATAGATCTGTCTCGCAATTACAGAGATCATAAGTTTCCTGTAGTTCTTGACCAGGTTTACACACACTGCAGCAGCGATTTTGGCCCACTCCTCCATACAGACCTTCTTCAGATCCTTCAGGTTTCGGGGCTGTCGCTGGACAAAACGGACTTCCAGCTTCCTCCAAAGAGTTTCTATTGGGTTCACGTCTGGAGACTGACTAGGCCACTCCAAGACCTTGACATGCTTCTTATGGAGCCACTCCTTAGTTGCCCTGGCTGTGTGTTTCGGGTCGTTGTCATGCTGGAAGACCCAGCCACGACCCATCTTCAATGCTCTTACTGAGGGAAGGAGGTTGTTGGCCAAGATCTCGCGATACATGGCCCCATCCATCCTCCCCTCAATACGGTGCAGTCGTCCTGTCCCCTTTGCAGAAAAGCATCCCCAAAGAATGATGTTTCCACCTCCATGCTTCACGGTTGGGATGGTGATCTTGGGGTTGTACTCATCCTTCTTCTTCCTCCAAACACGGCGAGTAGAGTTTAGACCAAAAAGCTCTATTTTTGTCTCATCAGACCACATGACCTTCTCCCATTCCTCCTCTGGATCATCCAGATGGTCATTGGCAAACTTCAGACGGGCCTGGACATGCACTGGCTTGAGCAGGGGGACCTTGCGTGCGCTGCAGGATTTTAATCCATGATGGCGTAGTGTGTTACTAATGGTTTTCTTTGAGTCCCAGCTCTCTTCAGGTCATTGACCAGGTCCTGCCATGTAGTTCTGGGCTGATCCCTCACCTTCCTCATGATCATTGATGCCCCACGAGGTGAGATCCTGCGTGGAGCCCCAGACTGAGGGAGATTGACCGTCATCTTGAACTTCTTCCATTTTCTAATTATTGCGCCAACAGTTGTTGCCTTCTCACCAAGCTGCTTGTCTATTGTCCTGTAGCCCATCCAGCCTTGTGCAGGTCTACAATTTTATCCCTGATGTCCTTACACAGCTCTCTGGTCTTGGCCATTGTGGAGTGGTCAGAGTCTGTTTGAGTGTGTGGACAGGTGTCTTTTATACAGGTAACGAGTTCAAACAGGTGCAGTTAATACAGGTAATGATTGGAGAACAGGAGGGCTTCTTAAAGAAAAACTAACAGGTCTGTAAGAGCCAGAATTCTTACTGGTTGGGAGGTGATCAAATACTTATGTCATGCAATAAAATGCAAATTAATTATTTAAAAATCATACAATGTGATTTTCTGATTTTTGTTTTAGATTCCGTCTCTCACAGTTGAAGTGTACCTATGATAAAAATTAGACCTGTACATGCTTTGTAAGTAGGAAAACCTGCAAAATCTGCAGTGTATCAATTACTTGTTCTCCCCACTGTATACTCTATACTCTGGTAGGATATCTTTTGATGTTTACATTTAGTAAATATTCAAACCCATGTTTGTTTTTACGGCTGCACCAATTCATTTAATAGAAATACTTAGAGATGGTACACATTTCACCAAAATTCAACATTGTGTACCTTTTGGCAACTATAGGATCTTGGGCCCAAAGTCCAGTCATGTAGGACAACACTGTCATACAAATTCACAAAGAATGGATTGCACCAACCCATAAATTGGGCATCACTTGCCACCGCTATGCTCCGTCTCAAAATCTGATTCACTAAATATATTGCGCTAATGTTAAAGGAACACGCCGACTTATTGGGAATTTAGCTTATTAACTGTAACCCCCAGAGTAAGACAAGTCGATACATACCCTTCTCATCTCAGTGCGTGCTGTAATGCTGTCTGACGGCTCCAGCGGCATCAGGCCAGCACAGAACATGCAGGTGAATGGTTCCAGTAATCCTACTGCTCCGAATAAGTGACAAAATAACACCAACATGTTCCTATTTACATGTTGTGATTTGTAGAGTCACAGCGTGTACAAAAAACAACATAACATGAGACACAGCCGTCTTTTAACAGTAAACAAACCGGGAACTATATTCTCAGGTGGAAGAATATAGTACTTGGGCGGAGTGATATGCTCGCAGCAAGCCTGTCTGAGAATATAGTTCTCGGTTTGTTTGCTGTTAGAAGATGGCTGTGTCTCATGTTACGTTGTTTTTTGTACACGCTGTGACTCTACAAATCACAACATGGAAATAGGAACATGTTGGCGTTATTTTGTCACTTTTGTCACAATTTGGAGCAGCAGACTAGTTGGAACCAGTTACCTGCAGGATCTGTGCTAGGCTAAGCTAATGCTGGAACCGTCAGGCAGCGTTACAGCACGCACGGAGATGAGAAGGGTATGTATCGACTTGTCTTACTCTGGGGGTTATGGTGAATAAGCTAAATTCCCAATAAGTCGGCGTGTTCCTTTAATACAGCGCAAACACGTCCGTAACGTTTTGCATTGGGGTACAAATTGCCCTTTTTTAGCATCTGATTGCAAATATCCATGTGGCAAAGAATAAACGTTGGCCATTATGCCAAGAACACAGTAGGCGGAACAGTGGCAGAGAGAAGAAAAGGTGCAGAGGCATTGCTCAAATTTTCAGGCAAGGGATTTAAACTTGCGAGATTTAATATCCCGGTCTGTCCGTCTGGTGTTTTCAAATGCACCTTTTGGGATGTAAAAGAAGCTGATTTGAGGCGGAGGACCCCCCACCCTCCCTACAAATGTGCTGAATTACCACCAACTGTCTGAAGATGCTTATTATTTCACTGTAACTGCGTGTGGCTATTAGCACTCATCTTTTTAAACTGGACGAGGCTTATTTGCATAGAAAGATGCCATTTGCGCCAAATGTATGCATATTACCTTATGTAGATACATGAAAATGGCACAGGAGCACTGAACTGCCATTTTTCTTGCTGTGCAGTTAGGGGTGCATTTCACCCTGAGCAGGGGCTTTTAGAATTACACGCTTTATCTTTTTCTTATTTGTGCAGTTTTAGCGTGCAATCCTTTTGTACATTGGCCTGTCAGAGTAGAGCCGTTTTTCCATATTTGGATCTTTACCCATCTGTCACGTAAACAAGAACGGTTCAAAGGCATGTGGTGGAACCAAATTATAAAGATGATGAAACTGACAAACAAACAATGGGGAAGCAATTAACACTAATTGATGGACCTGTTTGAAGCTGATGGCAAAGACAGCAAAACAATTAACACCTATTTAATGACAAATTCACAGTTTGGGGTTTCCTCTTGATAAACTCTTGGAATGCAACAACTATGTGCACCAAACATAGTTTTGAAATGGCAACGACTTGCAGCTGCACTACCACACATTGATACAGCGACTGTCTCAATCATGTATCAGAGAGCTTTAAGTTTGTGGAATGGAAATCTGTTGTAGCCGGAAATTTCCAACCCAGTCTCACAGAAATATGTGAAATGACCACGATCTCTTAACACCACATTCCATGGTGGTGGCACGTTCTGTACTGTACGTGCCTTTGGCGTTTGTTACTGACGTAAAAAGTCTCCTGTAGCGTCGAGCCCTCTGGCGTCATATTTAGACACCCTTTGTCGGGACTCTTGGCGTCACTTTTTGAGGCCCTGGGTCGGGACGTACATTTAACTGACATGCGGCACAAGAACGGGAGAGTTAGGTTTAGGAAAAGCTGGTGGGTGGGGTTACAAAATGTATGTTTTAGTGACACGCGGGACAAGAATGAGACATGAACCCCGGCCTCTTGGGTGAAAGTCCTGTGTTTGACCCTTCCACTGCCCCAACCAACCTGCTTACGCGGATTTTCAGTCTTTCATACTACTCACCACCGTTGTCGCTCCAAATACTACGTCATCTTACAGCGCCACAGTCGAGCTGACCAAGCGTCCGTATTTTACGAGTTGGGAATGAGAACGGGTTGGTACGTGTGCCACAGATACAATTTAGGTTTAGGCAACATAACCACAAGGTTAGGGTTAAAGGTGCCCTGCCATACAAAACCGTTTTTACTTGCATTTTTTGAAATATATTAGGTCCATATGTTATGCGTTATGTTGTGAATGTGAAAATGAACTGCTACCTCCTTTGTCAGCTCTAGCCACTGAAAAGAAATACCGGTAAGCGGAGAAATCAGGCCAGTTACAAAAGCTGGTCAGTCTGACATCATGTTGCCTGAGCTCATTACTATTCATTAGCTCGCCCAGTTGGGCTGGGTAAAGGATTCTGACAGGCAGGCTCTCATTGGCTAGCTGTTAGCCAATCATTCAAACAGCTTAGCTTGTTGAATATTAATGAGAACTGGCACAAATCGAGCTGAGTCTTCCTGTAAGCTTTCTATACCACGCTAGAATGGCTTGAAACAAGGTAAGCAAGGCATTTTTTCCACATAAAATGTTACAGAGTCCATGGTAGAACTTCAGACACTAGTAATGAAATACGTGTGGCAGGGCAAGTTTAAAATAAGCAAGCATGTTTAACGTAACTTAAGTCACGTACGTAAGTTGTTGCCTTCTGGTTGAAAGTCCTGTGTTTGATTGGCTTCTCCATCCACCCGGTCTCCTGGGTGAAAGTCCTATTTGACGCTCTTGGGACGTCTTCAATACAGACGCTAAAGGGTGATTTTTTTTATATATATATTTTTTTTTGCATCGGCGTCCGACGCCGACAGCCACTGACCAATCGTCTGTATTTAACGAGTTGGGTGTGAGAACGGGTTGGTATCAAAGGTATGGCCAATATGCTTTCTCTCTCTCTCTATCTACTGGGCTGTGTTGAACGAGGGGATTTGAGTGTCCACCACGACAAAGGATCCTAACTGACTTTCCATTGGCGGTCTTTCTATGGTGCTGGCACGTTATTTGCCGCCACCCATATAATGGGGTGTGATGAGGTCTTTGGCATTTCACGTATTTCTGTGAGATCAGGCTGGGAATTTCACATTCATTTAGCTAAAAAAAAAAATGGAAGGCTTTGGAAAATATGCAATTATGCTGAAGTGACATGTCCTCTTTTTTTCCATAGGGACAGAGCATGTTAATAAACATCAGTATAAAATACAAGGTGTAAACATGCCGGAGTTAGCATAAATGCCATTTTACATCCGTTGATTTAGAAAAAATGGGCTTAGTAGTCTAGGTCTAAAACCAGTGGTGGAATATAACTTTATACATTTACTCAAGTACAGTACAAATTAGAGGTACGTTACTTGAGTCTTTTCTTTTCCTGACTTCTTTTCTACTTCTACTCCGCTACATTTCAGAGAGAAATATTGTACTTTTTACTCCATTACATTAATCTGACATCTTTAGTTACTAGTGACTTTACAAATTAAGATTTTTGCACACAAAACACATGTAGTTTATAAAATATGTTTTATTATAAATTAAACTACCCAACAGTATACAGTCCTACAAGTCCAGCTGAAATGAATTAAACACTTAGTTGATCTGTTTTGATCGTTTCCAGTTTCTAAAATGTGAGGATTTTTCTGCATTGAGTCCTTTTACTAACAGTAAGTACATTTTCCTGATGATACTTAAATACCTAAGTAGCATTTATAATCCAGGACTTTTACTTGTAACTATGTGGTATTAGTACTGTTTATGTAAGTAAAGGATCTGAGTACTTCTTCCATCACTGTCTTAAACATGCCACGGTGCATTCGTTGAGAAGAATTTGACTGCCACGACATGCTGTTGTGATTTCTATAATGCACAAAACCCAGTGCAGTTTGAATTCTGCCTGTCTCCACCTATTGCTAGGGCTAGCACAGCCTCATGTGTATTTTCTCTCTCTCACTCAGAGAACTGAAGCACAGGACCCTGAAGGAGCCCGATGAGCCTAAGTTTCAGCTGCAGCAGTACGTCGACAAAGAAATGAGGACTGTCGGCTGCTGCCGCACGTAGACCACATCCTGTATGCGTGTGAGAGAGAGAGAACAGGTACATTGTATTAGAGTAGTAATTAACCGGGTGTGTCTGGGAATTATGACGTTTGTCATTGTTTGTATCAACAAATTTACGCGTTGGGTGTGAGAACAGGTTGGTATCAAAGGTATGGCCAATTTGCTTTCTCTCTCTCTCTACCAACCCACCTATCCTCTGCAACTGTGAATGTAATATATATAACTCCTATCTACATGCTTGCACACACAAACGCATGTACACACACACACACACACACACACACACATACCTTTGTAACTTTACTTCACAGCCTTTACTTTTTTCCCCATCAGCGTGATGTACATATTTTAAATGTCATTTTTTTGCCCTGGAGCTTTGTAGTTTGAAAATACCTGTCTTGTTGAAACAAGAAGAACATAGACCCAAATATGTTGAATGTTAAATCGATCTGGTTAAAGTAATAGAAGTGATTAGATCTTATCAACACGTTTGTACAGAAACTATTGCACCTAATGTAAGCTGCCAAATGGCACTGTGTGCTGTTTATGTACAGGATATCATGATAACTGTTTTTTAATACTTGTGATCGTGACTATCATTATACTGATCTGGGAAATTTTAATTTGAGCGCTTTACCTTTTTATACACAGATTTAGTTTAGGTTTAAAGCTGTTATGCGAAGCATTTTAAACCTACCATAGTAATGAGTAGACCTTATTAAATGTAAAAAAAACAAGATCATCAGCGAAGAGACTGACTCTACTCTGCGTTTGCTTTATGGCATGAAACCGGAGGGTTCCGTTCTATGATAGAAGGCACTTCTAGCAGTCTATCTTTTTTGAGAAAGGGAAAGTCCCTTAAATGTCCCGTGCCGGGTGGTCCATTAAGGGTGCTGGGCTGCCGTCCCTCCTGCAATTCCAGTTGTGAAATACATATGTAAATGAAAAATAGTTGTTTTTGTTGTGTTGTGTATTGATTTCAATTGTTACTTTCATAACTCACTCATTATTACAGAAACGTGTGACTATGTTTAATGAAAACACGCTGCCTACAGTCTTTGTATGCTATAGGAGCCAAGAAATGTTGCAAATGGATTGTGGATATTTTGGTCTGTTTGTTCATAGTGCTCACATTTTTCTGTATTTCTATTTTTTATTCTTGTTATTCTTTCCTGGCTAATAATGACATTTTTAAATGAACGTGGCAACACTGCAGCAGCTACAAGGCTACTTGACCACGCTGGTTAACCAGTTAGTAGCAACGTAGTCTCGCACTGCCAGACCTTCCTCCACAGCCCTGCAGAGGAGGGTCTGGTAAGTCCACACAGCATTCCAGGATGGGAGAAAAATGTGCCCTGGTTTATTGGCATTTCTTTAAACCAATCACAATCTTCTTGGGCGGTGCTAAGCGCCGCACAGAGCAACGGTACTGCTGCAAAATAGCCTCGGAAAGGAACTTGTTTTGGTGGAACTTATGTCCGTTTAAAAGTTGTTTTAGTCGTGCAACAGAAAACTCAGATTGGACAGATCGTCAAGATAGCTGTCTGGATTTACCCTGCAGAGATCTGAGGAGCAGTTAACCATAGACCTCAGAAATCGCCCGTAGTTTAGAATTCCAACACAAAGAAAGCAGAAGGAAACGGACATCTGGCCGAAAAGAAGGAATTTCTGGCAGCACCGGAGCAATCCCGGAAGTGGAAGGTCGTGGAGATAGACTAGTAGCAACGTACTCTCCCATTGCCATACTGTCCTCCACAGGTGGGAATAAGAGCTGTCTGTGTCTGTGCACAGCACCGGAGCTAAAACATCGACACCTCACCGACCGTGACATCCAAAACACAAGATTCACTCTGAGTGGTTTCTCTGACATGATAATTTCTTTGCAACACAAGTTGGAAAAGAAATCTCGATCCAAGGTCCACTTAGAGTAGCCTTTTCTGGAGTTTTCTACCACATCTCACTCTCTTCGTCAGCACATGGAGTCGATCTTCTGATAAATACCAGATAAACCCTATCAGCTTTAACAGAACTTTAAACAATACGGATTTATTCAATATTCCAAAAAATCTCCTCCATGGTCCAATGAAGACGTGAGATGTGGTTGTAACCTCCAGATAAAGCTAGTATGTGAGTTATTGATATTGTTTTTTGTTTGTTTTTTTTGGATAAGAGGATATATTAATCTCCACTTTTTGTAAGTACACAGTACATTTTCAACTATACATACTATTGTATGAATGTCTAAAACTGCTACACCGACTTTTTTTAATTTAATTCTTAATTTAAATGCTTAAAAATGTCCAAACAATATATAAAATAAACATGAACTTAGCATAAAGTGCCAGCGTTTGACTGAACCCATTCCTCACTTGTTTTGTAGTACATGTTGTTGCGTAGAAATGTAGCCATTGTTATTGGATCTTTAGCTGAACTATGGCATTTCACAGGAATTTGTATCTTTTTTTTTGTTTGTTGATGTTTTATCAAATGTGGTTTAATAATGCTGTCTGCTTATGTTTAAAATATGAATTGTATCATAAGATACTATAAATACAGATTGAATTTGCTTTATTATATGCGTTATATGGGTACACTAAATATTGATATACAGATTTTGCAATAGATTTTCAGTATAAATCAGAAGTCATTAATTTCTTGTTAACTTGTAACCTGTATACTGTTCTGTTGTATCAATCTCCAGTGTTAACAATAAAGAATCAGTCAACAGAGAAGGAGTTGTTGTTACCTGTGGGTGATCGTGATGAAGCTCACACATGGATCTACACCGCCACCATCTGGCCGTCGTGATATTACAATATTGACATGGCTTTTTTTTTTTATTATAATCTTTGATTTAACCAGGAGAAAACGCATTGAGATTAAAAATCTCTTTTTCAAGGGTGACCTGGCCAAGACTGACAGCAGCACAAGAAACACAAAAGGACAAAGATAATAGAAGTAAAGCAAAACAATATACGTTACATCAATTTAAAATAGCCATTTTTGTAACCAGGAAAAAAATGATCGAAAACACGGACATCTTAAAGAGTCTGCCTCCATTTCTGTCATTTTGGATTTAAAAGCATTTACAGAAAATAATTAATTTAGTCTCAAGTCATTCTACAAATGCCATAAATAAAACCATATGTATGTATAGGGCAATGTCAAATTGGAACATATTACCACTGCATTTAACACAGATTACAAGTGGGACCAGTTTTAAAAAGGGAGTAAAATTAGCAATTAGTCAAAAAGAAATCATCTTAAACTGCGTATGAGAGTTGGGATGTAAATGTGGATTCATGTTCTGTTGTTTACCTAAGTACCAACGTGTCCATTGGTCACTTGTGTCAAACATTTGTTGTGAAGGAAATGTGAACGTATCACGGGGACTATATTTTATTGATAATGTGGATTTATTAATTATATAGCATTTATTTATTTATTTATTGTATTGGTAATATGGAAGCATTAATGTAATGTTGATTGTTTTATCTTTTGTGTGGACCCCAGGAAGAATAGTTGTTGCTACAGTAACAACTAATGGGGATCCTAAATAAATAAATAAATAAACTAATAAACAACCATTATGGTAGGGGAAACACTGAATTATGTAACTAGAAAGACAACAACAATTCTGAGAAAACTAACTTTAATGCTGAGCCACAGGGCCATTACTACAAATGGGAGTCGGTATTACAAATGAAAATTTGACATTTATTTATGGAAAAGCAGCTTTCCAAAATGCAGCATCAACCTTTGAAAATTAGAGATATATCCGATTTGCACTAATGGCTGAAAAGCACTATTTTCTATAAAATCGCTCCGATTTTTTTTCGGAACGATCCAGGGGTCTAGATTCTGGGTTTAGTTTCCATGATGCTGTGATATTCCTAGAGCAGAACTCCTTAGCTCACAATAGACTAACACAGATTATATATATATTTTTTATTATATTTTAGGGGTGCCAGGATCAAGGTTATAAAGGGCTAAAATCGCCCGGTAAATGTAATGGAACTTGTTGTGGTGCTTTTATAAAAACACACTCTCACTTGACTAATGGCCACTGGTGGAATGTAACTAAGTACATTTACTCAAGTACTGTACTTAAATATATGAGGTACTTGTACTTTACTTGAGTCTTTTCTTTCCGTGCCACTTTCTACTTCTACTCCGCTACATTTCAGATATAAATATTATACTTTTTACTCCATTACGTTCATCTGACAGCTTTAGTTACTTTACAAATGAAGATGTTTGCACACAAACACACATGTATAGTTTATAAAATAGGATTGTGTTATAAATTAAACTGCTCAAAAAAATAACGACCTACAAGTCCAGCTGAAATGATTAGACCATTAAATACACAACTGTTTGGATCCATGGAGGTTCCTAAAATGTGAGGATTTTTCTGCATTGAGCATGTTTACTTTTAATTTAAACTTTTTAAACTTGTACATTTTCCTGATGATACATACTTTTACTTAAGTAATATTATCAATGCAGGACTTCTACTTGCAACAGAGTATTTTTTTACAGTGTGGTATTAGTACTTTTACTTAAGTAAAAGATCTGAATACTTCTTCCACCACTGCAAATGACCCACTTTGCTGTCCTTTTTGTCGAGTTAACCAAAGGTCATTTAAATGTATGTGGCACTTTTCAAACAAATGGATTGCACTTCCAAGTGCTATACAAGCGACTGACAAAACAGGATGTTAAACCTGGTAAAATGTTAATAACATACAGTATAATAGAATCAAATAAATGATAATGTTCAACAGTGAAATATTGAACAGAAAAATAGTCAAATAAATGATAAAAATGGTAATGGAATACAATAATAAAAACACAAAATTATAAAAACACTACAGTACGTAAAAGCCAGAGAGTTAAATAAAAACACACAAATTACACAAACACTATTAAGCCAGACTAAAAAGATGGGTTGTTAGTTTACATTTTAAAAATATCAATATTCTCAGATCCTCTGGCTGTCCACTTCTGGTGCTTATGAACTAATAAAAATAATTGTTAAATCACTAAGAAAACTGAAAGTTAACCATGACTTTTTGGTCTAACCACTCCTGCACAAAAGTTTGAATGAATTGGAGCTGATTTATTTTATTCCGGTTGACCAGAAAGCACAGTGTAGCCTAGTAAAAGTCCTACCAGCTAGCTACAAAAAGCCTGCATTAGTCTCTGTGTTGCTCAGAGGCGTTATTATGGAACCCACGCAACTTCAATAAGCATTCACACACTACTATTGGCCAGGCGTCCATGTTTACGGAAGGTAATGGAACCCGATTTGTTCAGGTCCTATCCCCTGACCAGTCGGCTATCCTAACCTTAACTTCTAGAGGTCAATGCCTAATCCCAAGCAATCTTGCCGCTTCGTAGGGCGGGACTTACCTGAGAAGTTGCGTGGGATCCATAATAGCCAGTCCCTCCAGAAAAACGTGATTACGCGATCGCATAATTCAATGCATAATCAGCCAACGTCCGCATATTCATGCGATGGCCGCATTTTTTCAAATACTCCGCACTTTCGCCGCAGATTTCCACGCAAAATATGCGGGGCTTGCATGATTTCATAATCCCCGCATTTTCGTTGCAAAAAAGTCACATATATCTTAGCCGAAAGTTGAAAAATGTTGCGTTTACTTCACACAAGAGCAGCCATTTTCCCCTGTTGCCATGGGAACGACGTGAACATCATCCAAAAGCAGGGTATTGGGGGAATCACTTTTTTTTCAGTTTTTGCAAGTTCCCGCAATTTTTGCAAGTTCCTTAATATCCCGCATATTCCATCGCATTTTTTAAGAAAACTTGCCGCATAATCAAGGATTTTTACCCGCAACAATCACAAAAGCACTGAGCCTTGAAATTACAATTCAAATCTAAAATCACTCTTGAGTTTTCTTGCGTCTAGGCTTGGGTTGATCCCACATCCCAGTGAACGTAGTTTGGAGGCCTGTTTCCCGTACTCCCTCATGGCCCTGAATAGTTTGAATAGGGAACTCTTGGAGAGCTCCATTTACATCATTTACATTTATATTGCTAACGTTTTGGTTTTTAAGCGGAGTTTTAAGCCACAAAGTGATCTCTGTGCACAAGAGTGTTTTCAGCTCCAGCAGAAGAACTAATGTCTGGTTAAACTAACACGGCCAAGTTAAATAACTTAATTAATAGCTATGGATTGGGTTTTTTTTGTTAAAGGATGTGATATTTTTTTTTTTTTTACCTAAGGAACAAAACAGGACCATCATCTCTGCCTCCAGAAATGTTTATGATACCTGAAACTTCAATGTGCGAGGAGGTGGGAGGGAGAGTGGGGGGACAGCGAGGCCAGGCCACATTAACCTGGATGCTACGATGTGTTACAGTGTGGGTGTAGAACATTGGCTAAACCCTGTTTTTCAAAGGCATAGAACACAGAGGGGTTTTTCTCCTTGTTCAGTTTGTATTTCTCCGTTCTGCCTAAAAACAATGAAAAAGTTGAAAAAGCATAGAACACAGTGCAGGGTCATGGTAACATGTTCCCTTCAAATGCTGAGCCTGGCTTTAATTGGTCTTAAAACGTCTGACGCCGTGACATTTTGTAACAGGGTAGAAGAAAGGGATTGAGGAGGAGGAGGAAAACACAGTGGCCAGCAGAAGGGTCAACATCACACTCTACGTGAGGAACACATGTCATACAGGTAAGCAAGAGAACATTGTGACATTTTCAAACTGTTCTTTCAGTACCGTAGTAATAATTAGACCTTTTGGAGATGGAAATTCTTGCATTCTTTTGGACATTCAAAGCATTCATTCATGCCAAGCAGCTGAAAATGGGAAAGAATCTTTTAATCAGGGAGGCATGCGGACCCAACATGAGGTTGGTAGGTTTCAAACCTATACCGTCTGGTGGCCGGGTTGGGTCAGTGGGTAGAGCAGGCGCACATGTATTTGGAGGTTAATGCCTCGACGCAGTGGGCCAGGGTTCGAGTCTGACCTGTGACAATTTCCTGCGTGTCTCCCCCCCCCCTCTCTCTCTCTCTCCCCTTTCTCACCTAGCTGTCCTGTCAAATTAAAGGTGGAAAAGCCCAAAAAATTATCTTAAAAAAATACTACCATCTCAGCGGTAGTAGCTCAGCGCCAGCGTTTCAGTTTGACTGTTGGAGAGTGTTTAGATAATTAAAAGCTATTTATTTAGAAGAGGGTTGGCTGGTTAGTTGGCTAACGACCAGCATGTGCCCCCCTTCTAGCCCCGCCCCTGAGCTCTAAACCACACTCAAAATGTACAGAGACCACAATTACAATTATTGCCCCCCAAGAGAGCAAGCATTCGGTGCGACAGCAGCGATGAAAAAAAAGTCCTTTCAACGTTCATCTCTACTGTGTTGTGTCCACTTGTGCCCAGTCTGGTGCTCTCTCTCTCTCCTCCTGTTATTGTGTCCCTCGCTGTGCGTGGAAAATAAGGTTCCATGCATACATGATCAACACCGTGTGCTCAGACAGGCTGCGACTCACACTCTGACTAATGGTTATTCCAATGTCCGAAACCTGTGCCAGTCTGGAACACTTTGACAAAAACACCCGGAAATATTTCCTCTTCCTCCCTTTTTTTATTAGAAGGTGGGCGATTTGAAGCACACGTTGACCTGAGGCCTTTACCTGAAACAACTTAAGTCACTCTACACAAATTTTGTTTTTCTGTCCACAGCTAAGAAAGCCTTTAGGTGTAAAGCCCCCTCAGATTGGTATAATCTACATTTGATCCATTCTATCTCTTCACTCCTTTAAAAATGCCCTGTTTTCCTACTACAGTACCAACTGTACCTGTCCATAATCCTCTACAACGCCATGGTAACACCTCTTCTAATATCATTATTGATATCCTGTTTCATTCTCGCTCTGCCTCAAACTTGATTATGACTGACTGATTGTGATGTTTGTTTTAGTTTTTTTGTCTTTTTTGTCTGTTTTCGTTTTAACTGTTGTATCTAATTATGATTGTACTGTATATTTATTAATTGTTAAGGCCCCCCCCCCCTTCGAAAACGAGATGCTGCATCTCAAGTGGTTACTCCTAATAAAGAAATGACCAACAATGGCTTTAATTAGATGTAAATGAAAGGCCTGCTGACCTGATTTTTGTATGGTGACTGCCATGCAACTACACATTTACTAAACTTGAAGTCATTTAAGCACAAATCATTAATCATGCTCTTATCACCCACATTTCTCGAGCTGTTTTAAACCTCAGAAACCTTTGGTATGCCACAACATGAGTGTGTATTTTTTCGGCTGCAGTATTATCTCCTGAATTTGCAAAATGTGCGCAATGTTTGAAATGTACGGAAAGATGATTAGGGCCACGTGTGAAAAAGGTATTTCAGTTCTGAGCTTAAAGTCAGAATTTCTGAGAATGAAGTTAGAATTCCGAGTTCATGAAGCCAGAATTCTGAGAAAAAAAGTCAGACTTTAAACTCACTTGAAACTGAGAATTCTGACCTTTTTTTCCTCAGAATTCTGACTTCAAACTCAGCACTCAAATACTTTTTTTCACTCATGGCCCTAATCCTCTTTTGTAGAAACGTAACCCAGATTTCTGTTCAAAGACATAATAGGCTACAGGAGATTGCACACTAGTGACAGTGAAAATTCAAATGTTTAAGTCAAAATCAAGAATTTGGAATGTTACAAACTCCAACACAAAACTTTGTTTTGAGCAATTATTTCACAAATTAGAAACTTTGCACTATAATACACAGTAAAACTCAGTTATAAGTGACATGATCAGGTTCACAGTGAGCCTCTAGCATCAGCCCGGCTCATGCTGCAATGCCTTTCATTGTCAGCAGGGGTCGCACTCGTACCACAGATTTCCTGAGTCTGGCCACAGGCAGCACTTGTTGCTCACTGCTGTTTTATTAATGGAAGATGTAAGAAATGAAGATCAACAGATGTCATGAACAAGGACCGGGGGATGGTGCATTAAACTTCATGTATGGCCAGAGAGATGAATTATTTCTGAAAACAGATAAATGCATTTTACAGTATGGTTAAGTTACGTCCTATACATCCAGTTTTGGGGCCATGTTTTCTTCCCGTCTACTGTCACTTTGTCCTGTGTCTTTCAGTCCCTTATGTTCCACCATAAAAGGTTTAGATCCATTTGCTCCGAACCTCTCTCGGTTTTTGGCTTGGTTTTGACCATGAGAATAATTGCAAATTGGTTAGAGAATGTTAACCATTACAACACACAATTTAAACTTGAGAAGGTCCTGCATTACATAGTCATGTGGCCACGTATAGAGCCATGGTCCCAAACTCGCAGCTGACGTTACGTCCCCTTTATGTCATGATGAGGGCTCACAAGTAGACATGGCTTCTGTTTAAGGGGTCATACCATAGACTGTAAAAATAAAATATTGGCTCATCCGCCAAAAAGGTTGGGGATCACCGTCGTGGACTGGTATTGTAACAATATCCAGTTTTAAGAGCTTTATAATCTTGGTTCATATTGTGCTCACATGGAGCGTTTTCATAAATATTGTCGTTGTTATTAATAAAATTATCCCGATCAAGATGACAAACAGAGGGCAGGTACCTACTCCAGATTAGCAATAGTGGTTGGTTTCTCGATTCGGGGCAAACATCGTAGCTGCTATGTGTAGTCTGCTGTGTGCACTATGTGTTATGGAACTTTTGGACGTGACAGGGAACATCCACAATTTTCAGCAGTCGGAAGATCAGGGGTGGTCAGTAGGGGTCCAAGCTAATCTTTAGCCTTGGATTCCCGCCATTGCTTAGAGCACACCAGCAAATTCCACACCGACTTTGTCTCAACTGTAGGGATGTGACTATGCATCGAGAATCGGTTAAAATCGTCAGAAATGTGTAAAGATTACAACCGGTTGAGATAAAAAAAGTTCATCGGGATGCAATTTTTAAACAGCCTAGGGTGTAATCTTTTTATATATATAGTACAGGCCAAAAGTTTGGACACACCTTCTCATTCAGTGCGTTTCCTTAAAGTTCATCGGGATGCAATTTTTAAACAGCCTAGGGTGTAATCTTTTTATATATATAGTACAGGCCAAAAGTTTGGACACACCTTCTCATTCAGTGCGTTTCCTTTTTATTTTCATGACTATTTACATTGTAGATTCTCACTGAAGGCATCAAAACTATGAATGAACACATATGGAATTATGTACTTAACAAAAAAGTGTGAAATAACTGAAAACATGTCTTATATTTTAGATTCTTCAAAGTAGCCACCCTTTGCTTTTTTATTAATAAGGGAAAAAATTCCACTAATGAACCCTGACAAAGCACACCTGTGAAGGTAAAACCATTTCAGGTGACTACCTCATGAAGCTCATTGAGAGAACACCAAGGGTTTGCAGAATTATCAAAAAAGTTGTTAAGTACATAATTCCATATGTATTCATTCATAGTTTTGATGCCTTCAGTGAGAATCTACGATGCAAATAGTCATGAAAATAAAGAAACACATTGAATGAGAAGGTGTGTCCAAACTTTTTGGCCTGTACTGTATATATATATATATATATATATATATATATATATATATATATATATATATATATATATATATATATATTCATATATAGATCCTAGTCGCTCCACATTTTTTATTTCCATCAACAGAAACCGAGGCAAGCGGAAGACAAAGAATGGGTCCAGGAGGGACCATGATGCCCCAATATGTGTTAATGTGTGCAGTGGAGTGAATAAGTAAATAACAGACAGTCATAGTCACGGCACTTGCTAACAGAGGCCGTCCTATGAATTAGCGAGGGCCATCTGTTGCACCGGTTGCTCTCCCTGTCATTAACCCTACCTGAGGGCACCATAACCCCGATGGCTCTCCTCTATGTGTGTCTGATTGTGTCCGCGTGCTCATCTGTCACTAGTTGCCAAGCAGTCCACTCTACTCGCCAAAGTGACCGGGAAACCCAAACAAAGCCGTGTGTGTGTGTGTGTGTGTGTGTGTGTGTGTGTGTCATCTGAATGGAGAAAAGTTATGACACAACCAAAATGATGTAATGCACAAGGCAACTATGTGGTGAAGAACATACATGTATTACAATTAACTAATGATATTCTCTCTCTACTGACAACCATAAGCATAGCACCTGTAAATTATAGATAATAGTATTATTCATTTTATCAGCTGCGTCAGACCCATTCAAACTCCCCCAGATTTCCTTTTATACATTTTCAATTATAAAATAATGGGGGACTTTTATTGTGAAGAAGTTATAGGAAAATAAACCTCTTAACCTTTTACAGATGCTGCTTTGACCACTCTTCTTCTTCATCTTCTGAAATAGCAATATATAAAATACTATTTATACTATGGCTTGACTGAATACTGATGGCTATCAATTACTGAGAGATACATATTGCCCCGTAAGCCCAGCTAATCAACAGTTTAGATTCAATATATAATCAATGATCAGTGTAAACGGTTGCTTTCCATCATGCATAATTCCAGAGTTGTAACTAAACCTTGACTGAGAGACTAGATAATCGTTGTCCTGTTTAATCATGAGCGCCTGTGAGGAGCGCCATTGGCTGGACCGGTCCCCACAGGGCTTTTTTGCGAATTTCATTTTGTGCACATGCATATGAAAGCATGTTCACACAGGGACATGGTTATCTTTCCTGAGCCATTGCCCATTTCCATGCGTAAGAAATACCATTAGCTGTATTTCACTCTCACTTTAGTTAACGCAGATTCACTGAGCAGCCCTGGATGTGGCTGCAAGCAAGCAAGACAGACTCACAGACTAGAGAGGGATGCACTGCATGCTAGCGCATCAACTTAGACAGTAGACATTTTTCACGGCATGTTGACATGTCATAGTAGGAAAAGCACCGGTGTATTCAAAACCATTAACGATGGCTGCATTTCACTTAGGAGAGGCCCTGGTGTTGTGCATGCTGACTCACTGAAATATCTTACTGGGACACTTGATGGAATTGAGCCATCGTTAAGGTTATCAGATTCAGCTGTGCTTTTCCTACTATGACAAGTCAAAATTGTCTGCTGTGAAAAAGGTCCATGCTGTTGTTAGTCGAGTGGAGTGGAGGGAACACCAGTTTACTTGATTGCTGTTCCTGCATTTTACTTCCAGGGCGTGTGTTTTCTCGTGACCGGATAGTTCCGCTTCATTCTCTCATTGAAGTTGTAAACATTGCCACATGGGAGGCGGGGGCCCTTGCGTAATTTCCTTATGAAACTCGCGTTGTGATCTCTGACCTCTGGTAGCCAAACGGCCCTAAGTCTTCCATTTCGACTGTGTACACTCCCCATCCACACGCAGCAGCCTACCTTTATAATGACCCCTGCTCACAGTGAGTGCAATAGCCTGGAGCAGTAACACTTCATATAACACCACCACACTGAGCTCTGTGCTATTTATAGGATGAGACGGTGATCAGAGATTGTCTTTTTGTTCTTGATGTCTGGCTTTTGTTGTTGTTGTTGTCTATCGGTCTGTATCGTTCAGAATCACTGGCCTTTCTTGCAATGACAAAATAAGTACCATTAACAAAAAGGCACTGCATCCCTTGAGGCTTTAAAACTTAAAATGTTTATATCTATACACTCAATGTAATATGCCATTCATGTCGTATCACAATATGTCAGGGAATGTCTGAAGCGCTCAGATTACATTGAACTAAATCCATTCATTGTTTCTGGATTTCCTAATATATTCTTTAATACATACTTATTTTAAGGTCTCATTCATTTGCTGCATCTGCTACCTGCATGTTTCTTTCAATCATGTTTTTAATCACACTGTGTAATGTAACATCATGTTATAGATTAGACTGGACTGGATTGGGATAAATTAGACTGGACTATGTTTGACTTTGGATATAACCCTGACCATATCCAAATGCACGGATAATTTGTTGTTTTGTCATTAGTGAAGAACAATATTGACCTTGTAGTTGAAAAAGGAGCCTCGTATAAGAATGACATTTCCTCGTATGGAGTCCGTTCATTCGCATTTGAAGATCGACACTTTTTGACTGGCAAGATGGCGGCGAGCGGAAAAACCAACTGCTTTTTAGTAAAATCTGTGTACACAAACATTTTCAATGTTCTCAATGCTGGAGTTAAGGTGTAGAGCCCCTGGTGATAATTGGAGCAAAGTCTCATGTTGTGTCGAGCCTTCTTAGTGTTTTAAAAATAGGGATTTTGATGCGATCATAGTAGTGACTCTAGCTCTCCCATTCAAAAGGCCATCTTAAAAGTGGAGCTTCCGTCCTAAATATGCTTTTAAATGAAAGTTTGACTCTGGTACATTCACAAAAAGACCCTAAGTTGCATTTTGGCGAGAGTTACACTTTAAGGACATACGCACATAAAGACAAACGCGAAAGAGATGTAGAAATATAATAATAGTTTGGTGTGATTGATGACTCTTCTGGGATTACAGAAATATTTTGGCCCTCCTGTTGTCACAGTGCATCCATTATGCCCCTTCATCTGGTTTTGTATTGTGTGTTATGCAGGAAACGTGTTCCAGTGTTTGTATGCAACACGCCTATGGGCCTTATTTAAATAGATTGATTATCAGTACTGGGAATAAACACTTCCCACTGGTTTGTGACTGGGCTGACAGTAATGGGGGCGTGTTGTCATTTGCACAACTGAGTGGAGAAACATTGGTATCTATATTTGTGTGTGTGCGTGTGTGCGTGCGAGTATGGTTTGTGTAGTGGAGACGACTGGGTTTCCAGTTATGCAGTCCAATTAAGATAAGCCTCCTCTCCACTCAGCCGAAAAACGTCAACAAACAGAAAGGAAAACCTGCTGCTGCGGCACACACAGCCACAGACACACACACACACACACACACACACACACACACACACAGACCGTTTCCATCTGGTAATAAAATCCATCCTGATTGATCCGATCAGAAGTGGACAGTCCAAAGTACGTGTGTTTTCATCTGGCAGTACAATGGCTCTCCTGAGTAACCACTTGTGATTGGATTTCACATCCCCGCTCTATATGCCAATACACATGTATATCATTTAAGTTTGCATATAGGCTGGTTGTTTGTGTGTGTGTGTGTGTGTGTGTGTATAAATGCCAGTTGTTAATCTCACATAAATCATAAAGTGCTGGCGACAGTCTGTCTGTGTGCCAAAATAAGGACGTCTAGGGTTGCCGGGACCTGTGCAGGAGAGAAAGTGATGTCTAAAAGTCTCTGTGTGTGATCTCTCAGTACATTTGTAGCTTTTAACTGAATAGCTGTGGTTTAAAGTTCAGTTTTATTTTACGTTTCATGTTGGCTCTTGGGAGTCGTGTTAAATTACTGCTGATTACATTTCCTGATTTTGATGCTTAACCAAACAATGGGGGACTTTTATTGTGAAGAAGTTTTTAGGAAATGCAACCTCTCTACTGTTTTACAGCCACTGCATTGACCACTTTTTGTTGTTACGTGTCCAACAGGGGCGTTTTTTGACGAAAGTGATTACCCCACTTCCTAGCATTGGACGCTTGGTGGGCTTGCTACTAGAGGTTATCAACTTCTGCCCAATGACCACTGCCACGCAAACAAAAAGAACAGGCTACACCCTCCTACAACCGCGATGGCTGCACCTGATTGGGCGAACGCTTTACTCGTGGGCTGCGTGCTCCTTGATTTCAAAACGGACCAACATGGTGGCTCATTTGGATAGTAGTTCAACGCAATGTGTTTCTGAAAGCATTTTATGCTTGAAATAGGGTATGCAGTTGTTGAATTTGTCTTCATTTTAGATCGACAAAGGCGAGTTTTTGAGAGACGGCGAGTCTAAAGTAGCCTGGATCTCAACTTCATGCAAATGAGGAGCGGTCAAGTGACGTAAGAGCAGGAATGTCTGTAGTAGCAGGTGTGGGGCACAGAGCTCCAGAGAGGATTTAAGAGCAGGCAGCACAGGAACAAAAACAGCAACACGTCACAAACAGGATAATAACATCAAAAACACACAATTCACTCTCAGTGGTTTCTTTGACATGAGGAATACTTTGAATGAGTACGTAGTTCCACTCATAGTTGAGTAGACGGTCCTAAAAGGTATTGTAAGTAATGTTAATCCAATACACCTTTTTTCAAATTCAGTGAATATCTGGTCACCTAGCTCTCTATTTTCTGTGTGCGCTTAAAAACATTGTCGTTAATGAAATGGAAAACCACAAACATGCCACAAAAATACTATTCCAGCAAATCGGTAACAGGCAGCTTCTGGGGGGGTTGTATTTGTTTGGCACCTCTGAATGTGGTCTGAGGGATCAGATCTCAATGCGTCCTCAATGCATCCTGGGTGCACCTGTACTTACAGCTGTCCACTTGTGCTCGTATTACACACACACACACACACACACACACACACACACTTTTCTGTAGCGTAGTCAGAGGGTCTACATGTATCTACAGCATTGTAAGTGTTCCTCCACAGATTCCACCCGCGCTGACATTTACCTGGTAAGATGAGACAACAAATGAAGAGGAGGAAGAGGCAGGGAACGGCACTCAATGAATGCATGGCTAAAAGAAAAGAAGGAGAAACACAGCTTTTAAACAGTGGATATCAACAGGTTTTTGGATATGAGCAAATATCACAACGCCGACCTTTTCAGGGAGGTGGTTGAGGGAATAAAAGTGGCAGGCTGTGTTCCGCAAGCCCGCCGCCAGTGGGAAACTTTGTTAAAAAATCCTATTTTTGTACGGCTGCATGCAAACGTGAATATTAGTAGAACATTCACTTTCATTAGCCATGTAAACAGCTTAGTCTGAATATTGTCTTTTTCGAAATAAGGCCAAAAACTGGAATATGATGTGCATGTAAATGTGTAATGACCAGTGAAGGCAGGCCAGACAGGAAGATGGCGATGCTGCACCGCAGGATGCTGGATTTGCATGCGTTGGTCATAGCATGACTGTGGCACCAGGTTTTTAGAGTGATTGTGCCATTGTGGAGCATCAATCCTGCAGTGATTCCAGAAGGGAAAGCATGTTCTCTCAGTGCAGAGATAATGGGGCATGATTTCACGGACACTATCTTTAGCCCTGCGTTATACATTTTATGCACTTCGAGATTGATTTGGTCCCTTCATGACTGTGGACTCATGATGCATCTTTGTCTGTAGCTGATGAGAGAGCAGATGAAGGAGTGATTGCTTTAGCTGGTATATCCATTGGGCTAAAAAGGATTCAGAAAATATAATAGGCCTACTGAATAGACTCACTGTCGTTTTTTCGTTCACTGTCATTTTTTCGAACAAAGTTCATATATTTGCCCATTTTAGTCCCCATTTCATTCCTTACATTTCATACAGCCTTTTCCATTATGACCCAGATCTGCTGTTTTTTCATCCTTTTGTTGTGTTATTTTCAGAGAAAATTCTTTTCCATTCCCTGACTTCTCGCAAATGTTATAAATAGCTTGTACACTACACATCTAAAGGAGAACTGTTTAGAAGGCCTTTGATTTGTCTCAAAGGGATATTTCAGTTCGACACTTCCTAAAGGTTCGGAGCCATTGACACAACACTATAGAAAAGGCTCTCATGGGTAAATTTATTCTTGGTAGAAGTTTTTAATTTTCTTCTTCTTTTAATTGTCTTGTCTGGCGTCTAAACATGAAATTTTTAGCCATATTAGCAGCATGGCTTTAGAGATGGCAAGTTCAGTGTGTCATTCAGTCCACCACTTTATATATATATATATTGGAGCATCGACCTTATGGTACATCGCACACCATGATTTCGGAGCATGTCGGAGCCCGACCCAGGCTCACGCCGTAGGCTATGTAAATGAAGGAGCCGACCTTCCATCCACTCTGCTCAAATGCATTTGTCAGGCACATAGTTATTGAAACACAGACTGGTAGACTACTGAACACTGTTTATTGACAGTAACACGCTTGCAAAGATCAGAAAAAAATCGGTGACACAGTGATACGTGACCCTAGTACCTTTTTTTTAGTACCACCTTGGTTGACTTTCAAAGCAAAGCTGGGCCGGTACTCGAAGGTGGAGTTAAAACACTGCAGACCTCTGATTGGTGAGAGAAAATTGCTACTAGCACGGGACATCCTGCACAAACCCGTGCCATTTAAAAAGCTAAGATACCGTCAACAGAAACCGCAATTTCTTATTCAATAGACCCAGATTTGAAAAAATGACAGCCCTGTATAACTGCCGTACACTATGCTGTACCATTGACGAAGTGCAGACGCTCTTTAGTTTGGTTAGCAAAAGAAGGTTAACAGTACAGTAATATGGCGATCAGCTGAGAATGTTGGGGTTACTAGCTGAAACGAAAGAAAGAAAGGACCTGGTAATAAAATTGTGTCGAGCAGAGCTATTGAGACCCACAACAGCCAACCAAAATCGGCCGGACACAAACCATCATTGCACTCCTCTTCAACACATGTACATACCAGCAGGGTTCAACATTGGTAGAATGGTAGATTTGCTTGACTCAACAGCCAAAAAATAAACATTTAACATTCACTAGCCATTTGGATGGTGAACAAAAAGTTAATTTTTAACCCTGCATACCAGCCCCTAATCCTCTCACTTAGTGTTAGTAGCCTACTTACTGAGTCTAAAAGGCTGCCTGGCTCCTGGTGGCAAGATAGCTAAAGGTTGAGGGTGGAGCATGGCTATCATCAAGATGTCTTGTATAGTAAACAAGTGACAAGTCTGTAAGTTAAACTATAGCTGCATTTTGTACACAGTATGCAGCTTATGCTAGTGGAATGTGGATACATCAGAAAGTTATAGTACTATGTTTGTTATATAAGTGCCTTAACTTGCTAAAACATAACTAACGTTAGCTTACTAACAGCTAACTTGTACTCTCTGGTAGACAAGGGGTGCTAAAATAATCGTTTGACATGCTTAGCTAAATCTTAAATGTGCTCTGTCTCTAAGATAGGATGGAAGTGGGCCATAGCGGGATGTGATTGGCCACATGGTTCAGATGAGAGACAAACCAGTTGGCCAATCATGTGATATCTCTCTCCTTTCTGTGGGCCGGTCAGTCAAAGACAAACGATGTGAATGGCCAGTGTTCATATGAAAGACACACAAGTGGTACTCCCGATGGCCAATCCATGCCTGGTTGGCTCTGATGTCAAACTCAGGATATAAACCATTCTCCTGAAATGAGCTCACAGTTCGATGATATATAACAGTCTGAGGGGATTTAAACTATTTACTAACAGCTGCAAGCAAAACTTTGCAGGGAAACCAAAAGTCAGCACACGTTTCAAGTCGTTCTTTACCAGAGGCTGCAACATTCCCTCCAGCTTGTTCACTTCGAATCCGGCCTGCCCCGGCATGCTGCCAATGGGCTCCACAGCATCTGCACTGTCTGTGATGGAAAACCGGGTAGATGAGATCGAGTGGCTGAAATTGTCTTTACCTGCTTTCCAAAAGCCAGGTGAAAAATTGCGACATCATCACGACCCAGCAGCTAAAGTTAGACCAGGAGAAACGTTCAGGGCATCCAGTATGGAGCCATGTCTTACAGTCGTGCACAGCCAAGTCAGTTGCATTTGTTGCATCATTTGTTGCCAGGAACACGTCAATCTTCATTTTGCGACGTGTAATAGAAGAAAATAGCCACGGTTCAATACATGCATGTTTCGGTCTCTTTGTACACACACACTCACACTATGCTCTTCTGCTTCTCTTAAAGAGCTAGTGCTTCTCTCCACTGAGCGTACTGATACGATGAAATGAACAAGAAAAACAGAAAAGTTTTCAGTGCGCTCCACATTCGTCACTCACAATACAGCTAAAGTTAGATGTAGAAACATCTTGGGGCTGTGTTGGAATGTGAGTCACAGACTGGAAAAAGTTGCTGTTTACAGACCCCAGGGGTCCTTTTTACTTCAGTTATATCCTCTAGGGAAATTCCTAGACAAGCATTTGGGTAGTTGTCCCACGTCAATATAAACAACACCAGCTCAAAAGATAGATAGATAGATAGATAGATAGTCTTTATTAATACCAAACTGGGAAAATTGCATTGCAAATCCAGTGTGAATTAGTAGTTAGGGATTGCTGTACGGTGGCCCTAAAGTGCAAAACACAAAAGCATATCACAATGAGAATGAGAATACAAGAGAATGGATTGTATGCTGTTTAACCTCTTGTAGATGAACAACGGTCAAAGGGAGAGTCTGCTGGCACCTCAGGGTGCAGGTCTGATTATCTGAGGTGAGAGAAGGTCTGGCTGTGAATCACTTCACACAGACAGTCTGGTAATGATACAGTGTTAGTTGTCTTCTCCGAATCTCCATCCTGGATCCAGCTGCTGCAGGTATAAATATAGATGTTGCCATAGCAACATCTGTACAGGTGTCTGGCAATCACGCTAGTGGAGATGTGTGATTACAGAGACTGTGTGTGTGTGTGTGTGTGTGTGTGTGTGTGTGTGTGTGTGTGAGAGAGTGCATGCATGTGCGTATATACCTTAGCTCTTAAGTGTGATTTCATCTTCATCTACTCGCTCTTTTCCTTCCTTTTACCCGTCCTCCTCCTCCTCTCTTGCTGCTTTGTGTTTTGCAGGCAGTCATGGATATAGATACTGGATGAATACAGATTAAAGAAACCCAAAATAAATGTAACGTAACATAAAGATAACGTGACATTAACATTACGTCTCGGCACCCATATTCACTTTTATTTTTGTATTTTTTGACAATCTGTTTTATTGATCTGTGCAATATTATAATATTATTTTTATTAATAACTTTGCAATATAATTATTATCGCAACTACCTGCCCTTGTTTTATGACGGATGTTGAATGAATGTTTGTCTTAGGTTATACGTGGACGTGTGCAATATAGTTTTTGGGAGGGGAACTCGTAATTTCGTCGTATTCATTGTACTATAATTACAATAAAGGCTTCTTATCGTCTTACCTTAAATTATGTAATATGTAAATTCAGTTTAGAAACTTTATACAAATCCCCTAACCGAAACCATGGGCTAGTGCCAGCCATTCCAAAAAACTTATTTATGAGCTTCAATGGAAAATAATCTCAGAAAGAAACATCACAAGTTGGTGTCAACATAAAACGCAGCGCTTTCAAGCCGAAGAGAGAAGTTCACTTCTTGGAAAAAATAAAAAATCCTTTCACCCAGGAAACACTTGTTCGTCCCTTGGGAGTGTTTTAATCCAAACCACGATCTTTTTCCTAAACTTAACGAGCCGTTTTGGTGCGTAGACTTGACTGTCATTGCTGCATGAAGCTCAATTTTTCTGGCTAAACTCCACCACCACGGCCCCTGAAAGGACCGTCATCCGGCGGTGCCTTGTAGCCGGCTCGCAGTCACCTGTTGATGGCTAAACAACTGCCGCTGATACAGACCTCTGTAGCCGGCGTCCCAGAGCTCTGTAGCAGCTAAACACAACCAACAACTGCCACTCAGATATTATCGTTCTAACGCGCTATAGACTTTTCACATTACAGCCTTTTACTTATGGGTATTTATATATGGTGTATTGTTATAGAAGCATTGATCACTTTAAGGGGAACAATACCCCTGAAAACCGCACGCTGCCTATAAATGTGCAACAAAAGTGAGGGGGGGTTCACCACAATGATCAGTAATCATCCTCTGAGAACCATGAATGTCTGTAAAAGAAATCTCACCCAACATAGCCTATTTTAATCCTCTATGTGCACGGTCAAAGCGTATGACTTCCAGTGTATTACCTGGGTTTGTGGAAGTTAAGGGGTCATCCCTCAAGAAAATATGACAGTTTTATGCAATTTCACACATCATTTTCGTTTTTTATCACCATATCTGTGTCTAAAACATTGGAAAACAGAGAAGATTAAATAACACTGAAAAAGCTTAAAGACAAAACTCGCTAAAGTCCACTGGGGACCGACTACAATCATTAGATCTGAGGAAAGTCATTTAGTTAGTTCTGACGAATTTACATTTATTCGGCTTCGGTGGTGCCCAAAACGGCTTGGATGCTGTACCTAAATGCTATGCACATGAATCTTATAATGGAAGGAAAACTCTGCCTTCTGTGCTCACACTGAACGCAAATGTAAACCCCTTATTTGATTGGAAAAAGCCAACATTATGACAGCGGCCATGTAGTCTCTCATTATACAGGACATTGCAACACATTCTCATGAACGGGTCCATATGATATAGTACGAAAATATATGCACAACACCAGTACATATGATATCCTACGAAACTAAGCGAGCGCCGGCTTTGTCAGATGACGCTGGCTACAATGGTCAGTGACGAGCTCCGTGACGCAGAGCGGCAGTGTTGCTAGTTTTAAGCCGCTACAGAGCTTCGTGACACCGGCCACGGACCTCCGTCACAGCTCGGTCGTATCAGCAGCAGTTATTAGATATGTTTAGCTGCTACAGAGCTCTGCGACGCCGGCTATGATGCTCCACATGGTTCTCCGTGGTATCAGCGGTACAGTAGTTGGTGGTTCAGTTAAACCTATAAAAGGTGACTTTGGCACAGCAAGCTGCCGGTCATTTTGGTGGACATTACGGTTGAGTTTAGGCAACAAAAAGTGAGCATTATGCAGCGACGACAGTTAAGTTTAGGGTGTTTGGTGTTTTAAGCCCCCCAACTTCGCCTTCCAGGCAACGTGGCAATAGTTCTGTTTATTGTTAAGGTTAGGGTTAGCTGCCTGGAAGGCGATGTTGGAGGCTTAAATCACCATCGAGCTAAGTTTAGACACCAAAATTATTAGTTAACGCCATAGTGTGTCGTTTCTGTCGCCCCCCCTGAGGAATTCTAAGTAATGACAACAAAACTATCGGCGCATCCACATGATACAAGCCTTCCGTGATCGCGCGCCACCCCTCCCCCACACAGTTGCTTGTAACCAAGGAGGACACGGAGGATTAAAAAACATGATGGACTCTTCAGAAAAGGTAATTATCTTCGCTTAAGTGAGCAGAGAGAGTTGTGTGGAGCTGATGGTCTTAATTGGCTTTGTATCAACTCATTTGGCAATGGCCTGAACTGACGTCCATTAATATCAAAAAGTTACGCAGTAACGATCGAGGTTTGGATTAAAACACTCCCAAGGAACACACATTTCCCGGGTGAAAGGCTTTTGTTTTCCCTGGGAATAGAACTCCGCTCCCTGGCTTGAAAGTCCTGTGTTTATGACCCACCCTGACCTGCTCCCTACCAGCCAACAGCAGCAGTCATTGGGCTGCATACAGCAAAACAAAAAACGTGCAATGCTTACGAATGACAGTACTTTTCATAGCAATATGAATGTATGGTTCATGAGAACAGCCTGGACATTGCCATGACGTTTTATACGTAGTTGTACAGATCACACACTCGCATTCCACTCATCGGCAGTGTGGATGTCACTGTGCTCTCCAGTAACCTGAGTCAGTGTGGGATTACCCTGTGAGAACACAGTAAACCTGTTAACCTAGAACACAACACTGCAGTGATTCCTCTGTCCATCACTCCACTGAATATAAAGCACATTTTTCGTGTAGACTTTCCAGCAGTCAGCCATTGCCTCATGGTTTTGAAAGATCACTGAGTACGGAACACTTAAAAGAAGAAAGCGATCTTTTCCTCCATCCGTGTGTGGCTGCTGTCAGTCGGCATCTGCTGCACTGTTGAATATAAAACACATCAGCCCGGCTGGCTCACTCTACCTCAACAGGAGACTGGGTTTACATTTTTAAAATGTGGAACAAACTGATCATCTTTAAACCACTGACCAACTACATGCAATAATAATTCTCCCTGTAAATGTTAAATATTGAGTCTGTTATTTAGGGACTGAAATGTGAAATTATTATGTAACAATGACTTAACAGATATTGTTGACTATAAATGGCTGAAGTAATATAGATTTGCTTTCCATTTTGAGCATTCAAACATACTCAAAGCTACTTTACTTAACCAACATTATTATTACATAACAACATATGACTCCAAATGAATGCAAATGTTCCTCTGCGTCTGCTAGATGTGTTAATAGACAGGTTGGTAAATGCAGGTTTAATATCTTTCTCCGTGGAAATAGCATGAGAGTGCATTGACCATACAAATAGAATGAGTTAGCCTGCTACAACAGTCACAGTTGTCATGGTTGTATGTTCTGTTTCCTGTTTTCAAGGAAATAAATGTTTGTCTAAATTATGTATAAGCTATGAATGATTAATTCTTTATTTATTCCACAGAATAATAAAAAAACATGTAAACCTAAAAAATAATTCTAGTAAAGGATATTAAATCTTCTGCACAAGAAATAGTTGTGCGCTTTCTCAGTAAAAGCCTTTTTGGTCTTAGTCCAAGGAATTTCCTATTAGACTTTGATGGTCAGGATGAGGTCACAGTGACTTACACAGCCAAGGATTCAAAACCTTCAGTGTCCCAGTTTGTGTTTGTCCCAACCAACTTTTTCATATATAATGGCGCTTTTAATTTACGAATAGCAATATCATTTGTTGGGACTTAAAATATGTTAGTCTTTTTTCTAGATCCACCCACAGTATCAGACTGACGACAGCAGTTCATCTAGTAGTAGTACCGGAGCTGCGCCAAAAAATAGAAAAGGAAAAGAGAAATCCCGGACAAAATTGCAGAGTTTATTTCGCTTCACAATGAGGCCAGTGAATGTTGTGGACGGTGAAGGTTTTAAAGAATTATTGCGCACACTTGAGCCAGGATACACAGTTCCCAAAATAGAGACGGTTATACATGCGGTGGATGCGAAATACGCGTCCATACGCACCTGCGGTTTACATGTTACCCTCCTGCTGACTAGTTTTGTGCCCCTCCCAACCCATTCACACACACACACACACGCACACACACACACACACACACACACACACACACACACACACACACACACACACAGATGATTCGACTATCAGTCGACTATAGAAAGATTCGTCAATTCTGATTCGAATGTGTAAATCCTTAGTCGGGGACACCCCTAAATCCAAATATAAAAACATAATGGAATGTATTGAAGTAAGGCTAACAGGCATTCTGTATTGCTTTCAAATATTTGCTTATATATATTGCTTTCGTATCATTTACTCCCCCCTCCTGTTTTGCTCTTTTGTTGTTAATGTAGGCCTATTGATAAACCCCTGGACTGTAATATTTCAGATGTGTTTGAGCAATGTCCAAAACTTTGTGCACACTCAAAATACAGTATATCTGTGTTCTCTGTGATTTGGAGGAGTCGTGATTTTGAGAAAAATAAAGTTATAATAGGCTATTACAAGAATAAAGTAACTGTATTTCAGAAATCTACCTGCACCATAGTCTGCTGTGCATTACGTGATTGCTGTAGCTCTCAGACCTTCTGACAGACACAGAGCCCTGTTTGTGTGTCTGAATGAGACAAAGAGTTTAGCTAGGGAAGTGGCCGTACGCTGCTCTACATCGGAGGTGGAAAACCAAATCTACTGCAGAAATACACGGAGCACAAACGCAACACATCTACCGCAGCATGTCGACAGCAGAGCGCATCCGTTATAACCTGAGGCTGCGCTGCATTTTACAGAGAGAGTGGACACTAAGAGACGCACAGGTCAGCTTCAGAGCTCCGTGTGGTTGAGTCTGAACAATAAACTGTAAACATCACGTCACAGGAACTTTAAACTAAATCATTAGTATTGCGCTCCTTAACTTTGTGTTGATGGCATCAATGTATTACACTGATTTGGCTATGATTCCTCCGAAAACTTCACCCGGCTTAAACAGCTTTCCTCACGTAGAGACGGTTGCTAGGTGATAGCAACCAACACAACATGGTCGGACCCCGCACGTAGCTGCCCGTTGTATTTGCCTCGGAAAAATAAACTGGACAAAGTTACATTCGGGGCTACACTCAAAACATTCGGGGCTGAAGCCCCGGCAAAATCGGCTGACGCCGCTCCTCCTAAAGCGTCCCGACAGGCTTTTGTCGGGACTCGGGACATTAACTTCAAAATCGGGACTGTCCCGGTCAAACCGGGACGTATGGTCACCCTAATTGTGTTCCTAGTAAACAAACATAGGTAGCGGCGAAAACGTTATATGGGAACATAGTAAAGAGTAAAGACACCTGGATTCGGTCGAGACCAAAAGCCATATTTGGCAAGACCAGTGGCCGAGACCGAGACAAGTCCGAGTCCGAATACCAGCGAGTCCGAGACAAGTCCGAGACCATAGAAAAACGGACTTGGGTCCGGACTCGAGTCCAAGACCGGACTCGAGTACTACAGCCCTGGTATCCAGTACAGGTTACAATCGCACAAAAATCAACAACAAACATAAACTGATCTGAAAAAGTACAGAAAATACTAGACATTATCTCTTCGCCTAGCTGGATCTGACCAGAGAATTTCATCAACATCACAGGCGGTATCCTCACTGGCAAGACAACCGTCTTGAATGTCGAATCCATCCTTGCACAGCTGGGGCGTGGACTTGGTCACAGGCGTCCTCCATGGCCTCAATGAAGGGTACCTGAGCCTGGGGCCGGAGATCGTATCAAAAGGGCTGATATGGTGCATACAATGAGCAGGTGATTACTGTAACTGTAGACAGATGTTCTTTTACCTCCTTATGACAGATGCCGCTGTATATCTACTAAGATTTGGCTGAACTCTTAGTCCAGCCTCCCTCAGGGTCAATCCGTGGTTCACAACATGGTACACTAGTGTTGTGCGACTTTCATTTGATACATGTGGTCCTCTTCTTCTTTGAGCATATTCTCCGGCTTCAGGTCTTCCTCTCTTTCTCCCTCTTCCTCTACCTCCACCTCGGCCTCTACCTCTGGCTGGGCCTCCGCCTCTTCCTCTACTTCCTTCTCCTTCTCTGTGGATTCCCCCTCCCCCTCTCACTCTCAGTCTTCTTCTTCTGACTCCTTCCATTTTGGTTGAAGGCGAGGTGAACTTACCTGCTGCATTTTATATAGTGCTTAAACCTGATTGGTGTGTCTACAATTAAGCAATCGTGTGTTTGCGCACGTGGTGGCTGTGTTTAACTAATTGGTTCATGGGTGTGTTCATTTGAAAGCCTATGCTTTGAAATTGCAAGGAAATGACATCATGATAAATTTCTGTGTCAAAAGTGTGTTTAGTGTTTTGCAAATCACTGTGTGTTGTTTTGCAAAAAGTGTGTTATTAAGTTATGGATCCCGCTTTCTGTTTGGATCTGGCCACAAGACCTCGTCAACATCCCAGGCGATGTCTCTTCCACATCCGACTCCTCTCTCTCTCTTTGTCCTCCTCTTACTCTGACTCTCGTTGCCTCCATGCTTGCAAAGTTCTCTAAATGGCTTACCTGAGGCCTATTTGTAGTGCTAAGGCTGTGTTTTCTGGTCTGTATGTAAGTTTCTAAAATTGCCAGATGAGTTTTGCATTTTGAACAGAGTGTTTTCCCAATGACAACAGGAGATTTCGTTTTTGAACAAAGTGTCTAATATAAGAAAACGCGTGTAGTGTTTCGCAATCAGAGTGTTACAGAATTGCAAGCAAAGTGCAAAGTTGACAATGTGTTTAAGCTACGGTTACACTGTGTTTAAGGTATGCTAAAAGAAGTTTAGGTATTGAGGCTTTGGTCTAAGCATTTGTTTTTAGTGTGTAAGCAATGGGCAAAAACTGTAAGCAATCATGTGTTTGCGTACCTGATGGCTGTGTTTCACAGATTGGCTCATAGGTGTGGTCATTTGACAGTCAGTGCTTTGGAATTGCAAGGAAGTGACATCATGATACACTTCTGTGTCTAATGTATACAAGTGTGTTTAATGTTTTGCAAATCACTGTGTGTATTGTATTGCAAAAAGTATGAGTCTAACATAGTGCTTATAGTGGTGCACATCTGGGCCAATGTTTTGCTCCTTGAGTGTAAGGTTTTGATAATTGTGTAATACTTTTGATTTCAGTGTGTAAGCAATCGGCAAAAACTGTATTTCACCTTCAACCGTTTCCTTCACCAGACTGTCAGTTCTGGATCGTGGTGTCTTTCTCACTCATGGACATTCGGTTCTAATCACTTGCCTGCATGCAAATCATGAATAATGCTTTTCTAACCACGTACTCACATGCAAATGAGGCTAATCTTGTCTAATAATGTGTCATAAGGTTGCCTGTGTTAATGCCATCTAGAAAGGCTGAGCCTATACCTAGAGTGCATAGGGAATGGACATACAGTATGTGACCTTTCCTGTGGGTCTAATGTACTCATGCCCTGTAAGGACCTCAATAAGGAAGATTGTCTTAGTCAAATGTATTTTGAATCGCAATACAATTCGCAATTTTTTTCCTGCAATTTGAATATACATTTTGCAATTGCATTGCCACTTTCCATATTCAAATTGAATGAAAAAATTGCGTGTCAAAATGTCTTGCCATTTGAATAGAGACTAAAAAAACATATATGAAATCCAATTGATTGAGCTTTCAGCGCTTTCAAATTGCATGACAAAATTGCAATTTGAATCGACAATTGCAAAATATTAAATAAAGCGTCCAAAAATCTTCTATACCTCTATCTTTAGTTCCCCCCACCCCCCTCTGTCACAGTTCTGTCTGTCCAGATTGACACTCTGGGGATCCCTAGTCCCACTACTGTACATGCTGTTCTCTCTTTCTGTGATGGTGAGACAGACAACATCCCATCCACCTTGGGGCTATACAGCTGTGGCTTAATGTCTCTCTGCTTGTTTGTCTTCTTACAAACACGTTGTGCCTACAGGTAAAATAACTCTCTTCCTCCACTCTATAGTGTTGTATTATGTATTCTTTTCTGCTCTAATCTTTTCACAGAACATACAGACTGTGCTCAAAAGCAGCATTGTTCATTTCTTCAAACACAAGCTTGTTGACCTTCTCCCCACCAGTGGATTCTAGCGATTGTACGAATATTGACTGCTTTCTCACAGAAGCAAAAGCGTAATAACTGTTTGGGGAAAACCACACACACAAAAAAATTAATAACCCAGGGTGAAAAATGTGTAAAGTATATTACTTTCATTATAGTCCTGTCGTTAGTCTCTATTCTCAGTTTTGCATTTAATTTTTTTCTATTTCATAATTTACTTAGTATTAAGTTATTGTCCATCCATCCATCTCTGTGTAACTCTGTCGAAAATCTTTCTCTAACCTTAACCAAGTAGTTGTAGTTGGCTAAACTGAACCGAACCTTAACTTAAAGCGAACCTGTGAGAACTGTTTTTGAACAGTAGCCACAACTGGTCATTACAGAATATCAACATATTGATCTTTCTTAAATTTCCCATGATTCTCATGACTCGGTTGTTTTAAAAATGCCATCATTGGGTGAACTGAATGAGCTAAAATGTAGATTAGCAGTAGCACAAGTATAGAGGAGTCATAAAGTAATGTCAGATACACAGCAGTATAGCAAGTTTGCTAACATAAGCAACCATAAACTACTGGTCATAGCAGACCAAGTATGGCTGAGTGATTTTTTCCTAAATGTACTGTAGTGATATACACCAAGGGGCTATCATTTTGTCAATAGAATATTATTTTTCCTGGGAAAATGTCAGGCTTTTTGAAACTCACTTCGAGCAAAAACTCCTCTGCTTGCCCTCCTCCTCACATTTTCTACTGCTGCAGTGATGGAAGACAAAAAAGTGACTGCCATCACCACAAAAGAGCTTTTCCGGGGTGCCAAGGCAGTATATCTCAAAGAAAACGTGTGATCGGCCAGGCAAATGAATAGACAGGGCGACTAACATTATAATAGAAGTTAAACTATACGACCAAACTTTTACATGAAGTCAGCAGTGCAATCAAAGGAAAAAGACAAGTAGAAGGACATCTATTGATTCTGGACCTTCAAATGTCAAACTGAGCGAGCACGTGTTCGAAACCAAGCTCTCATAGTCTACCAAGAGGTAGAAATACACGTGAACACAGACCATCGCTGACAGCATTATTGCATCCCACCCACACGCAAGATACATATCCAAAACTATAATATTCTCAAAAAATAAACCCACACAGTGAATGAGTTCATTCTCTTCCAATTGATATGGTTAATGAAGGCAAACATCAAAGTAGAAAGTACTGTGTGTGTGTGTGTGCTAGAGTTGTAACTAAACTCAGTGTTCCCACAATGAGGAAGACTAATAGAAAGACGTGCAGTCCCAGATTTTGAACATATTTTATATGAGGAAGATCTTCTAGGGAACCTAATGCAGCACTAAATCCAAGGCAGCAGACATCATACACACTAGTACAGTCCCAGTAAAATGATTTTATAATAATTTATAATTAATACTGTTTATTGATCCCCAGTGGGGAAATTACAATTTACACTCTGTTTGTTAGAAATCACTACACACACAGGCCTGAAATACACACACAGGACCTATTCATGCACAAATGAAGAGATGTCAGAGTGAGTGGGCTGCCAGTGCTGGACCAGCGCCCTGAGCGGTTGGGGTACGGTCCCTTGCTCAAGATCACCTGGCAGTGCCCAGGAGGTGAACGGGTATCTCTCCAGCTACCAATCCACACTCTGTACTTTGGACCGTACTTGAACCAGCAACCCTCTGGTTCCCAACCCAAGTCCCTACGGACTGAGCTACTGCCACCCCCCAAGTGTTTGTATTCAGGCGATCACACTCCCACAGTACAGCCTTTCCAGATTTTTTAAAAATACCTTGGAGACACTGAATACGCATGTTTGTAATTTCAACTAATGTGAGAAAAACCATTATCCCTCCCATTTTGACTAAAATACCAAATAGTAATGTCAGATATACAATGCCAGCAAATATGTAAAATACTATCAGGAATCCTATCGTGTCCGCTGCTGCGGCCGTAAGATAAGAGTCACGATGGCTGAAAACACAAAAAGACGGAAAACCAATCATCAGCTTGTGAAAGACACCAAGAGGAAGCACAATGGCCGTACAGCGAATGTGTGCTCGATCATGGCCTGTCAGGAAAGCTCTTCAAGAAGAAGATGATGGGAAAATATTGACAGCATAAAAACTCTGCTGCACCCAGTAGGGCTGTAACAGTTTATACAGGGTGACCAGATTTCCCTGAACTAAAACCGGGATACTTTGCACATGACCGTAGTGGTCGTGCACGCACACGCTTTTTAACGTGAAGATGTGCCAGCCCAGGTCATTTTTCAGAGAAAATTGCTTCCATATAAATTGTCTTTTCAGGAAACCGGTGATTGGGAAGTACTACAGCAATCAGAATGAGAAAAACTAATTTCATTTCATTGAAGTGAATGTGTGAATATTTTTCAAAGAACATTGAGTCCTTCTTCCATATAAATTGTCTTTTCAGGAAACCGTGACCTGTAGTAAGTAGCAGTGAGTGATTGGGAAGTAGCCTACTACAGCAATCAGAATGGAAGAATGAGATTTTTATTTCATATTTTCCAGAAATAATAATAGCTGAACTGTACATGTAACTGTAATGCATTCATCATGAAAACGAATTATTAGTGAATATTTTGTCAAGAAATAGCCAACGTTTTACATCCCTACTGTCATTGCCGATCTACCAAAACGGTAATTTGTCGACGGTCCCTTACCTAGCGAAAGAACAGATGATTAAGTGCTATGAAGCTTTATGTCGGATACAAATCTGTAGCGATAATAATTGTAGTTGTTTTCTCTTGATACTCCGTAATAACGTCAACTTTTTTTTACCCTGATCACGTCATTGACATTGCTTTGTCGAACTCTCGAACGAAGGGGAAGTTAAAATCGATTATCAACTGAATATCAAATGAATATCAAACATCCAGCCAAGTTCACCGCTCTTAAAACGAGACAGATAAGAAGAAGCATTGCAACATTGTAACGCTGGGTGCACAGATTATGCAGACGCAGACCGCTACGATTGACTGACACACACACACATACATTGTTAAAATCATACGATGAACGCTTTATCTGCATGGGTTTAGTTAATGATCGGGCTATAATAAGACCATGTCGGCTATGTAATCGCTGACAACCGGGACAATTTCATAGTGGTTGGTGTAAACCGGGACATTTGAACTCAAAGTCAGGACTATTCCGGTCAAACCGGGACGTCTAGTCACCCTAAATTTATATCTAACGGTGCCGAACCTTTACGGGACAGGGGTTACGGTCCAGTGCATGCAGCCTCACGTAGAATACACAGTATGTAGATCGATGCACGTAATGTGGAACCAATGTTTTCAAGCACAAGTTCTGCCCGGAAACCTCTAGCCGTACGCGTTTAGCATCATGTGCTCAATTTAATAGCATAAGAAAATACTTTTTTAGTTGTGTAGCCTACTGTGATCTGTTGCATTTTGGAAGTGTTTGTTCAGTGCCGTAGTGTAATACAAAAAACTCTTGCCCCCCTGAATTTCATCTTAGCCCCCCACCCCAAGGTGGTGTTGGCCAATCGGAGGAGGTTATGGGAGACTCCCGCCTTTGGCTGAGTCTCTATCTGATCCGTCAGAGGGAGAGCAGGAATACGGTTGTGAAGTTTAACGTTGGTAGTCCCCGGAGAAGAAGTTGGTCATTTCATGGAGCAGATTAGAACCCAAATTGAAACGTAAGCAACTAAAATTTCTGAACGTTAGAACATTGTGTCAAATTGGGTCGTTATTACTGCGACTTCTAAAGTGTCAGGTTTAGTTCCATCATAGTGTTAATAGTGTCAAAAACCGTTAGCTGACGTTGTTCAGTAGCTAGGTCAGAGATTATCGGCTAATGAAATTACGGATTTAGCGAGGGGCGGGAGGGGGGGTTAAGTTAACACTTTTGCATGGCACTGTATCCGTGTCACATTCCCTAAAGCCCCCCTAAAGGTCTGATCCTAGAATCGCCCCTGCGGAGAATTAAAAAACATGATGGACTCTTCAGAAGAGTTCATTATCTTCGCTCGAGTGAGCAGAGAGAGTTGTGTGGAGCTGATCGTCTTAATTGGCTTTGTATCAACTCATTTGGCAATGGCTTGAACTGACATTCATTGATATCAAAAAGTTACGCAGTAAAGATCATGGTTTGGATTAAAACACTCCCAAGGAACACACACTTCCCAGGGGAAAGGCTTTTATTTTTCCCGGGAATCGAACTCCGCTCCCTGGCTTGAAAGTCCTGTGTTAATGCTTACGAATTACAGTACTTAACTTTCCGTAGCAATATGAATATATGGTTCATGAGAACAGCCTGGACGTTGCCATGACTTTTTGTACTTAGTTGTACAGAGCACACACTCGCATTCCACTCATCGGCAGTGTGGATGTCACTGTGCTCTCCAGTAACCTGAGTCAGTGTGGGATTACCCTGTGAGAACACAGTAAACCTGTTAACCTAGAACACAACACTGCAGTGATTCCTCTGTCCATCACTCCACTGAATATAAAGCACATTCTTTGTGTAGAGTTTCCAGCAGTCAGCCATTGCATCATGGCAAAGTCTCGTACGAAAGATGAGTACGGAACACTTTAAAAGAAGAATGCGATCTTTTCCTCCATCCGTGTCTGGCTGCTGTCAGTCGGCATCTGCTGCACTGTTGAATATAAAACATATCAACGCGGCTGGCTAGAGTGAGAATCAGCTGAGTCTCCCCCTCTCCTCACATCATCATCCTGACCACAGTTAATGGTCAGGATGTAGAAATAGTTGAAACATACAAGTATGTGGGCACTATAATTGATAATAAGCTTACCTTTGGAATGTAATACCAATATGCTGTGTGAAAAAAGCCAGCAGCACATTTTCTGTCTGAGGAAGCTGGTTGACAGGTCTCTGATGACTTTGTTTTATAGATCTTTTATCGAGTCATGTTTTTTTTTTAACCTTTTCTTTTATCTGCTGGTATGCATCCCTCAATTTAAAACAGAAGAATTCATTGGAAAAGGTAATCAAGGTCTGTAGCAGCATCACGGGTACTCAACAGAAAAGTCTGTCTGATTTGTATAACAAAGAGTTGTTAAAGAAAGCCGAATCCATTCAGTCTGACAGCGCCCTCCGCCCACCCCCCTGCACCTGGAGTTTCAGACCCTCAGCCATCTCACTGCTCCACTTAAACAGGATAAGGTCACATCAGCTTGACCACAACCACGCGTGATAAACACGGCCTTTTTAAAATTGTTTAATTGCAATTAAGTTTGCATTTGTTTAAATATTGTTTTATTTTTTGTTCTTACATGTTTGCTATTTATTGTTGTATTTGTATTGATCTTGTGTGGTCACTGCTGCAAAAAAACTGATTGCCCATTTGGGGACAATCTTTGTCAAGTCTTTGAACAAGCCTTTGTCTGTCTTTGACACTCGCACAACTGTCTATTCAAAATCAATGAGAAGACTATTACATTTGGGGTTTTCTCGCTGTACCAAACTCGCACCGAACTGTGACTCCTAAACCGGGGTATGAACCGAGCCGTGACTTCTGTTTATCGTTACACCGCAGCACCCAGTAGCATTAACTCTAACTCCGCCTAATGTGAGACACAAGAGTACCAGACAAGGGGAAGGCCATAGGCGTCGATTTCGGTGGGGACGGTGGGTACGCGTCCCCACCACATTTCGTCATGAGTCATTTTGTACCCACCACTTTTTTTCAAAACCTCGAGCTCAATTTAGTTAAAAAAAGTTCATAACACATAGGCCTATAATTCGTGAGCGACAGATAACCAACAAATCCACAAAAAGCTCGATCCCCACAGGACAGGACAGACACAGCCGCTCTGCTGCGGACCTTACAGGACATATGAGAACCGTGGGGAGTCAACCCACAGCCGCTCCGCTGCCCTGCTGAAAAGCAGAAACGCTTAATGTCAGATAACATCCATAATAATAGGACTTTCGGTTACATTTTTTGACAGTTTTCAGTGGTTATGATGAGCAATATGAGAGAGAAATTTGGTGATCATTGATTGTTGTTTAGGTAGTCCTGCTACATTCTACCAGTTTTTTCCTTATAGGCTCTAATGAAGCAGAAACGCTTATCAGATAACGTCCATAATAATAAGACTTTTCCAGTTTAACGAGAGAGAGAGGAGCAAGAGTGATTAGGAGCATCTTCAGCCAGTGGACATTATTTCTTCAGCTTCTTCTTGCGTTGTCACCCCGGTTGGACGTGGGGCTGGCAGCAGGTGAATCGGCTATTAACGTCATCGCTACACTATTTCTTAGTAAAACCGAAATGAATTAAACTGCCTTGTTTTCTTTTTACCATGGCTATATGACGCTTACTGCAGAATGGATTTCAAGGACTTTGCGTGGCGATTAATGGCCTCCAATGTTTATATTTTTTCTGCGAATCTTTAAATTAACATGTCCTAAACATGAGTTGAATTTGCAGCGCCGCCACGCCTTGATGCTTGCGTAGTTCGTACCCTGCATTAAACCACGTTAAGCGTTTCAGAATGGCTTTCTAATGGTTTTTGAAAACTTAAGGCTTCCAGGTCATCCCAATTTTTTAATACATTTTTATTAATTTACAAGTTATCTGATACATTAGACAGCGTCTTTTAAAACATGACCTGCGCAAAAGACAAAAAAAAATGAATATCATTGTACCCAGCACTTCTGGAAATGCACTTCCAAATGCGTCTCTGTCCCCAGCACATTTCAAACCAAACTGACGCCCATGGGGGAAGGCACAGAGACTACAGGCCATGGCCGAACCACAGACTGTCATAAAGACACATTTCCTTCCTGTCTGTGTCAATGTTTGTTTTCCCTCCTTGGTCATCCCTGCAGCGATTGATTTCACTGGAAAAGTACATTAAGCCATCCAGAAATGGAAATCTAATCATACAGTATGGAACATGGAGAAATAAACACATCCCAGGTTCTCCAAAAACATATCTACAAAGATTATATATATGTCCAGTATAATCCATAAACACAGTGATTAAGTCCCTATTGTATCATCTTATTTTAAATAATATATTTGAAATATTGTTTATATTGCGAGTGGGACATTTTTATCAAGTGGATGAATTACAATAGTGTACCAGCCACTTTACAACTGCATGGAGAGCAAGGAGATAACCTTCTATTACCTGGAATGAGGTCAGCTCATTTTTGTTGAAATAGTAGACCTTGCTCCAGTTTAAGCATTTTCTGTGGCTCTCTTCCCAGTCTAACACTAGAAAGCATTAACAATCTGCAGTGACGGTCGACTCATGTAACCTGTAACTCATGTTGGTTTATTCATTCATTAAGAATTACATCATTATGGGTTAAGGTTAGCATTATTGTACCCAGACATCAGTGGGGGAAAAAAAAAACAATTTAACGCAGCATCCGGCGTGCGTGCTGTGTGACCCAAATCAAACACACCCACGATGTAGTGTGGCCAACAGGTGAAGGCCGGGTCTGGCTGACATGCTAAATGCTAATACGCTCCTGGTGAAACAAAATGAATACTTGAACAAACGTCAGAGTGATAACAATTACCTACCTAAATGACCGAAACCATCTTAGGGGAAAACTTGTTTGACGTGCACTTTGACTTTTAGTTTAGGTCCACGTCACATTCAATAAGATGGAGGTGGGTGGGCTTCATGGCCTATACTGCAGCAAGTCACCACCATAAACACAGTCTACTGTATGCATCAACCACTGGTTTCCACTGGACACCTGCTAAGTCTACGATGAAGAACACATACAACAGTGAGGCATGAATGGCAATGTGTATATAAATGGGAATGTATTTTGTTTTGTTGATTTTTTTACTTCTGCACATACAGTATGTGTGTTAATATGTATATAAAATACAGAAATTAACAATAATAATAATAATTTTATAAGATTGATAATATCCTGAGGGACCTAAGAACAAAATAAGAATAAAATAGAATGTAAAAAGGGTATGTGTCATAAGCAAATGCTTCAACCTAGACACCAAGATGACACTGCATGAACTAAGGTGACACTTTGTTATTGTTTTTGTTATGTATTTGATGTTGTGTAAAATAGAAGCATTTGACTACGCTGAGAGCCTTGCTTCTTTCAAAACTTTATTTATGAGAGTGCATCATTAATCATCAGAGACCATTCACCTGGCTGATGTGGGCGTTCTCGGCAGCACCGTGATTCACTCTGTGTTATGCAACAGGAACTCAACACATCACAACAGTGATGGCAAGGGTATCATCCTGAGGCTCTTGAAGATCTGATGTAGAGCAATGTTTGTCTTCACCTTGTGATTCAGACCTCTTAAGTAATCCAGACGCGATGGGTTATGTCTCATATCAGGTTATGTAAAAGCTCTCTTATGTCATTGGCCTTCTTTTGTTTTATTTTCTCTCGTTTCTCTTGTATTTCTAAGCAACGCATTCTAATGAACAGGTTGGGATGATATCGTACAAAACGTATGCACACCAATTCGTGTGATATCCCACGAAATTATGCATGTGAATGTGAAAAAAGTAGGGCTGTGTTCGATTGAAGAAATTCTTAGTCGACTAACACTCATTCAATTGTATCGACTAATCGATTAGTTGATTTAATCGACAGATCTGTAAATCTGAGTTTCTCAGCAAAGAGTAATGCAAAAGGATGCATATGTTGAATAAGATAATGCCTCCTTTGCATATTCAAACACAACATTTCAGAAAATGTGTAATACAACAAATAATTGCCTTAATGAAAGTAATCAAAGTAGGTTTCACGATGATATCTATTAGGTCAAATGTCAACCTTTAATTCTTGTGTTTACCAGAGATGTGCTCGTACGTTACTTGGAAATAAGTCATTCAGCGTGAAAAAAGCTAAAGAAATCTAAGTTGACTAAGACCAAAACAACCGATTAGTTGACTAATCGACTAAGAGGGAGCACACCCAACCTATTATCCAGTAGCAATGGACTACAGATGGAATCTAACCCTAACCCTAGCGCCTAATTTTAAAAAAAATCTTAGAAATGTGGGAACATAGGGCCTAATTTTCAGTGAAAAAAGAATTCTTAGAAATATAGGAACATAGGCCTGTGGGACCATAAGGCTGACCCCCTGCTTGAAAGCACCGTGTTTTATGACAAATCTATCCAGCCCGACCTCCTCACTACACAGACCTGAGCCCTCTTATACAGCAGCAATCCACTTGGTGCACACAGTAATACATTCGTGGAATACACACAAATTACTTTAACATAGCTACAGTTTACAGCATGGACAAGTGGTTCATGAGAACAGCCTGTTCTAAGACTCTAATGGCTGTACCTTTTTGTCAAGTGAGAGTTGATCTGACCCAGTGGATGCTCTGCCTGAGCACCACTTCCAGTAAGCTGTGTATCTAATAGGGAAGAATAAAAGAAACAGTGACAATAAGAAGGCCAGACCAGGCCAGTGTTGTTGGTAGAAATGCGAGATTAGGTGACTGGTGCAGACAGAAAGCAGTTCAAAACAAAGGCAGCTCAGACCGTATACGTAGACGGATACCTTTCTGAAACTGTGTGCATTTAGGAGATGTTGAACACAGTTAAATCTGATTAAAACAAATTAACTTCCTTTCTTTTCTGTAATGACAGCTGCTCTATTCAGGTGGCACTTGTATTTCCTTGAGTCAGTTTGTGCTTTTGGCAATTTACCCCACAACATCTGTTTTTCATTCAGGTTTGGCTAAGGATAAGCAAAGTCTGTTTCATTCAAATCTGCTGACTCTGCTGAAATCCCAAAGGTTATCTCTGGATATGACACAACGTAGTAGTAGCTCCAAGAAGTCTAGACTGAGCTTGCACAAAATGTTCCTTACTAATGCTGCCACATGTCGCTCATTATCCTTTGAGACTTTAGCCTTTTGAAGGATTTCAGCGCGTTCCTTTTCGCCCCTTTTTTTTCTTCGCTGAGACGCCGAGTCAGCTTTCTGAATTTGAATCCAAATTGTTCCAAAGGCTTACTCATGTTTCCTCAGTAACCAATGTAATTTTCCACCCACAAAGGTTTATAAAGTATATCAGTGTGCGATTTTCCAGGGGGTGTGCCTTTCTGGTCTATATATCCCTGCCTCTGCTGAATTGTTATGACCTCATAAGGAGAAAGATTCCAGATCGGCCCATCTGAGCTTTCATTTTCTCAAAGGCAGAGCAGGATACCCAGGGCTCGGTTTACACCTATCGCCATTTCTAGCCACTGGGGGACCATAGGCAGGCTGGGGGAACTCATATTAATGTTAAAGAACCTCATTAAGTGACATTTTCATGCCATGGGACCTTTAAGTCTAGGCACCAAAACGACTAGTTAAGTTTAGAAAAAAAGATCTTGTTTAAAACACACCCGTGAAAGCGAAAATGGTTTCCTGGGTGGCCGAGCGGCACTACATCCATGGTATTGAAAGGGGGATTTAATTCTTGCACGTTATGTTTTGCTGTGCATGATCAAAAAACATCCGCCCCTTGTAGTCCCATCTGTTTAGTACTATAAGCTGTTGTGTTGAGTGAGGCTGCTCCTTTAAAGCTATTCAGGCTGTTCTGCATGAACCATTCATAAATATAGGTACGGAAAGTAAAGCACTGTAATTGTAATGTATTCAAGATATTTTTTGTTGTATGCACCACATTGACTGCTGGGTCATAAAACACAGGGCTTTTAACCTGGGGAGTGGAGTCCATGTCCCGGGGAAAACACAATACTTCCACCCAGGAAACGTGGGTTAGGGTTAGTAGAGTGTTTTAACCAGTGTTGTATAAAGTACTAGAAAGCAATACTTAAAAGTACAAGTATCGTACTAGAAAAAGACTTCGGTAGAAGTGAAAGTTACCTTTTAGAATATTACTTAAGTAAAAGTCTTAAAGTATCTGATATATACTGTACTTAAGTATCAAAAGTAATTTTCTGATATTTAATGTACTTAAGTATCAAAAGTAAAAGTAAAAGTTGTTTTTTTTAAAAGCAAGCGGTTAGAACTTTTATTGTGGCTTTCTTATAGTAAAGCATAAAGCATATTCAGGGACTTTTCAGGCACAATTCTCTTAAGTTCAAAGAACAAACAGCATATGTTTAGAGCTGACATCAATGTACAGAAACATTTCTTGCAACACGGGTGTATGACGTTATCTTCACCACTACCCTGTTCACCGAGTTCACCACTATTGTCGGGGTGGTCGCAGGGCTCAACATAAAAAAAAATCCCCACTGGCCCCAGGGGCCAGTAGATCAGAGTTTTGCTGGCCCCTTCTACATTTTTACTGGCCCTGAAAGAAATATCATAGGTGTGATTGGAAAAGGACAAAAAAGCAGGAAAAAAGCTAGCCACTGCCACTGGATGTTGTGCCATTAGCAGCAAAGCTAGACCAGGGGTCATCAACTACATTCAAATAAAGAAAATAAAATTATAATTAATACGCATCATCTTGTCATCTTGATATTTTCACTTTCTTACTAAATTAATGCTATATTTTTTACATTAGTAAGCAAACCCTTAAAAACATGGAAAATCCATAATGATAACTAGATAGGCTACTTAACTAGTAAATGATCTCAGATTAGTCCTGTAACCTAATTTGTAAATAAGACGATTCTGTTGCTAAATAATACAACTGGCAACATCGTCAACAATGAAGAACGCGTCATTCACGTGCATATTAAGTAGCCACGTGTATTTGTTTTGGTCTTATAATACCTCCATAGGTTTACCGCTCCAGCGAGAGGATGGCTCGTTTAGACAGCAGCTACGTTTACAATAGTTTGTCCAAAGTTCAAGATTGGTTGCAAATTAAGACAAACAGTTAGACTACAAACTGACATCTTTCATTTTAGCTCGTTTGTAAAGTCGCTGTTTGCAGAGTAGAGCTGGGTTTGCACAGCGCGGTGGACGAGAGTGGACAGCGCAGACAGATCAGACTGAGATATGGGTTTCTACGTGTTTCTACCTGTAGAACAGGTACGTGGGTTATTAATAAGTATTGACTCTTTAATCATGGAGGTTTTATTGTAGGCTACCTACTTACAGTAACGAGTGTAGCGTTAGTTCATCTGCGCCATCGGCGGTAAATAATCCTCGGTAACGTTTCCAGTCAGTAGGCTACATGTGCTGCATGAAGTAACGCACACACCAGTGACTGTGGCTGCAACCAGCCCGACATACGTATTTTACTGGCCCCGGGCGGGCCATCGGGCCATTGCTTATGTCGAGCCTGGTGGTCTACGATAACGGGAGGTCCTCCAGTAGGTGCTCCAGTAGGTGCTCATGCTTCCATGGCGGTTTGCAACAAACAAGCGCTGAAATAGAGCGCGCGGTGTGCGTGGTGTTTGTAATGCAATCTAGGAGCAGTGATTCGCCAAACGTCCCTTATTGCAGTAGCACACATTTCTTACGAGTAACGAAGATGCTTAGTGGAAATATAACAGAGTAAAAGTATACATTTTATCTAGGAAATGTAGTGGAGTAAAAGTGAAAGCTGACATAAATTTAAATAGCGAAGTAAAGTACAGATACGTGAAATTTCTACTTAAGTACAGTAACAAAGTATTTGTACTCCGTTACATTACAACACTGGTTTTAACCCAAACAACTATCTTTTTTCTAATATTAACTAGTTGTTTTGGTGCCTAAACTTAACTGTCGTCGCCGCACGACACTTACTTTTTGTGGGCTAAACTTAACTGTAACGGCAGCTCCCGGTGCTCTGAACCTGGCTTCCAGTGACCTTTTGTCAGCTAAATACACTAAAGAACTTTTCCCGCTTCGCTCCCCCTACTGGTTGGAAGCGGGATTGTCCATTACATCACATTGTCGAGTTCATTCGAACTACAGATCCGCTATACCCGATCTGGCAAACTTGCATAATGTAATGTAATGGACCATTCCACTTCCAATAGGGGTGCACGATATTGAAAAAATTTGATATTGCGATATCAATATTATTTTCGACAAAATATATTTCATACCTGCAAACTCAGAAGGGCTGAAAAAGGTGACACATCACTTCTCCGCTGGTGGGTGCGTCGAGTCGGCGTGTGTGTGTGTGTGTGTGTGTGGTAGAGCGAGGAAGAAGTGAGAGAGTGACGGATTTCTTTGGAGAGAGTAGCGTTATAGTGAGAGAAACAAAGTGTCTCCCCTGTTCTTTCTGACCACGGTGGGACATCTGGAGCAGGAAAAGTTAACCCTCTCCTTGATTTCATGTTGTTTATGGAGAAGGAGAACCAGGAAATGAGTCGGGGGGGAAATGCAACGCTACCAAGTGATGTGTATTTTTCGAGAGGTGCATCAAAGAGTATAGACGTAAAAAGAGACAAAACTCAATAGAACGTTCTGCTGCAGCTTGCAATGGAACATTCTATTGAGTGCAGCTCCGCCATCTTAGACTAAATGCAACACAATGTTCTATTGAGTTTTGTCTCTTGTTGCTTCTATACTCCTTGGGGACATCTCGGGCGGGACGCAACGCAAACAAAATATAGCATAATTATCATGAGACTTTCGGTATAATATCGCGCAACGTGATATCGCGATAACGATATTGAGTCGATATATCTTGCACCCCTAGCTTCCAACCTGTAGGGGGACCGAAGCGGGAAAAGTAACATAGTGTTGCTTTAACTTTAAACACCGCTAAACTCAGCTGTCATGTGCCTGGTCGTCACGTCAATCCAACAGTGTTTGGTCATGCTTGTGTACGGTAACATGTATGTTGCTCTTTGTGCATCCTGTGTGATTACACTGTCTGATTGTGCTACATTCTGCATGTGGCTCTCATGATAAGTCCTACGCTATGCAAGAGCACAATTGTGGCTCTTTACAGCTCCTTTTCACCGCAGAAAAGTCCCCCTCCCCTCCCCCCCCTCAGTCAACGGGGACGTCTGCCACTCCTTTGCCAAACACACAACACACATATTCACTAAACCACTAACTGACGCAGGTATGTAGCATACGTTTTGCTTTCAGCAGTCATATGTTTCCAACCTAGTTTGACGAGGAGGAGCAGCACAATTGTAGCATTTCAAACGGTTTGCGTAATGTCTCTGCATAATCGGAACAAAGTGTTTGTTTGTATGTGGATGTCACAGGTTGCCTTGCCTAGACAGATTTAGGACGAAGGAGGATCTTCTTCTGTCTGTGTGTGTGTGTGTGTGTGTGTGTGTGTGTGTGTGTGTGTGTGTGTGTGTGTGCGTGCGTGCGTGCGTTTGTGTGCGTCCATGTAGGTTTATGCCCATTGCGTTCTCGGGCCCATGGCAGCCAGTGAGAGATTTTTGTAATGTGAGCTAGAAAAAGAGAGGAGGGAGGTAGCAGGAGGAAGAGACATGCTTTAGTGAAGTCACTGGCTGGAAAGTGCCAGTGTTTGAATGTGCGAGAGAAAAAGCCAGTGACTGAATATTCAGCGAAAGTCATTAGGTGAGTAACTGAATCAATGAGTGAGTGAGAGCATAGTCACTGAGAGTAAAACGTCAGCTAGCTAGCAGGGGAAATAAAAGCATGATAGCAAGGGAAAAGCCTAGTTAATGTGTTTATTTTCGTACGCGATTGTGTATCTAAAGCCCTATTCGCACGGGACTAGTATTACCAGGGGACCTCATGTGATTTTTACAATCCAGCCCCCCCACCCCCTCTCTCAACGTCTGTGTTTCATACAACGCATTCACACGTGATAAGCAAAGTCTGTATTTTACTCGAAATTGCTGACATTATTCCTCACAGATGGTGTCAAGGCTTTCCTTTTATATTTGCCAATGCAGCCAATAAAACCCTGAATTACAGAAATGCCGACACAGGACTAATCTAATCACATGACCTCTGTGGACATCTGTGATCCTAGTCCCGTGCAAATCTACCAGGTCAGTAATTTGTCAAGTAAAAATTCCACTCAAATTACCCACCAGGCAGTGCTGTATTTTGCCAAACACAGAGGTTGTGTGGTAATAATAGTACCGTGCAAATTGCCATTTCACTGTGATTCGGGGGTGCATTGGCTGCGTTTGGCAATTATAAATGAAAGTTTTGGCAGAGCCTTGACATCATATCCGAGGATACGGTCAGTACATTTGAGTGAAATACAGACTTTGCTTATCCCGTGTGAATGCGCCATACGATACAAAGGGGGTTAGGGTTAGGGTAGTCTATATCCTTGATGTTCAACTTCCAGGATTGCTCCGGTACTGCAGGAAATTCCGCCGGATGCATGTATTTTTCCGTTTCCTTCCACTTTCTTTGTGTTGGAATGTTAAATTCAGTGGATTTATTAGGACTATGATTAACTGCTCCTCAGATCTCTGCATGATAAATTGAGCCAGCTAGATCGACTATCTCTCCAAGGTGAGTTTTCTCTCGCACGATTATTTTGCAGCGGCTCCGTGCGGAGCTTAGCGCCGCCCATGACGATTGCGATTGGTTTAAAGAAATGCCAATAAACCAGAGCACGTTTTTTTCCCGTCCCAGAATACTGTGTGGACTAGCCAGACCCTCCTCCGCTCCACAGCGTGTGCATGGTCGGGCAAAATGATACTAGTTCTGTGCAAATAGGGCTAAAGATGGTTCTAACTCCTCCACCGAAGACCGACCTGATGGAACATTCTCACTCTACATTCCCTCTGTGACTCATTCTCTTTCTCAGATTGGCAGCCAAAATTAAATGCCTCTTTGCGACCAGGCCTCGCGTTGACAGACTCATAAAATGACTATGATCAAATTAGGAAACCATGTTAATCTCCTTTCCTGGGCAGACTGAAGAGAGCCTCCCACAGAGAGGTGACGCACGTCTGCTGCAAGTTGAAGCCCTTTTCTCCTCTCACATTCATTCTTAAAGGGAGAATACATTTGATGGTGGGTAACTGTAAGGTTCATTGAACAAGTGTCTGCACTCCAAAATCTAGCTGAGTCATGCTTTGTTAAATATGTAGAAGAGCGCTTAGAGCTGGGCGATATGAAGACCATCAAATATCACAATATATTTGACCAAATATCTCGAAATTGTTGTTGACAATTGGTGCTTTTACAAAATATTCACACAATGAGATTTTTGATAAATAATCATCAGTGAAGTGGATATAATGACAGAGTGGGTAAAGGCAAATAATAGAACAGCTACAACGGTCTGGTAAGTTCATAAAATGACTGGAATGAAGCCTGTAAAACCAGAAAAAGACAACACTTGTGCCATATCATAATATTACGATATCCAAAATGTAAGACGATATCTAGTCTCATATATCAGCATCGATATAATATTGATATATTGCTCAGCCCTAAGACTGCTACATTGACTTTCTGTTCAGTTTGATGGAAATGGGCATTTCAGCTTTGGCCTATGACTGACGCACGCAGGCCTTTATTTTTTTCCTTCATGTTAATGATCTCACACGAGCTGGGGCAGAAGTCCCGTCTTTGTCGTTTCCCATCAGTCTGCTGCAGCAATCACATGACAGTCATCAGCTGTATCGATCCACAGTGGCGGGGAAACTCTTTGTTTACATGCAGAGCTCAATCGCCGCTCGCCTCATTAACACTGTAATGGCGGGGGAGGGAGGGGGTCAGGATGGAGGAGAGAGTTTATGGAGGGAAAGATGGAAAAAGGATGGGGGGGATGGGAGCAGAAATGGAGAGAAGTGAAATTGTGTGATAAATTAGTCCAGGGTTTTTGGAAAGAGAGGCAAGGTGTCACGTGGTTGAAGTGGGACTTTTAACAAGAGTTCATTGTATTTCTCTACTGGGGAGTTTTGCCGACCCAAAGATTGGCTTTTTAAAACAAACTTCATTTATTGTAACTTTAAAAAAAACACAGGTCGGACAATCCGGTTCAAAGCTAGCTCCCTTGCGGTGCTAAGCGGCGCAAGGAGCCCCGGTGCCGCTGCAAAACAGCCTCGGGAAGGAACTTGTTTTGGTGGAACGTGTGTACGTTCAAAAGTTGTTTTAGTCATGCAACAGAAAACTCAGATTGGACAGATAATCTAGCTAGCTGTCTAGATTTACCCTGCGGAGATCTGAGGAGCAGTTAACCATAGTCCAAATAAATCGCCTGGAGTTTTAATGCCAACACAGAGAAAGCGGAAGGTGATGTACATCCGCCGAAAAAGGCCATCGAAATGTATCTATATGTCTATATGCACAAAAAGCTTGTGCATATAGACTACGTAAAAGGTAAAAACAACTCAGCAGTCCTATCAGGCTACTTCAATTCTAAATTTCATCAGGAGTTTAAAGGAGCTAAGGTGGAATCATACATCTATGATGCACAACATAGGGTTGAGCTAGGGGTGTCCCCGACTAAGGATTTACACATTCGAATCAGAATTGACGAATCTTTCTATAGTCGACTGATAGTCGAATCATCTGTGTGTGTGTGTGTGTGTGTGTGTGTGTGTGTGTGTGTGTGTGTGTGTGTGTGTGTGTGTGTGTGTGTGTGTGTGTGTGTGTGAATGGGTTGGGAGGGGCACGACACTAGTCAGCAGGAGGGTAACATGTAAACCGCAGGCGCGTATATGGACGCGTATTTCGCATCCGCCGCATGCATAACCGTCTCTGTTTTGGGAACTGTGTATCCTGGCTCAAGTGTGCGCAATAATTCTTTAAAACTTTCACCGTCCACAACATTCACTGGCCTCATTGTGAAGCGAAATAAACTCTGCAATTTTGTCCGGGATTTCTCTTTTCCTTTTCTATTTTTTGGCGCAGCTCCGGTACTACTACTAGATGAACTGCTGTCGTCAGTCTGATACTGTGGATCTAGAAAAAAGACTAACATATTTTAAGTCCCAACATATGATATTGCTATTCGTAAATTAAAAGCGCCGCCATTATATATGAAAAAGTGAAACGTCTTTATTGGTAATAAACTTACCCGTTTTAAGTGGAAAGCCATGTTTGTTGCTGACGAGTGGTAGGGCATGAGCTGTTGGCACAACTTGCATTTTACTTTTTTTGGATCAACTTTTACCATTTGAAAGTGCATCCACACTTTAGATTTTCTTTTTCCAGACATTGCTAACGTTAATCTCCTCGTCTGATGCTCCTCGTCTGTCGCGGATCAGGGAAAGTGAAACTTAAATCTGTCACAGCGGTGGTTGGATTTACACACACACACACGTAAAAAATATTTATTGAACTTTTCTTTCTTTGTTTTCACGTTTTTTTTTTACAGCATTATCATAATTAAAGGCTGTATATAACTTAATATAACCGTACAAAACCAGTAGTTCTGTGTGAAATTAGACATTGAGCACCCCCAAAATGGTATGATCCTCGTTTCATAATAACACCCGCGAAGATCCGACTGTGAGATTGGTGGTCGAATCAGGCTCCGCATATCGATGCATCGAATCTTCGACTATTCGGGGTCACCCCTAGGTTGAGCCAAACTAAATCTGTTTCTCTGTTGAGTTTGGTGTTAACAACTACACGTAGTGGCTCCCTCCTCACATGTAGTACTCAGCTTATGATTCAAAGACTTAACTGAAGGAGGGGTGACGCGCAAGCTCACCCCTCCGCTTCCCCACAAAGCATCTATCCCCTGTCCTGCAGCAGGCCCTGGGTGCAGCGTGCCATGTGTTGCGTGTGCTTGGCTCCATCCCCTTCCATCTGTCACTCTCACAGCTCCCGCAGGATGTCAGCCGGACCCTCGACTCACCCTTTCCCAAATGGCTTTCCAAAAAAGTTTAAGGTGTGTTCAGACCAAACTGTATGAATGTATTTTGCAACTAGGGAACATCCGCCCTCATGTTAGTTATGTTACGACGTTGGTGCTAACTTGGTTCGTAGTGAAGTACAACCGATAGCTAGAATCAAGTAACAAATACATATTTTCGGAACTTACCATGTAGTCCTATGGCTTCGCTCTCTTTTCTCCAAGCCCTCTCCTTTTTAGTTCCGTCACTTTACATTAGTGACGTTGAGTTGTAGAGCTCTGGGTGCCCACGGGCGGCGACAATAAGTTCGTCCTCCATTTCTGATTCTCGGTGACGTCAGGAGACTCTCAACGCTGGCTTTTGTGACACAGCGTCATGCAAATTATTCGCTTAAGTTGAAACATTTCAACTCGCGTGGACGCGTATTCGCGGCGCCAGGTATGAATTTGCATCTATTTGTGTTTGCATTGACTTTCTTTAATTGCGAAAGCAAAAAGAAACGCTTAGCTTATTGTCTGAACACACCTTTAGAAAGGGACAAGATGCAAAGAATCTTACAAATGGGGATAATGGCATACACCTTTGGACAATCCTCTCTCTATGGTGTTGGACTTGATTATATACACAAAAGGTAATATCAAACCCTAGACAATTGCTGCATACAGTGATGCTTGTATATTATATATAGCTGTCTACATAGGCTGTGTATTCTAATTTGCGCTTAAGACATATTAGTATTATCAACTTCATTGAAATGGTGAACGTGTTGAAAGCCCAGTTGACTATTTATATATCCAGCAGACACAAAGCAACGTTAGCATCCCTTCTCCTTTTAGCTCTGTTTTGGTCTCCACCAACTCCTGAGGAAAATATTAGCTGTTAAATGTTCCACTATGTTCACCAACTAGTCTTTAACTGTGTCTGTCTGCAATAAGGTGTTGAGCAGGTAGTCATCACTGGAAAATAAGCAGTAACATTGTACAATGTTTACATTTTTTTGACAGAAATCCAAAAATAAGCGACGTAACATAATATAGTACTTCAAATCTATCTTGAAACATTTATGTATACACTAAAAGGGCACAAAACCTAAGATGGATGCTATGGTAGCCATAAAACAAGAAGAGATTCTTTCCAATGAGGCAGTGAGAATCATGAATTCATTTGCTTGACCTTTATTTACCTATTGCTCCTACATGAACAGTGTAGGTTGGGCCGTTCTGTACTGTCAGTTTTTATTATTGCCCTTATAATTATGTCTTTAAATGTTGTTTTCATGTCCTTTTCTATGCAAATGACTGTTTTGTTGTCTTTAATTGTCCTGTTGACGCTGTTGCCAATGCACCTGTCACTGCAACATCAATGTGTATATGCTCTTTATTTCCAGTTTCATGGTAAGAGGGGGTTTTGTTTAAAAGAAATTAAACACTAAATAAAATAATATGTAAGTATTTTATTTTTTATTTTTTTATTTAGCAAAAATCCTACAGAGTGCTTTGGATTGTGCTTTAAGGAGACCTTTTTTGACGGAGACCAGTTTCCCACCCATGCAACGAGCCCTTCACAAAATGGACTAAATAAAAATGTAACACCATCACTGCAGCAGCAGGTAGCGACTTAATAAAGCTATCTCTGTTTTTGTTTACTTGCCGACAGGAAAGAGGAGTGTGCAGCACATGCATCCACCAAAACAAAATCAGTTACTACACATCATAAGTTTGATTTGCATAATTTAATGACGCTCTTCTGCCTGGATTACAGGAAACCCCCGAATACGTTTACACTATCAGTATATCTTGTTGGCAAATATTACGTTGGCAAATATTACTGTACGTTACAGTCACTGGTATGTAGGGATCGATGTGTTCTCTGCGTGAGTTAATTTGCGTAAATTACAGCAGGGGTGACAACACAATCATTGGACGAGTCGCACAGTACCAAATAGTGATGAGTTTTAGGATTACACATCATCATCATCATCCGTCCTAATTCAGTTGAGCTGACGACAGTAGTAGCGGGGCTGTCTGACAAATAAACAAGAGGATGATCTTTATTTTGTTGTTTGATAGATTTGCTATGCTTATCAATTTCCTGCCCTGCATGATTTGATTCCATATTGAGATGTATTGCAGTGCTCTGACGCGGTTCAATGAGCTGCCCGACAGAGAGAAGCTCAACAAGCCAAAGCTCATTATGGCACTGGGAAAAGAGAACAGAAATAAGATGTAGCTCAGCTCCGATCAGTTTTTATAACTGGTTGCAGATGGAAGGAGAGATGGATGATTGAATGGGTTGATGAATGGATGCGTGGATGGATCATGGGTAGCAGGGTAAATTGAGGGATTGATGGACTGGTAGCTAATGATGCTAAATATGGCTCAAATGACTGACTTGCTTTTAACAACATAGTTGCTTCTGTGCAAAAACCTAGTCATATCATTTTGGAGGCAAAACTGCTCTGGGGTGGAAATAATCTCAATGTCCAACCTAGGACAGAGCCAAAGACTCACAATTTAATTCTGTATATGACACTGAAGCCAATATATTACACCTATTATGACTTTTGAACAGATGAGTTAATTTCAATCCAATGATGCTGTATAATTAGTCATCTTATTCTGGCATTGATATGTTTTTTTTTTTTAAAGCAGTGTAAATTGATTTTTGGCTGCTTGAAGGAAGTGGAACCAGCTGTAAACACAACATTGACACATTATCACAGTAACATGTTGTACATTCAGCAGATATGGTCTACCTGAGGAATGTAAGTCCAGTAGTTGCTCTCCTTTTAGCTCTGTTTTGGTCTCCACCAACTACCAAATGAAACATCTGGCTCTTTAGCTGCTAAATGATCCACTGTTGCTGTATACCAGCTAATTGCTAATTTTGTCTGTTTGGTGCAGCAGATAGCATAAAGTTGTATTTTTTAAAAGTTGTTTCGCAACTGCTTGCAAGTTTAATGAGCATAACACAGTAAATTTTAGGCCATAAAAACAAAACAATGAGCTCCATATGTGTGGGGAATGGCAGAGAAGGGTGATCATTTCCTGTGGGTTTGTCACTAGTGTGACCCCTTTCACATTGGAAATAGTTATTTAATCCATTGTTGAAATAAAAATATTGATTAGTGTAGCTTTAAATTACATTCCTGGTTTGAATTCCTGATTTGGGAAATAGCTGCTCAGTGACCACAAAAAAGAAGACTGTGATAAATCTGCAGTTTGTGAGAAGAGGTGGGCAGCTACAATGTCTTACTGAGTTTAACTGTATAGGAATGAACATCAGATGTTAAGAAACTTCAAAGCCAGTATTCCAAGTATCGATCTAGCCATTTTATACTCAAGATCCCAAGCATTAACGGGGACAAGAACGGGACATGAACCCCGGTCTTTTGGGTGAAAGTCCTGTGTTTGTTTGACCCATCCACCACCACCCCAACCAACCTCCTTTCGCGAATTTTCGGTCTTTCATACTACTCGCTACCGTTGTCTCTCTTTATACTACGTCATCTTACAGCGCCGCGGTCAAGCTGCTGCTATTTCCGGTGCGTTCCATACAGACAATAAAGGGTGATTTTTTACGTTGGTATCCGACTCTACGAGCCACTGACCAAGCGTCAGAATTGTACGAGTTGGGAGTGAGAACGGGTTGCTACACTACCTGCTTGGGACCAAAATGGCAGATGGACACAGTTAGTAACTAGCAAGTGAACATCGTGAAGCATTTAGCAGCTAAAGAGCCACATATTTCCCTCAGGAGTTGGTAGAGACCAAAAACAGAGCTAAAAGTAGAAAAAAAAACTAGACTTAACATTCATCAGGGGGCCAGAGACACGGCTCCAAATCAGTGCTAATGACGCTCCATGTCCGCTGCATGTGTAAATATGTGTTTACTGTATCAACTTTAAAAGGTCAATGTTGTGTTCTCAACATCTCCTGCCCACCAAGTGGTCAAAACAGCATTTCAATATAAAACAAAGTCTGTTTCCATAGCCAGCTTTTTTCTTCAACTTGTGTTCAGGCCAAAGATGTCTAAGTGGAAGATTACATTGATACCCTCCGAACATTCTCCTGTCTGCTCATTGTACTGGCAGTACGGCAGCTTTGTTCTTTGTGTGTCTCTTGAATTTCATGAACATGCTGACTGTCTGCAGTATGTACGACTAAGGCAGGCAAGCAGCCAGTAAACTCAGAGTACAGGTGAGGACAATGCATGTGCTTAAAGTCCTCCCACACACACACACACACACACACACACACACACACACGGTATAAGCACAGTTTCATTTTGATATCAGTTAGGGGGCTGTTGAGCAATAATGACACTATTCTACTTTTTTAGAAAATTTGCTTCAGTGTGTGTTTGGAATCTTTTAATGTCCCATGGACAGGAAGAGTGTCCTCTTCGCTGACATCGTGACTTAGTCTAATTAACCGAAATGATCAGCAATCCAAAGCAGTTTAATATGAACTCAATCAATGTCTTAACTCCTTTGCAGCAGTAGCATACCGTATGCGTCAACTGATCATGATATGTTAAGTTCAAGTGTTCCAGTCCAAGTGGCCCTAGGCATTTATAGCAGCGGTTCCTGGTTAGCTTGTGGCCCTTTAGGGTGAAGCAGTGTTTTCTCACAAATCCTCTTCGCAGTTCGCATTACCATTGAAAGTTGCAATCGGTTCACAATAAAACAGCATTGTTTTTTTCTGAGAAGTCATACAAGTGATCCAAGTCCAATATTTGGTAAAGGCTGGTTAGTGCCAGTTGGCCTAAAATCAATAAACTACATCGGATTTGGCCACCCTTCCTAGAAACGCCACCGGCACCGTACGATTGTTGTGATTGACTCCAATTCATCTGTCTGTGTCTCTCGTGTGTGTTCATGAGGGCCGGTGTGGTTTTGAATAACGTCAGGCTTGTTTTTCATCTGTCTTTGAGGATTCAAAGCTTTCGCTAGATTGTGAGAGAGAGATTGTGGGAAAAGCAAACCCTGCTCTGCCTGGGTCGGACTGTAAACAGGAGAGAAAGCTGGAGGAAATGATGTCGCCGAGCTGCTGTTTTGATAGACAGTGTTTACCCGTGAGGAACACCACGTGTGTGTGCATGTGTGAGTGAGTGTGTGTGTGTGTGTGTGTGTGTGTGTGTTGAATGTGTGTACGTGGCTATTTGGCTGTGCGTGTAATGTGGGTTTGTGTTTTTAAAATGTTTTTGTACTCTATGAAAACGTACTGGCACCAATACTTTAAGAATAGAAAGAGTGTGGTCATTGGTGAATCTTTTGCACCAACTTTGAATACGATTTGTGCAATTTCTTTTATTTTTTTATTTATTTTTATAATTTTATATTTGCTGAATTCCCATTGGAAATTAACACTACCAATAAACACTTACTTACTGTATGAAGAGAGATAATCACTGGGTGTGAAAAAATGCAGACCATAAATTGCATCAAAAACTTTTGATTTCATGATGAAAAAGCATCTTGATGATAAACCTGCCGATTTGTGTGCCGCTCAACCGTGTTTAGTGCAGAGAAAGGTGCACTCGAGAGATTAACAGTCTTTCATTTGCCTCCACTTGTTTGGTCCTCCTATTTCTATTTAATAATATACCAAAAGTGTGTGCAATTACATTTTAGGATGGTCCTGTGTGTGTTTGTGTGTGTGTGTGTGTGTGTGTGCGTGCGGGCGTGTGTGTGTGCGTGCGTGTGTGTGTGTTTGCCTGTGTGAATGAAAACACAACACACATGGTCTTCCTGTCTAATCCACGGAAAAGTAAACAGTCAGCTGAGTATGTGTTTAACTGTATGTGGAAATGGGTGTGTTTATGTATCCTGCAAACTGAACAGACATTGTGTAACTGACAAGTATTGTGTGTGTGTGTGCATGCGTGTGTATGTGTGGTGTGTGTCTTTGTGCAGGCTCTTGTGTGCAGGTCCACCTTCATTGTTTTTGGTGGACAAATAGACACAAAAAGGAGTAGAATGTCTTCTTTTCCTTCTTCTTCTTCTTTCTGGCTCTGATGTCAGGAGCGATGTCTACCATCCTCCATCCCTACAATACGGTAAAGACGATGCCATGTAGAATGACCCAGCCTCTCTGCAAACCACTCTCTTTCTCTAAGAAGGAATGGAAGGAGTCACTGCTGCTGGGAGGATACAACAATGACTTCCTTTGTCATCTGTCATATAACATACATGACATCCTCATAGGGATGAAGAGACTGAGGGAAGAGACGACAATACTGACACCAAACAGATACTTCAATGAATGCCAGTGTCATTGTTACACTAAGGTGTTTGAACGGATTAAACAAACTAGATACAAGCGCGTTAATTATTGAGCTTCAGAGGATGCTGATTGGACAGAGCCAGGCTAGCTCTTTCCTCGTTTCCATTCTTCATGCTAAGCTAAGTAAACAAGCAGCTGGCTGTATAGCTACATATTTACCGTAAAGACATTGAAAGCAGCATTCATCTTTTCATCTACCTCCTGGAAAGAAGGCGATTAAAGTGTGTTTTCCAAAATATCGAACCGTTTCTTTAGGTATTATATGAAATAAGAGCCTATTTTGAATTGCGTATCACTAGGATGACAGCATGTTTGCGATACGTTCTGAGGGAAATTAACAGCAGATTTAGAAGAGAGGACGGCGACAATTTTCCCAACCAGATGTCTGGAATGTCTCAAATGTTGAGTTTTCCACAATGCTATTATTTAAAAAAAAAGAGATTTTTCAATTTGACCTTCTTTTATTCACCCCAGAACGTGCTTTAGGATCATCAGTACCTTGAATCAGTTAGGGCAAAAATCACAATAAAATGTATACGATAAAAGTGTATTAGTGTAAAAAGGTGTGCACTCTAAACCTCCACTGCATTTTGTGTGGCTTTTCTAGTCGTGTTTTTGTACCCTGACGAATGTATGTTCAATATTCACTCTTCTTAGCTCTGTTTTTGGTTTCAACCATCGCTTAAGTGAAATATGCTCTGCTAAACGCTTCACTTTGTCTCTTTGTCTTGTCTTTCTTCCAGAGCAGGGAGGCTACTTTTTAGAGCTTTTTATGCAAGACTAAACCTGACCTTTTTGCTGTCACATTTGCATTTAATTGGTCTTTCTTTCTGTTTAGGTTTATATTCCTTTTGTTATTTTCCTTTGGGGGGGGAGGGGGAGGGGGACAGGAGCTTAAGCAGCAGGATAAAGAGAGGAAGAAGAACAAATGAAGTAGCAAGAATGAAAGGGAAGCTGGAGGAAAGTGTCTTAATTACAGCCTTAATCTTTACTTGCTGGCTGGATGTCATGCTCCTGGCATTACATGATAAGAGTTCTCGCCTCCGGCAGCCAGCGGGCTGATGAACGGACAGCACACTTGGTCAGGGAGATGCGAGGCCTTAACCTGCGGCTTAACCGATCCACTCCAAACAAACAGCGGGGGACGGGGGTATAGGATAGGAGTGGAAATAAGGAGTAAAAGGAAAGACAAATAGAAGGAAAAGAAGAATCAGCAGACTGTCAAACTAGCTCGCAGGATTTTACCGGACCCTTCCCACGTTCTTTCCGGTGTTTGAGAGGCTCCGTTCAGGAAGCAGAGGAGAAGGGCAACCTTTGTCCCCATGCAGTCCAGCTTCCTAACTCCCAACCTCCCCGATCCAGCAACCATTACCACCCCTGACCACCCCAGACTCAAAATTAAGAACTGCACCACAGCACCTTTTCAATTGTGGTTTGAATGACTTTGATGACGTTAGCACTTTAGAACACACAACGTTATGGAATGCATTACCATATATTTATTTATGTATTTAATCGTATTTGTACCATGTGTGTGAATTGACCTTTCATGAGCTACTCTTTGTGCCTCCTAACAAATAGTTATTTGAATTCAGCGGTGTAGTCTATGTGATACGCAGTATTGGGAAGGATACTTTCAAAACGTATTTTGTTACAGAACACAGAATACATGCCCACAAATGTAATTTGTAACGCATTCCGTTACGTTACTCAATCTGAGTAACGTATTCTGAATACTTGGATTACTTCAGGATTACTTCCACATTGAATTGCGTTTTATAAGTGTAGGAATGCGACCATCACATCCAGCTTACTAAACAGGCCTATTATGGTGTGTTCTTTTCATTCCAACTGGCTGAATGTGTACCTGAACAAGCAGATAGATTATTGTATTGGTACTGCATACTATAAAAATCTAACCGCGGTCTGAGCTACCACAAGCTAATTTTAGCTAACGTTAGTTAGCATGTCAAACGGGGCTGTCAGTCTTTAAACGGCTCTGGAGATAGTAAATCAGCACGTAGGAGAATGTAAAGTCCCACATCAATGTTAAAATAGCAAGGTGACCAGTAAAACTACAGCAGACGACTACCCTTGGCTAATTAAAAGAATAACTTACTTTAAGATGCTTCTTCAGGTTGGAAGTGGAGTAATTTGGACGCTGAAAGGAGGCTGGTTGCTGGCAAGCAGAGGCTGCACTGGACAGTTATATTTCGTTCTCCCTGTTCGTTCTTTAATGTGAAATGCTGTTTGAATTTCCAAGATAGAAACTTATTCCTGCCCTGGCTCTGTCGTGCCCGTTCCGACTCCATTGTGACTGATCACGCAGCTAATTCTTTCGATTTCCTATCGGGGCTTCTGGAAAATGCGATAGAGTTGCCTTAATTTATTCAGAGTGAATAAACTCGTGAAACCGAAGTATCGTCATGTAATCCATTGATTTCAACAATGTAACTGTATTCTAAATACCAACTATTTAAATTGCAACTGTAACGGAATACAGTTACTCATAATTTGTATTCTGAATACGTAACGCCGTTACATGTATTCCGTTACTCCCCAACACTGGTGATGCAGGTATAGACGCAGTATACCCACTAAGAAAGCTCCAGGATTTCCATATACCCAACTAAAAATGTGCAATAATACGCAACAACATGGTTTTGTGACACAACTTTCAGTTCACACACTTGTCTTCACAAATACGGGGTCGAGTAATTTGACAGCAAACTAACCTAACGCTGCAGAACGTGCAGGGAGACCTTTCTCATCTTTCATCGACCCGCTGAGTGCAGTGTGTAGCGTGTGCGTGGCGACCGGGGCCCAAAAGTTCCGCCTACACCAACGCCAGTATCCTCCCTTCACCGCACATTTAAGACTAATATAAGTAGCGTGCTTTGTTTGGTCCTCGTTGCTTTGGGGTCAACTTTTGTGATCCAGGCTTATGTCCCTGATGTGAAAGCCCCCTTACTGCTATATATATTCCATTCTAATTTTCATATATTTTGAATGTCATCTGTGTTTTCCTTGTCATAGGATAGATAGAGGTATTCCCACAAAAGTGTGCAGGAAATGAAGTCTTTGACATTCAGAATAACCCTGGGGGGCAGACCCCACACTTTGATATGAAGGAAATAAATGGTATATGAGAAGAGAAGAAAAAAGGAGGAAAAATAAGAAAAGAGAAGAGATGAGAAAACAAGGAACAAGGGATAAGCGAGGAAAAGAGAAAAGGGATAAGAGCAGAAAAATGGAAAAGAGGTGAGGAAATAAGAAAAGAGAAGTAAAAAGGAGAGAAAGGGGAAGTGTAGGGAGAAGAGGAGAAAAAAAGAAAGGAAAAGAGAAACGAGAGTCGATGTAGAGGAGGAAGAGGGATGAGATATTTTGACATGATTTTTATTTCTTTATGTCAACCAGCCAGATGAAATGAAGCCGATAACAGATGGAAAGTCACGCTTGCAAACAAACACAGATGTAAAAAAAAAAGTAAACCTTTTAAAGCGTTTGAAAACAATAACTCCCAGTTCAGTTTTATTCATACTACATAACAGATTAAGTCTTTAGTTATGCTAATAAATTTTATGATTGAAAAGATGTCTAATAAATATACTGCTGGGAGGTTTCTTGTCCACACACCCACGCTCTTAAAAAGCCTTAGGCCTATAATATTGCCAGCCAGCAGATGTCACTGTAGAGAAACAGACTATTCATTTACTACAAAGGGGGAAAGCTAATGCAGTTAGAGACTACTCCTACAGGTTATCATGTCTTCCAGAAGGTCCACAAGTTTAGGATTTAAGTTCATTTCTGGGCGGGAATATCGACTGCCTTAGTAAGATACTTGAATGAATTGCTTGTATCCAGTAGCCTACGTGTGGAGTATAAACTACATTTCCCACGATGCATTGAGCGGGGGTTATAGGTTATCAGGACTTGTGTTGTCCTCCACGGCCACTGCACCCTTCTTTCACCGAAAAACAAGAACTTTGCACTTAATATTGTGCAATATTGGTTCTCTAACCCGCAGATGTAGCTATATGAGGGCTGTTGGTCTGCCAGTGTTCACTCAGTGTGTATGAGCGCTGCTCCGGACGAAAACCCTGCTGGGAATAACCAACGGGTGCTGCTGGACTGCTGCGGAGGACTCAACAACGTCGATTATTCAAAGGTAAAAACTAAAACGGTTGAACGCGAGGCTGGTCTGCATGTCTAACTTTCACGTGAGTCTGTGTTAACGGCTCCGAAAGGCAGCGACAGTCCCGGTTTGACTGCCTAACCAGAACCAGTCGGCTTTATGGATTGCAAAGTGAGCTCGTGACAGCCGGAAAAACGGGCGGTATATCACCCCCTTTTTTATCAAAATAAAAGCATGGTTTTCAGCAGACCCACAGCAAAGAAATGTTGGCTCCAAGCAATGCAACTTTAACAAAACACAATATGAGATTAACTTTTGGCAAAAAAAACATGTATATATATATATATATATATATATATATATATATATATATATATATATGTATATGTATGTAAACTATTTTTTATATATGTATGTATGTATATATATATATATATATATATATATATATATATATATATATATATATATGTATGTATATAGTTTTTTTTACAACAAAATAGCATTTCTAAACTCATACTTTAATAAGTTTTTGAACCTTTTAGTTGAAAAGAACAAATAAGTCATATTTCTATGATCCCCCTGCAGTGAACAACAGAAGCAACTTGTCATATGCACAATTTCAGGTAGTCACTGTTTATGATTTTAAGCGACTTAGCCAACTAATTGACATATAAACTTTATTTCAGATCCCTGGAGGGGGATCCATATCATCATAAAAACACACAAAGTATAACCTAAAATGCAAAAACCTTCCACAATGTTCAGTGTCTGACATACAGACATGTTCGCCAATGGTTCCACAGTCTGGAAGAAAATCTGACAGAACTGCGTAACAGGGTTAGCCAAAACAGTGATCAAGTCATTTTCTGACTCAGATACCCTACAAATAAATGGGGTTAAAATAAAATAATAAATAAAATCAGGTTAGGTAAAACAGCAGAGCAGGTAGGTACCCCGACACTGACAAACATATGGCTCGCACTGGAGCTTCTTGGAGCTCTCAGCAGCAGCCTCATGCTGTCATTATTAGCCACTATGAGTTTTCTAATGCTGCCTTGCTTATAACGACACCACAGGTAGGCAGTATACAAAGGTGTACAATACGCTCTGAAGAGTGAGATCTTCACAGGTACAGAGCACATGCTAAACTTCCGACACAGCATGTTCGCTTGAGCATACGGCTTCCGACGCTGCCTGTAGATCTCCTTATCATCAGACAGGTCGTTTGCAATATGGCCCAAATATGTAATCTCACTGCACACCCTAAGTGCAGTGCCAGACAGATAGAAGTCAGGGAAGGTTGACTGTCTGTCTTCTCTACTTCTAATAATCACGATCTTACTCTTTTTGGCATTGTATTTTATATAAAATCAGCACCATACTGTGTGCATATTCTCAGAAGCTGTTGGAGACGAGCACTATATGGGCTTAAAAAATGACCAAATCGTCTGCGTTCATAAGGTGATTAATTAGTGAGTCACCAACCCTACAACCCGTACCACATACATTTAAAATCAAAGACAGATCATTCAACAGTAACACGTCTACTGTTTATGTAGCTGTTGTAGATGCCATATCTGTCACTTGCTTTACTTAGTTCTCGTCTTATTTGTTCATTCTGATGATAACACATTGGCATAAAGAATTCTGTTTGATTTCATCAGTCTAGTGATGTAATGGATGTCATTCAGATTAAATCATGACACTTTTAACGCAAAGTTAGCATTGTCCGAGAAGTCTTTGTCACGGCAACTTGACATTAGGGAACACAACAATCTCTGTGTCATGACAAGTTGACATTAACCTAGATAACGTAACCTGTCATAAATATGTCATGACAGGCCTTCGCTGATGTCAAGTTGTCCCGACAAAGACATCTCGGACAATGCCAACTTTGCGTTAAAAGTGTCATTGTTTACCCCTTCATGTTCCCGATAGGTGTCATGTCATAATAATGACGGTGCCATGTCAGTCTTATGCACACCCCTTCAAATAAAGTGTTACCAAGATATTTAGTTTTTTTCAACTGTATCAGTATGCAGGTTAAAAAAAAATTAAAGTATGAGTTTAGAAAAGCTATTTAGTTGTAAAAGAAACAAACATCTTTTATTTGTCTTAATCTCTGCCGTCAGCAGGCATAAAATGGCAAACCACACACAGCACTCCAGTGTGTGAAGGAGAAGGAATAACAGACTATAAATAATTTTTTATGCCAATGTGCCGTGCTTCATTTTAAAAAAGCCCCATTTTGCCTGTTTGTTCCTTTAATCCACAATAAAAACATTGTCTAAAGGCCCACTACTGGGATTTGATACACCAGCACAAGCAGTATTATGCGGTTAACATTGGACTATTAGACCATAACTAACAGTGTCTAGCACATGTCTTTTTAATTAAAAAAAAAAACTTCAGATAATTTAAAAAAGCCTCTTAAAGGTCAAGAAAATGCTGATGCAAGCCTATCTGCTGAAGCACTTTGTAACATCTTCAACATTTAACTAAAACGTATCCGCAATAGAGGATGGATACGTTCGGACAGATATTTAGAAATGATGTTCGGGTTCGGGTCGGGCTCGGTCACATCAGCGCGATAAGGCATTAAACATTTTCAAATGAAAACAGCTTATAATGTGCGCTTGTTGCCCCGTGTGCGCTGATGCGCTCATCTGTTGACATTTCTGAATGCCTTCCTACAGTTGCTTAATAAAAGCGGGCTTTCCACACAAACAAACGTGAACGTGTCATTAGTGTGAGAATAAAAATGAGATTTTAACTGTGTCGGGCTCGGACATAAATATCTTAAGGCCTGTTGGGCTCGGGCCCGGGTTTGGTCACGGCTCTCTCGGACACGGGCCGGGCTCGGACACAAAAATGCTATCTGCAAGCTAAATGGGAAATAACATGGGAATACGTAGCCAAAGTGGTTTGAGGTTTAAACATAAAGTCCAACATAAAAAAAGGAATCCCAAGACCAAGTAAGTCTGAGTACATTTACGGTTAAGTCTTACACACCCATTTCTATCCACCTGTTTTCATGCGCATTGTCAATTTGCACACAAAAATGGAAATATTGCAATAAAATCTGGCAAAAATCTATGGCTTCCTGTGACAATATTGAACACCTTTTTATAACTAGCTTTGGATGACGGTATTTTAGGCCACACTTTTATAACACTCCATCTTTCCATGAAATTATGTTTTTTTTATGTATTTATGTTTATTTTCACACGGCTGTTTCTTTCAGATGGACTTGACGCCGATGGAAGGACTCCTGAAACACATCGACTTTGGTGACGCCAGCTTTTGTATCGCTGTGATCGCCATCATTTTCAACCCTTTCTTCTGGAATGTGGTAAGAGATACTCCTAGAAACTCTAGCTACTAAATAGTCATGTACGTATAACTTCTTGTATACTTTATCCTGTGTATCTAAAGGTTGGTCCGGTTAAGTTCACTGAGGTCTGGAGCAAAATAGATCGTAAAATCGAGACGTCGAAATCAGAACCGTTAGCGTTCATGATGGCTGAAAATTTACATTTTTCACTCTCACTGTTTATGATTTTAAGCGACTTAGCCAACTAACTGTTGTCATATCTGTCACTTACTTTAATTAGTTCTCTTTTTATTTGTTCATTCTGATGATAACACATTGGCACAAAGAATTCTGTTTGACTTCTAATGATGTAATGGACTCCGCAAAAAGCTTATTTTAAAGGGTGGCGATAGAGCCTTTCAATGATATTCCTAAATTGATTTTCGGTTGGATACCAGCAAATGTCCTATAGCATTCGAAGTGTACAGGCAGCTCAGCGTGTCTTCACCCTTTTATACTAGAGATGTTCCGATACCGATACCAGTATCGGCTTTGATACTGGCTAAAACGCTGGTATCGGTATTGGGAAGTACTGGAGTTAACGCACCGATCCGATACCACGTAATAAAGCCCTAAATAAAATCTACGTTAACGTAGTTTATTTATTTTCTTTTTCACAAAGAGTTTAACCTGAGCCAGACAGACAACAAAGATAGAAATAATATCACATCCATGCAGGTAGTATACAATTGTTAAAACCTAATAAAATATATGACACACTGGTATCGGATCGGTACTCGGTATCGGCCGATACGCAAGTTCAGGTATCGGAATCGGTATTGGGAAGCAAAAAATGGTATCGGGCCATCTCTACTTTATACCCAACTTTGCTGAGACAGCAGTCTGTGTTTTTGGCAGCCATGTACAAACAATAGCAACGCTGCTGCTTTTTCTGGCTGTGAGTAATCAGCAGGCACTTAGCCTAACAAGCTAATCAGTGAATCACTGTTTGTGTTCATTAACTCGAGAAATGTAATGAATCCCCAGCAGTGGTTTATCTGGCTTAGCCAGATGCACAACAGGCTTTTATTGGTGGGAAGCTGATGAGGTATTTTGTCCTATTTGCTGCAATACTAACTCCTACTGGTTGGTTGGGGCACCTGGTGGATGGGGAAAATTACAGTTACGTCCTCCTGAAGACTTACTCTGTTGGGCGCACTGCATAGAGCATTTTAGGGCTGCAGCTATGGTTTATTTTAGTGCTCGAGTTCCATCGAGTAATCAGATAAGACGTACTTTTGCTTTATTAAATAGCAATAGTAAATAGTGGTTTGTTTGGTTGAACACGCAATAGGCGGTGCCCTACCCTGCCGGCAGGATATTGTCCCCAGGCGCTGCAAGAAAAAGGCTTAGACGAATTACTGCACTTTTTGTTTTCTCTGGCCTGTCTCTTCCTCGCCGCTCCCTATTTTCTCTCTCTTCTTGCATTTTGCAGTACCCGCCGTCTTCGTCATGTCCCTTGTGAGCGCGTTGTGTCAACCGTGTTGGAAACACAGTGGGGTGTATATAGAGCTTAATGGGTCATACGTAGCCTCGATGCAAAGGAATTTGAATCAGTGATTTATAGTACTCAAGTTACCGCCAATGCTCCAATACCTCGGTTAAGGTGGTGGAAGAAACCAACTGGGAACTAGAGTGTTAGAAGCTTTAGCTTTGAAATTTGCTGTTCACAGATAGGCTGTCATTGACTGTTGATCCGTCTTTGTCAAATCAAAGAAAACTGTCCCCACAGTGTCTGAGCCTGATATAACTACCCCTTTTGTCTATCACAGAGGGTTATATTAGGGCTGCAGCTAACGATTCATCTGTTGGGTTTTTTCTCGTTTAATCGATTAGTTGTTTGGTCTCTAAAATGTCAGAAAATGGTGAAAGATGTGGATCAGTGTTTTCCCCGCTTGTTTTCAGGCGCTAATTGGTCGCAAAGACGGACGTAACCGATGCGGGCTATTTACAAACGGGGCGCACTTGGGTAAAATCGCAGATTGTCTGCCACATGAGCGAGAAGAGACAAGTTGCGCTTTCAATATGCGTTCGTGGGAGGGTCATGGGGAAAGTGGGAGTTCCACCCAAAAAGGTGGTAGGATAAGTGCAAAGTGCGCCTAATTATATATTCTGTGGTATTTACAAAGACTGTCAGTAGGAGCGCGTCTCTATTCTGCGGGGGAAATTCTCCGCCTCTTAAAAGCAGGTCTGAACCAGCCGCAATCGAGTTTCCTCGTAGACATTTATGCCGCTGGTGAAATGGCAACAGTAATCTGAGCAAGACGAAGACATAGGCGAGGCTGAAAATATCGTTAACACGAGAATCACACTTTGTCAGTGAACACATCATTTAGCGTTACAGATCAAGCAGCCGTGCAATATTAGAGTTACTGGAAGAAATCAAAGATGAAATTGAGTCTCCCACTCAGCGTTCACATCCCATTCCAGCAGTTGTTAAACTCCTCGCTACATTACAAATATTGGCATCAGGATCATTTCAAACAGTCATAGCATCAGCTGTGGGAATATCGCAGTCTGCACCCAGCCATATCATAGCACAAGTACCGCTTTGCTACAGCGCAATTTACGGTATAGTGGGCGGAGAAAGACGCTGATTGCCTGATGGGTGTCAGGGTTGATAAATAATACGCAAAATGTGGAAGCATAGCGTGCGCTATTACCGAACTCGCATAAACAGACGCAGCGCAAACTGCGCCAGTGTTAGTAAAACAGGCCCTCAGTTTACTGTCACAGAGGAGAGGAGTAAGTAGAACATATTCACATTTAAGAAGCTGGAATCAAAGAATTTACTCAAACCGACTATTCGATTATCAAAATAGTTGATTAATTTGAGTGTTGACAACTAATCGATTAATTGATTAATCTTTTGCAGCTCTAGATTATATTTCACAGATTTATCAGATACGTATCTTATCTTAAAATTTTAGGATAACAATCAGACAATCAAGACTGATTATAGCTGATCTCTAAAAGACTAAACATTGCAAAAAATTGCATTTTAACATGAGGCGATAACAAATGTGAGTGTTTGGGCTGTGTTGATTGCAGTTTACTGTAAAAGAGTCAATCCTAAAGCATGGACTAGTGCTATGCAGCCTTGAGTCATACACTACATTTCAAGTCGCATCTTGCGCTGTGATGGGGTTTACTGTGTGAATCATGCCAACACTCTAGTCTAATTATCCGTGGCGCTTTAGAGAACACTGCAATTCATTTAGTAATCATGTTAGAAATGGTATTGTTATTCTCCCCCACACTCTTTATGTGGCACTTTGCTGTCAAACCTGTTCAAAGTGCACCATTATAATTATAATGTACTTGCTCATAACTAAAAAGCTATGTATTGAAAATGTTAAATGTTTTTAAAGCACTAATGAGACAAAGAAAATCTGTGAATAAATAAAGACATTCAAATTTGCAAGATGTTCAACAGGTATACTGCAGTTGAATTTCTATTCTGTTTCTATTTGAAATGATGTGTTCCATCTGACATATTTTACTTAGTTATGATGTTAACTACTACTACTACATGTACATAATAATAATAATAATAATAATAATATAAAAAAATGTATTTCAATTTTAAGTTGATTTAATATAGCACCTTTTCCAGAACAAAGTGACAAGGTGCTTCAAGAGTGAAACTGTTGAAAATAAGACCATAAACCAGTAGAAAAGAAAAAAAGAATAAAATTACAATAGAACTACAAATGCCAGAACTACAAATAAAACCAGCTGTAGACGGTCGAGGCAGGTGAAAAGGGAATCATGATGGTAGCTTGGTAGTAGTAGTAGTAGTAGTAGTAGATAATAGGGATGGGCATGATTACTCGACGATCGATAATTGATTATTAAGAATTTCGTCGATCACGTTAATTTGTTATCGATTAAACTAATGCTGGTTGCGTTGCGTAGTGTGAGTCTTGAAGCAATTAAACAGATTTCACAGTGTGGCAGCAATTAAACATTTTACCACCCAGGGGCAATATTTGACTCCATACTCAGTTACCTGGCTGCGAGTTTCCGTTTTGATTTCAAAAGTAATCATGAAGAGGCCTGGGGCCATTTAGATTGAGAAATAAACTACTTAGTTTACTGCAAACACTGAGATGCTATGTATAAGAACAACACGGCCACGACTCAAATGATGTAGCCTACCACTAAAAAACCTGGTTATTTTGTTATTAGGCTTTGTCTGTGCCTTGGATAGTTTTGAGTTACATTTTGACAAAACCTGTCTGATCTAAGTATTATTATGTTTTTGGTTAAGTTATTATTATAACATGATTCTTTTCATTTATTATTCACGGGGTGTGTGTAGTCACATACAATGTTATTGGCCTTTCTCACCAGTCTGTCTTTGTAAATGTGTTCAATGCTCTGTACCGTTATCCCAAGTAACTTGCGTGCAGTTGTAACTGTTTTTCAGATTTTCATTTTCTGTGATTCAGTGGCATTTCCGAAACCAGCAGATACCACAGCAAGTTAAAACACTTTCAATAAAAGCAGTATAAAAAATTTGGAGCATTTTGTTATTGACATTAAAAACAAGCAGTCTCTTTAAAAAGTACATTCTTTGCTGTGTCTTAGTGTGCAAAATATCAGTCCATGAGTCCCATTTAAGCTTGTTGTCCAGTACAATGCCAAGGTATTTGGAGTTTGTAACAACCTGAATAGTCTCCCCATTGATACAAGTGTCGGTGGATTGCTGTGACTTTCTAAAATCTATGGACATTTCTTTGGTCTTATTGGTATTTAAAATTAAGTGGGACTTGCACCATTCTAAAAAGTAGTCTAAAACTGGCCATTGATCTACCTCCCCATCCTGTAGCAGACTCACTAGAGCTGTGCTATCTGCATATTTAATAAAGTGCCTGTTTTGTAAAGGGATAGCGCATGAATTTGTGTATAAAATAAATAGTAAAGGAGATTAAACACATCCTTGCGGAGAGCCTGTGGATGTTTTCATCGCATCAGACAGAAATGAGCCCACTCTGACCCGCTGAAGTTTACTGGTAAGAAAGTCCATGATCCAACAAGTAATACCTGTATTAAGATATAATTCACTGGCTAAAATGTCTGCAAGAATCTTAGGTTGCATGGTGTTAAAAGCAGATGAAAAGTCCACAAATAGAATCTTAGCATGAGTCTTTGGATTCTCAAGCTGAGTGCGCAAAAGGTCCATTAATGTCAAAATTGCATCATCCACCCCCCTGGAGACTTGATAAGCGAATTGCAGGGGGTCCATAAGATGGTGGGTTTGGAATACAATGTACCTCTTTACCAGACGCTGTGATTTCCAGATTTGATCAAATTGCTAGGCTGTAGGATCATTTGGCTAAAATTGGCGTAATTTACTTGCTGCTTTTTGAAATGGTGTTTCATTTTACCATTAAGTCATCACACCTGCACTGCCTGGCAGCACACATTCTCATCATGCAGTAGCTCTCTCCTTACAAAAAAAAGCCATTATAATAAAGTAAGTGTCACTGAGGTGCTCTTGGCCTTGCACATGATCCCAAATCCCAAATTTTGATTCATCAGTCCAGAGCACCTGCTGCCATTTTTCTGCACCCCAGTTCCTATGTTTTCGTGCATAGTTGAGTCGCTTGGCCTTATTTCTATGTCGGAGGTATAGCTTTTTTGGCTGCAACTCTTCTCCGGACGGTAGATGGGTGTACCTGGGTCCCATTGGTTTCTGCCAGTTCTGAGCTGAACTTTATCAGGATGCATAGTATCCTGGATCCATAAAATAACTGGCCTTTAAAAATCAAAATCTTCCTGCCTCTATGGGAATTTAACATAGGGGTGCACTAGGTCTGGACAATTTTGGGTAAAATCATAATCACGATTAATCGAACAAGTTACCTCGATTACGATTATTGAACATTTATTTAAAACAAATTCTTTTCTTATACTGTAAATATGTTCACGGTTATTTTTTCTAATGAAAGAGTGCATAATCCTATCTTTGTGATTCTAAAATAAGGAAACACACAGATAGCAATTAATGCTTATTTATTAAATATTTCAAACAACTGAACTGAAATCTACAACATTATATTTTACAATGAAATAAAAACATCTTATAAAAAAGTAATTTAAGTTTTAATGTAAAAAAAAAAAGTTCATCTCTGACGTGTGATCGACTGGAAAATATGGTGTCTCAAGGCACCTGTTGCGCAGCTTCCATTCATCGTCAATGTAGTGCAATGTAAGGCTCAAATATGGGTCCATCGTCCTACTTGACCACAGATCAGATGTGGCTGCAAAGTGCTTAACAGACTTAAGTTCAGAAGCTACTTTTTTACGACATGTTTGGTACATATTGGGCAGCGCAGTTTGGGAAACGACACCTCGGACGACACCTCCCTCATCGGACTCATCTCTGATGGAGACGAGTCCGCTTACAGGTCGGAGGCTGACCACCTGGTGAAGTGGTGCAACCAAAACAATTTAGATCTCAACGCTCTAAAGACAGTGGAGATGGTTGTGGACTTCAGGAAGAACCCAGCCCCACCTGCCCCCATGACAATTAACATTGTGGAGTCTTTCCGCTTCCTGGGAACTACAATCTCCCAGGACCTCAAGTGGGAGCTGAACATCAGCTCCCTCGTCAAGAAAGCACAACAGAGGATGTACTTCCTGCGGCAGCTGAAGAAATTCAACCTGCCAAAGACAATGATGGTGCACTTCTACACAGCCATCATTGAGTCCATCCTCACATCCTCCATCACCATCTGGTACGCTGCTGCCACTGCCAAGGACAAGGGCAGACTGCAGCGTGTCATTCGGTCAGCTGAGAAGGTGATTGGCTGCAATCTCCCACCGCTCCAGGACCTTTACGCCACCAGGACTCTGAAGCGTGCTGGAAAGATTGTGGCTGACCCCTCCCACCCCGGACACAAACTCTTTGAGCCCCTCCCATCTGGCAGGAGGCTGAGGTCCATCAGGACCAAAACCTCACGCCACATGAACTGCTTTTTTCCCCTCCGCCACTAGCCTTATTAACAAGGCCCGGAAACCACCGTGACTCTCCACCTGGCTCTTCATGCCACTGTTCTCTCTGCTCTAATGCTCTTTGCTCTTTATTTATCTATTTTATTTTATTTCTATCTTTATTTTTAATTTAATACATACTGTGTACATATACTTATATTGTTTACCTATACTTATATTGTTTAATATTACATTTAGAGAATGTGTGATGTGCACCAGCAACACCAAAACAAATTCCTTGTATGTGTCAAAAAACGTACTTGGCAATAAAACCCATTCTGATTCTGATTCTGATTTTGAAAAATAGTGTCGCGATGGCACAGTGTATCTTCTGTCGAGTGTTTTAACAAGTTGTTTAAACCCACTGTGCTCCACCGTAGCTATGGGAGCCATGTCCTTCGCGATGTAGTAACTAATGGCGTCAGTTATTTCTCTCCATTTTCTTGAATCCTTTTCATTTTGTGTAGCATTTGTAAATGCGTGTGTTATTGACACCTGCTTTGTGGAGGCACTTGTTGCTGGGCGATTGTCAGCCTCTCTTTTTTTTGAGCCATGCAATGTGATTGCGCTCCAGGTGTTGAAATAGATTGCTGGTATTACCTTTGGTTGCTGTAACAGTTTTTCTGCAGTGTTTGCATTTGACTTGAGTTTGTTCGGTGTCGTCATTGAAACCACAATGTGTCCAAACGACGGACACTGCGTGTTTTTTTTGGTACAAGCGGCTCCGGCTCCTGTTGTCCTCACTTTCGTTGCCAGCGGTTTAGACATTAATGGCTGTGTGTTGAGTTATTTTGAGGGGACAGCACATTTACACTGTTATACAAGCTGTACACTTAATACTTTACATTGTAGCAAAGTGTAATTTCTTCAGTGTTGTCCCATTAAATGATATAATGAAATATTTATTAAAATGTGAGGGGTGTACTCACTTTTGTGAGATACTGTGTGTATATATATATATCTACTTAACAAAAAAGTGTGAAATAACTGAAAACATATTTTAGATTCTTCAAAGTAGCCACCCTTTGCTTTTTTTGATAACTCTGCAAACCCTTGGTGTTCTCTCAATGAGCTTCATGAGGTAGTCACCTGAAATGGTTTTACCTTCACAGGTGTGCTTTGTCAGGGTTAATTAGTGGAATTATTTCCCTTATTAATAAAAAAAGCAAAGGGTGACTACTTTGAAGAATCTAAAATATAAGACATGTTTTCAGTTATTTCACACTTTTTTTTGAAGCACATAATTCCATATGTGTTCATTCATAGTTTTGACGCCTTCAGTGAGAATCTACAATGTAAAGAGTCATGAAAATAAAAAGGAAACGCATTGAATGAGAAGGTGTGTCCAAACTTTTGGCCTGTAGTGTATTTATTTATATATATATATATATATATATATATATATATATATGCATGCTTTACCACTACCTTTCATTGAAAGGTCATCACCATAAATTAACATATTCCTTGGACAAATATAGCCCCTATATATATATATATATACAGTGTATATATATAGGGCCTAACTGTGTATATATATATATATATATATATATAGGGGCTAACTTGTACATTTGTCCAAGGAATATGTTAATTCATGGTGATGACCTTTCAATGAAAGGTAGTGGTAAAGCATGCTTCTCACCATTTTTCTTGCACATAATGTCACACTGTCGCCTTGTTTCATGGCACACTGTGTGCTGCATGTGCTGTGCCGGTGCCGTGCTCCTGATAGGGCTGAAGGTTTAGCATGTTACTGCTCAAAAAGGCTTGAACTATAAGGGCACTCGGAGAGAGCAGACCTCCGCCAAGGCCAGGCCCTATATTCCGGCTCTTTACATCATTTGTCTTTCTCACTTCACTTTCTGCACCATTTTTCTCTCTTTGCCCCCCTGCTGTTGTCTCCTTTCACTGTGCCCTTCTGCTCTCACTACCAGTGGTTTTGTCATAGTGGGGTTAGTGAATCACATTGTTATATTTTTCCTGCATGACCAGGTCTTTCTCACTTCACTTTCTGCACCATTTTTCTCTCTTTGCCCCCTGCTGTTGTCTCCTTTCAGCGTGCCCTTCTGCTCTCACTACCAATGGTTTTGTCATAGCGGGGTTATTGAATCACATTGTTGTATTTTTCCTGTTTGACCAGGTCTTCCTGCCCCCTCTTACCTCATATACTCACATGATCTCCATGAATTTTCTTTTCCGTCTTTTTTCCAAAATTAGCGTGCATATTCATGTTTTAATGCGTAGGCTAACTCGCTGAAAATAGCCGATTCCGACTCCTTTCCCATACCCAGTATGTCTTTCAGTTTTTTTTCCTTCCTGCTGTTTCATGTTTCCATGTCACGAACGCACCGGAAAACAAGGTCAGTAAACAGCAGCATGGAGGCCAGTGACAACGTTACTGTCTTTTTGATAACTATTACTTATTGAGCAATTTGGAACGATGTCCGAGAACTGCATGCGTGGAGACGGACTTAATTTGTGGCCGAGATGACATAAGTCAAAGGGTTATTAGTGTCTTTCCCTCTGTCTGACCTTCGTGATTAGCCTGTTCCTCTGCCTTTGCCTCTGATTTGTTAGTCTTTATAGGATGTAATAAAACAAAGTGAGTATTTCTGCTGCTCAGCTGTCGTAGCAGATGTGCACAGATGCAGACCAAGGTGTGAGTCAATGGTCAGGTATTTACCCATGACTACTGTAGTCTTTTATACATGTGCGTTAAATTTTTTTTCAAGTTTGTTTTTGTTGACTATTGGTGCTTTCACAAAATATTTACACAATGAGATTTTTGATAAATAATCATCAGTAATCAGTCCTTCCAGAAAAATGCAGAGTGTTTTTGTGATTGTTGTGGGCAAAAATCCTTGATTATGCAGCACGTTTTCTTAAAAAATACGATGGAATATGCGGGATATTTATGCAATTTTATGCGATGAAATTGCGGGAACTTGCACAAACTGCGGTTTGATGAAAAAGAGGGAAAAAAAAGTGATTCCCCCAACACCCTGCTTTTTTTTTTTTTACTTTATTTCAAAAAATAGTTTACAGATATTCAGTCATCGCAATACGTAAAGAAATAAGATACAAAAAATATATACAAATAATATAATATGTAAAAATAAAAAAAATATATATATAAAAAAAAATATATATAGGAAAAATAAAAGTAATAGTCTAAACAGAGGGAAACAAAAGAGACAGACTTTCAAAAATTGTTTATTAATATAGACAGCAGGAGCACTTAAACAAAGACATTTCAGATAATATCAGATATTAAGGTAGCTTTCCTATTGGATACCAGCTTAAGAGACTCAAAGTACATTCAAATTCAAACCCCAACACCCTGCTTTTCGATGATGTTCACGTCGCGTAATTACGTCACTTCATAACATTCCCGTGGCAACAGGGGAAAATGGCTGCTCTTGTGTGAAGTAAACGCAACATTTTTTCTACTTTCTGCTAAGATATATGTGACTTTTTTGCAATGAAAATGCGGGGATTATGAAATCATGCAAGCCCGCATATTTTGAAAGATGCGGCCGCCGCATGAAATATGCAGAAATTGGCTGATTATGGATTGAATTATGCGATCGCATAATCACGTTTTTCTGGAGGGACTGAGTAATGTAGATATAATAACTAAGTGGGTAAAGGCAAATAATAGAACAGTCTGTTAAGTTCAGAAAATAACTTGTAGTATTGTAATGCAACCTTTAAAACCAGGAAAAGACATCACTTATGCCACATTACGATATTACGATATCCAAAATCTAAGAATATATCTAGTCTCATATCACGATATCGATATAATATCGATATACTGCCCAGCTCTAGTCTCCACTTTCTGACTTCACAGCAAACTAACAGTTGGTCAGGAAGAGAATAAAGCTAGATCATGCACATCTTTGCTCAGAGGGTGCTCCCCACTGTTGGTTAGAATGATTCTCCTCTCTCTGGACAGCAACAGGTTGTCCCTCTCCCAGCCTCTCCAGATAACTTTAAAAGTCTTCCAAAGTCAAATCTGCTCTATGAGATTAGATCGGCTCTGGGGCTGCATCAGAATCAGAATCAGAATCAGAAAGGGCTTTATTGCCAAGTACATTTTTTACACATACAAGGAATTTGTCTTGGTGTTGTTGGTGCATGTCACATTCTCTAGATATAAGAAAGATAAGATGATGATAGATGTCACAGTGACATTGAGATACTGGGAGGAGAGTTGTCAGCCTGTTCTTTCTTGTTTTATACACATCCTTAGGCTGACATCCCAGCTGGAATGGCGTGGACATCACGGCTAGCATTTAGATAAAAGGATGTGGGAACTAACTGTGTTACTAGAAGATTGCTGTACAAGCCTTATTCTGCTGACCTTCAAAATAATGATCCAGTGTGGCATTAATAGCTTGAATAAATTGTTGGAAAAATGTGTAAAGTCTAGTTTGAACCCAATGGAAAGGTTTTAAGAAGAATGACTGCAAAATGGAGAGAATTTGATATGATGTCTCCTAACCCCCCTTTACCCCAGTCGATTTACTTCTGCAGTTGCCAGGGGGTACTTGAGACTGCTCAACTAATATTAAAAAGAACGGAGGATTGCAATTTCATATTTCATATTGCATATTGAGTCACACTTGAAAACTACATTTTGTGGAGTTTTTTTGTGAGTGTTGTGGGCAAAAATCCTTGATTATGCAGCACGTTTTCATAAAAAATGCAATGGAATATGCGGGATATTTATGCAATTTTATGCGATGAAATTGCGGGAACTTGCAAAAATTACAGTTTGATGAAAATGAGAAAAAAAAGTGATTCCCCCAACACCCTGCTTTTTGATGATGTTCACATCGCGTAATTACGTCACTTCATAACGTTCCCATGGCAACGGGGGATAATGGCTGCTCTTGTGTGAAGTAAACACAACATTTTTCAACTTTCTGCTAAGATATATGTGACTTTTTTGCAACGAAAATGCGGGGATTATGAAATCATGCAAGCCCCGCATATTTTGCATGGAAATCGGCAATTTATGCAGCGAAAGTGCGGCATATTTGAAAAAATGTGCATAAATATGCGGACTTTGGCTGATTATGCATTGAATTATGGGATCGCATAATCACGTTTTTCTGGAGGGACTGATAATCAAGACAACCCCAAACAATGTCACCTTGTCATGACGAAAACCGAATGACACTTAACGACAGAAGCCATACATTTTGACTAGTTTATTATGTTCATGACCCGTTCATGACAGCGTCATGTCACAGTTATGACAGTGTCATGTCACAATTATGTCGACACCTTCAACTAAAGTGTTACCACCATTTTAAATAAATACATATTTTTTCGAGCCCCAAACACTATAACCAAACGTCTGCAATAACAGAAATCAAGAGCAACGCCGCATGAAATCACGAGTGAGTCAGCAGATTAAGAGCTGCATACGTAGCGTCAGCTGTGTAGGGCTCCGTTGTTTTGCTCCAACTTCTCAGGGGTCTAATCTGGGGGCTTGAGGAGTCCGACTTTGGCACTCCTGATGAAATTAAACACCTTTTCCTTTCTCTTTGCTTCAGCCCGTCTAAACACAGATAACTCATTCTGTTGTTATTGCTCTGCCCAAGGCCGAATTAGGACTCCTCAAGCCCCAGCTAAGTCCCCTGAGAGTTGGAGCAAAACATAGGAGCCCCACGTCACTGGCGCTGTGTATGCAGCGCCTAATCTGCTGACTCACCCGTGATTTCACACACTTTGACTTCTGTAATTGCAACCGTTTGGTTACAGTCTTTGCTGTAATTGCAGCTCGAAAGGAAATATATTTATTTGAATTGGTTTTGAACTGGATGTTACTTTACACTATACGGGTGGATATTGTTTCAATCTTTTTCTCTTTTTTTTATACAATTGAACAGCTAACTATTTCAACCATTCATCCAATAATTAAAACCTTTTTACCATTTGGCTATGATCGCTATTTCGAGTTTCAGGGGGTTCTTTGTCATGTTCACAAGAATAACAGAAGTAGTCGTTGGCAGTGAAGAGCACAGTCCTAGGAACAGCTAAGCTACCCAGAAGCCTCAGGAGAGAGGAGAGGAGTGGTAAAATTAAATAAAAACAGAACTCCAAACAGGAAGTTTAAGAAGTGAACAAAGGGGGAAAGTGCAACATGATGTCAACGTGACCCTGCAGTGCTTCTCCGATTATTTACCAAGTCTAAATGCTGTGAAAAGAAAATAGAGGGAATGAAAGCAAACCGTGCAGAGGAGGCACCTCAAGCAACTTAGTAAAGTGTAAAAACTGAGGTGAAAAATCAACTGAGGGAACATCGGAGCAGTGAAAAGGAGAAATGAAAATAAGCCAAAACTCAAGAAAGAAAAGGATGGAGAGAAAAAACAACCAATAGCTGAATGGATATTTAAGTTAAAAAGTACAGAGTAAAGGGGGAAATATAAGAGAAAGATGTGCGAGTGTAAGAGTGAAAGGAGGTGTGATGAATTGCTCATACTGTAGGATGTGCCAGGCCTCCTGCACGCTGGCTGTGTGACGTGAGCACGGCGTTTCTGTTGCATGGCGGCTGTGTGGTGGCTGAGTGGCGTTTTCTATGTCTTTGCACACCAGAAATGTGTCTGACTGCTAGCCTCATCTGTACACATGTATGTTTCCCATTGATAAAATGAAATAATAGTGTGTTCTTTAACTTTATTTTGTCAATATTTTTGTGTTTGTACATTTGTTTGCACATATTTCTATATATATACAGTACAGGCCAAATGTTTGGACACACCTTCTCATTCAATGTGTTTCTTTATTTTTATGACTATTTACATTGTAGATTCTCACTGAAGGCATCAAAACTATGAATGAACACATATGGAATTATGTACTTAAGAAAAAAGTGTGAAATAACTGAAAACATGTCTTATATTTTAGATTCTTCAAAGTAGCCACCCTTTGCTTTTTTTGACAACTCTGCAAACCCTTGGTGTTCTCTCAATGAGCTTCATGAGGTAGTCACCTGAAATGGTTTTCACTTCACAGGTGTGCTTTGTCAGGGTTAATTAGTGGAAGTTTTTCCCTTAATAAAAAAATAAAAACGGACACGCCACGCAGTGTGCTGGTGTGGCTGTAAGGTGAGGTATTCAGGCAAAGAGCATTAGGACTGATGGATCTTATTTCAAGAAGCAGGTGATAAAAGATCTTTTCCACGCCACGCAGCCAGTGTGTAGGAGGCCTCATTGTCACATCTCTGCAACATTTACTGAAATACCGTTATTTCCTGATAAGTGACGCCAAGTGATGTCAATGAACTTTGTTTTTAACTTTCTGTTGAAGAACTTTATTCTGAAACAGAAGAAAATTGACAACTACTCTTAGATTTCTTGTGTCAAAGTGCAGACAGTCATACAGTAAGTAAATATTGAGTTTATCATGAGATCTTGGGACTTACAATCCTAACCATATTTACATGCAGAATGCTTTTTTTTGTTTGTTATGAAACCCTTCAGTTTAGCCATGGCAGTTTCTTGCACAATGAAATTCAACAATCAACTTTTATTCTGACTATTTTCATGGTCTGACGCACGAGTGTTGCGCACATGGGAGCATAAAGTCTTTGTCTTAAAAGAAAATTAATGGAGTTATATTTAGCATAATTATTAACAAGTCTGCGACAGCTGAGGACTGTGTATTATGGTGTCAGAGTTTAGATGCTGGTGTGTGTGTGTGTGTGTGTCTGTGTGTCTGTGTGTGCCTGTTTGTTGGGGGGGGGGGGTATTCTTTGTGGGTCTTGGTTCAGGGTTTAGAAGTGACTTCTTTTACTTTAAGGTCCTTAGATGTACGTACAGTCAGACAATTAAGTAGGGCTGGGTTAAAAAAAAATGGATTCTCCAATTAAAATTGATTAAAAAAAAAAAGCCTACTTAATGACGCAATTCGACCCCTCCCACGAGTCCCCCTGGAACTCTGGACTGTAAATCCCCCAGCAGCAAAACCAAGCAGTGGTCCAAACCACTGTGATGAAAGGGAGGGGGAAATCAAAATGTTCCATATTTAAAACCCCTTTTTTTGCCCAGTTTGCGTTTGCATTGTTTTACTACTTACACAATTATTTGAAGTATTTACTGTATTATGTACAACATGTATACAGCGTGGTTTTAATGATATTTTTAAGGGGCAGGACAACCCTCAGACCCTCCCTGCGACTTCCACCTAAGGTCAGCAACCATTTTTGCATATTGAGTACAATAGTGAGCTCTGATTGAACTCAACTTCAAAAATAATTTCATAAAAAGATACATTTTATTCTTGACTTACTGTATGGTGGTATTTATCGACAGTTAGGTACTGTATGGATCATTGTGATAAGAAACAACATTGTGCACGCTCGATGGTGTTTTTATGCCTCCAACGGCGCCTTCCAGGCAGCTAACCCTAACCTTAACTCTAAACATTACCAGTGCTGCGCTGCCTGGAAGGCGCCGTTAGCAAAAAAACACCAAACACCATTGTGCACGCAGGGAGGCATGTGGTGGCACCGGCACCCCCTAAAATATGATTAGCTCCCCCTGGTGCCCCTTCCAATCCACTTGGCTGCCTGTTCTGCCAATCTTCCCAGTCTTTGTCACATGACCAAGTAATGTTTCCTACTACTATCCAAAATTGTGATACCATAGGACCAGCACTGGAATAGTTTTTGTTTGTAAAGTGGCACACTAAGCTTATAGAAAAAGGGTTATTGTATACAGATATACAATTTGTTTAAATTGAATGATTCTTGGTCCCCCCCCCCTGTGCCACCCCACTTAAAAAATCCTGGAATCACCCCTGTGGGTGCTATTATCCACAGGAATTCAACCTATAATGAGTCATCGGCTTTTAGCAGTATAGTTGAGTTGCTGTTCATATGCAGAACTATTTATAATATATTATAATAAACATTTAATAATATTCAAATGTTTACTTTACATTCATGTCTACTGTATTTACAAAAATGCAACTCTTCCAGATGTTTTTAAGATAGAGATACCTCAAGTCATAGATTGACTCATTTTTTGAACTATTTTACTTTTTAATGTATTTGTCACCATCTTTATTTCCTTTGGCAAGAGAGAAAGTAATCCCAGTTTAAAACAAAATGCCATGACGACCCCTCCACCAGATGATCAGTGGGCTTCAACAGGGATGTCCAGCCGTCCTAACTAACTCCAAAGTCACAGCCAGTAGGGATGGAGTATGGAGACACTGTTTCACAGACTATAAAAAAAGAAAAAAAATCACAATATTATTATTATTATTTTTAATTATTATTATTATTATTATCTTGGGATAATCCATTTTAGTCAAGCTTATTGATTTGCAACAATGCTCACAATGACTTCATATACTAGATATTAAAGGGAGCGCTACCACTGTCTGGCAAAACAAATCTATATATCGTCTGACAGTAGATACCATCATATTGCCCAATCTAGTTCTGTAAGTGACTTCCTTGTGCATACTATTAATAGATATAGTAGAAGACAAAGCCCTCAATGAACAACCATATGTTGCATAAGTCTTTGTCTATCCCTTCAGGGTCAAGGCTTTCATGCTCTTCAAAATCTAAAGATGCCTTTCATGCCAAACACTGTGCTAGCCACAGATCGTTAAATGGTGTGTATGTCCTGAGCTTAGTGCTAAGAAGCCATATCACAGCGTGACTGAAATGTTTCTGTACCTTAGGGGCAATGATTATAGTCATATAACTGTGTCAATAACAACCAAGCCACAGTCTGAGACCTGTCAACCCTTGTGGTTGCTATAGAGTACATTTTCAGCATTTCCAACACTAATTTCCTTTTAATGTATTTTTATTTGATCCCGTTAATTTTTATGCCCTCTGTAAAATTGCTACAGGGAGAGTATTATGACATCTCCATTCATTACTTAAGTAATTTTGCTGCCTGAAATTATTTCAGCTGAGTCAACATTGGTGACATAATCTGGGTCAGATACAGTTCAACAGTGGTAGGTTCGACCTTCTGCCTCTGCTTGGAGGTGGAATAGATGCAATCGTAACAGAGGTCATAATCTCATTGGGCCAACATGAAAGTGATGCTTTAAGGGCAGAATTAAACGATGGTTATTGGAGAGCAAGATGACAAAATGACCATTTACCAGTCCAGTAATGTGCATCAGTTCATTCAAAAAGTCACAAAGATATTTAGTGAATAAGTAAGCTCTTAATTAGTAATATTAAGTTAATGTGCCATTGTGCAATGCAACTGAAAAGTTAACTTGAGAGTGGCAATAGGTGAAAGGTCATTGGGTTAAGGGTGAAAGGGGTATTTACCTTTAGGATAAGGCATCTGACCAGCGAATGTCATGGAATTCTAACTGTTAGATAATGAGCAGCCAGACCTTCCTCCACAGCGCTGCGGAGTAGGGTCTGGCTAGTCCACACAGCATTCCGGAATGGGTGAAAAATGTGCTCTGGTTAATTGGCATTTCTTCAAACCAATCACAATCGTCTTGGGCGTTGCTAAGCGCCGGATGGAGCAATGGCGCCTCTGCAAAATAGCCTCGGCAAGAAACTTGTTTAGTTGGAACATTCGTATATTAAAAAGTTTTTTTTAGCCTTGCAACAGAAAACTCAGATTGAACAGATAGTCTAGCTAGCTGTCTGGATTTACCCTGCAGAGATCTGAGGAGCAGGTAACTCAGAAATCCACTGGAGTTTAGAATGCCAACACAAAGAAAGAGGAAGGTGACGGACATGCGGCCGAAATAAAAGACATTTCTAGCAGCATCTGAACAATCCCGAAAGTGGAACGTCGTGGATTTAGACTAGATAATGAGAAATCTAATTTCCAGAGGGAGCCCTAATGGAAAGTTTATGAGCTCAACTGTCCAAAATAGCAAGGGTTCAGCTTCTGAGAAGCATGAATTGAGTGGGACATGATTTGTAGTGAACATTTGGACAAAAACGATGTTGGGCATCATCATTTGGGACCATGAAGATCAACTGCAAATACTGTATTGGATGAATTGGATGCCTAAAACCTCTTCATGGACCAAGATGCAAGTGATGGTGATATTTTGACCTGATTGAGCCACTAAAACATGAGGAATCATCCATTGGGAACACAACATTTCCAAGATATTTTGTTCAAAGTGACCGATATTGCCTTCCTTGGAGCAACAAGACTAAGAGACAATGCTTGCTCTTGGTGAAAATTGTTGGGGCTCTGTAAATTATAGTGTGGTCTAGACTTAATATGTAAAGTGTCCTGAGATAACTACTGTTATAATTTAATGCTATGAATAAAATGTAATTGAATTGAGAGTCTCTAGCCATGCTTGCAGCTCTATGTAATGAGGCTGTACTTAGACATGGAAGTGCTTTGAGCAAAATGTTACATGAGCATGCAAACACGCTTATAATGGAAATGCTAATAATATGCTGATGTTGAGCAGGTATAATCTTCACTATGATCCCTTTTGTGTTAGCATGCTAACATTTGCTTATTAGCACTAAAAGTGCATTCATTTTGCAGGTAATTGGTCATGAACCCAACTATTGGACAAATTGAAATGTTCTGATGATAAGTCAAAGTTATTACAATTCATCCTGCAGGGGAACATGAATCTGTATTAATGAGCCTGAGACTGTATTTAGCATTGAATAGTCGTTACATAATATTTCCCTCAAAACTGCAAATATCAACCTCATGTTTGTGTCCTCAGTATACATCTTCTGGGAACCTGGATGTTCGTACAAAATTTCATAGCAATCTATCCGATATTTGTTTTTCAGTCTGGACCAAAGGGATGGACTGACGCATAACAACTGACAGATTTTTGATCGTGAAGAAGGCCTGAGGGCCGAAACGTCATCTAAATAAAAATGAGAAATGCACGCGGAGCCAGAGTGTGCAGCACTTTTTTCCCCCTATTTTCTAATAGACAACATTGCCATCCCTAGAGCCTCACTGATCGCATGGCTAAAAGAAATAAAGTGTCCTGTTCTCCCCCATTTTGATCCATATCTACATTTAGTTTGTTTTGTTAAACACGTGCTCCCAGAATCTGCTGCGCTGCTTTTGGGACAAAATGTCCACAAATCCCCAGATATTTCAATCTTTAATTATTGTTTTCTAAATTGAGGAGGATTTAATCAGGGCTTCGCCGATGCGCATGTGATCGCTCTATGTTCTTGTTCTCTTTCTCCTCGATACTCCAGGACAGCACACATCCTCGCATTAATAAACTTGGCTGTGCGTGTGTCTGCATCTGTGCCTGTGTACATGTCATCCTCCATCAAACAGCTGTACTATACAATGGGTCAACAACCAGCTGTTGTTTAGGCTGATAGACTCACAGTCCAACTTAGGACTGCACAATATATCGTTATTGGCATCGCAGTATAAAACAAAGTGGTTGAGCGACCTAGAGAAAGAACAGAGAGAGGGAGCGGTGCCGCTACTAACGTTAGATAAAACAAAGTAGGACTGTCAACTATTTGAAATCCATTCCTTATTTTATTTAATCGTTTGTGTTAGCTGAAAGAAAAATATCAGTAGAAAACTGCACTTTACAATGTAACTGTTATTCTTTTTTTTTAGTGCCGTTTTATGTTCAGTTCAATGTTCAATTGGTTCAATAAAAGAATGTTGGAAATTACTTCCTTTCATTTGTTTTGAATTCAACAAGCAATGTGTTGTATTTTAGCGGAATGGTGAAAGCAGCAGAAATGCAGAACTGAGTAGACTTTAAATTCAGTTTATTTATCGCAACTAATATCGTTATCGCGATATTCAATGTTTTTGCATATTATCATATGTTATCATATATTTTGGAATCTTTTACAATGGAGGCACTGAAAGTTACCTTAACTCAAGGCACTGCAAAGTAGGGCTGGGAAAAAAATCGATTTGATTTAAAAATCGAGTTGGTAGGTCAAATCAATTCATATTTCCAACAATCGATTTTTTAGATTTTTTTTAATCCAAATACAGTATAAATAATTTGGATGTTTAACAATCTTTGATTGCACACTGCACAGTGACTTTTCACTTAGAGACAGGGTTTGCCTTTGCAATTTTGTTTATGTTGATTCACTTTAATTAAATACAATAAATATATATTTTTAAAATATATTTACAGTTCGCAGTTATTTTGTTTTAAATGGAAGGGGGGGGGGGAAATCGAATCGTAAATCAAGTTTTTTATAAAAAAATTGTAGATTTTTTTAGGGAAACAAATTGCCCAGCTCTACTGCAAAGTACCACACACATTGTATTATATACAGTTGTACATTTGTTTCAGTCGCCAGTAAGTGTATTCTTGGCGTGTGGATAGGGATGTGTTGAGGGTGAGGTGAGGATGCTTTTAGCCATATTTTCCCATTTTTGCTGCTTAGATGTTCTCCCATTTTGGAAAGTCAGATGTCAGAAAAAAACCTTTCAATGAGATGTGTTCCTTTTGTCCTGTCTTCAAGCCCATTCAAGTGCCTGTATATGAGATTTAAGTGGGCAGATGGGGAACCTGGAGGAGCCTGTTACCCAAGCCTTGATTGAATTTGTCTTAGAGAGCTGTTAGTTCTGCCAAGCTGGCGCCACTCGCTGTACTCTCCTCATCCCTGCCTTCTGTGATTCCCGTGGCCTGATTGAGGATTTGATAACAGCATCCGCAGTCTGTCTGCAGAACAAAACACACAGTATTTTAATTGTTTAGTTATCATCATGTTGGGTGATCGTTGGGATGGTGCAGTCCCATCGCTGCTTCAGATTAGAGCGTACAGGCACAAATGGCCTGCTAATGTGGATGGTGGACCCTGATTGTCATGTTTCCCACAGGGTAATACGACGTGTTCCTCGGTTTTTAAATGAACCACCATGTATTTCCATAAATAAACCCCTCAAGAAGAAATAAGCGTTGCCGAAAACGGTAAGTGCAAAGCGGGCCTTTTTGGAGTTTACGCTAGCCCGTGCATTGTCAAGCATTTTAGGTTAATTACAAAACAGCCTTCTTAAGTCAGGTACAGATGCACGCGGAGAATAAAATGTTCCCACATTTGTTTAGTGCGCTTGCATTCATGTTCAGATGAGCATTTTATTGCAAAACCATGAGCACATTGCATTTTGATGGTCAATTACTCTGTAATCACACCCTCAGTTCCCCAGTCATCCTCATTAATGTTCACTTTATGCTGTTCACATGGAAAAGAAAATGTATGATTACACTCTGGCATTTCAGAGTTAAAATGGACGCGGGTCCATGCGCCACATATTTTTGGACACAAGAAAAAAAGACATTGTCAGCAGTTACATTATGTCTTTAATATATAACTATATTTTCTCTTCCTCTCTTATATGAGTAGTGAGCACACTGTATCTCTTCCCAACCTCTTTATGTTATTTCCACAGTCTGTTATTTTCAGGTAAAGCCTAAGCAGCATGGTAACCTGATGCACCTCCTCGTTTTTGACGTTGCCGAATTTTTTACATTCTCAACACAGCATGAAATTACACACAAAGGCTTGCCTATAAAAAGTCTGCCATGTAAGAAATATTGTGCTGTAGTGGCCAGTAGTAGGTTAATCACCAGCTGTCAGTAACCTTTTCAGTCTACGTCAGCTGTTCAGGCTGGCATTCCGCCAGTTTCGGAAATGAACACCTGCAAACACATTTGCTATGAATAAATAAGAGAGGATGATGACATATGTATGTGCCGTTATATTAGGTGTCACATTTAAATTGCTACATGAAAAAGCATTACGTCATCGTATCATCTTTGCATTCACAAACGTCTTACCTGCAAGGCTAATTCCTTCCAGCTCCGTTGTTGTTGTTACCGTTCTGTTTCCCTCTGGCTCGCTGTGTCCCAGTGTCCCACAGAGCAGACTGTGATGTAATCAAAATTTGGACGTAACCTTAGTGTGAGTCACAGACGAGCTAAAGTTGTTGGGCTTTAATTACACAGCAGTCTTCTTCTCTTGGCATTGAGACAGAGAGGAAATAGGGATGAAAGAGACATTTAAGGAAGAGGATGGTGGAAGCTGCAATGTGCCTTTAAACCTGCAATTCTATCTAATGTCCAGCAGGGGGCGACTCCACGCGAGGGGGGGGGGGTCGACAGTAATAAGCTAATATAAAACTACATTATCGGTTACATTAGCACTGAATAACGCATTCAATAAACAGAAACCTAACTCTGCACATGAACAGATGTGCAGTATTAGCTTACACATTAAATAGCACCCTTGTGAATTAGCCTACTGTTGCTAACATACATTCATAAATCCTACATAACATCGTCATCAGACTTACTTATTATTGCACGCACACAGTAGTATCCACAAAGTTAGTCCAATGAGGGGATAAAGGAAAGTGTGATAATGTTCCACGTTAGCGCTTTTTTCTCTCTCGCTCGAGACAGCTGTGTCCAAGCTGAGGCGCAGTGCATGGTTACCGCATACTGATACGTTACTAGTCCAGGTAGCGTTTGTCTGAGAGGGCGGGGGGGCGTGGCATCATAATGGTGGCTCTCCATCGGGATGGTTGCACGATGGACGATGATATCGTCCATCGGCACAACCCTAGTATATTGCAGCCAATCAGCTTTAGTGTTATTGGTGCGAGTCTCTTCCGGGTTGTACCACAGACATAAAACTATGTCTAAAATTATGGGAAAGTGGAAGCTTAGCAAAAAAGCTGAATTTAAGGCTTGGTTTAAGCCAGTTGCGATCAATGTATTTGAAGCCCACTGCTTCTTATGCTAGAAAGCAAATAAACTGGGATCGTTGGGTGGACGGGTGCTGGAGTCTCATAACCTGACTCCACCAGATGGATCGCTTCGCATTTGCTCGGCATATCCATCTGGGAACTTTCCGTTGGAGAACTTTTGGGAAGGGGCAGAAATACTGGTTAGCTGATTGGATGAACCATCTGTCTATCACCTATGTCGGTGATAGACGGGCCAAATCCACCAATCAGATCCAGCGTATGAAAACATGTCGGTAAAGGATATTTGCCGTTTGTGTAACGAGAATTTAGGAATAAAAGATACCATTTCAGGTTTCCGGTCCATATTCCAAAAGAAGGATCCAAGAGATAAAAGCATTAGCGAGCAGCTAACAGAATTAGGGCTACCACTGTCTGAAAATACTGGTTAGCTGATTGGATAAACCATCTGTCACCACCTAACCCACCTCAAAACCAACGCTGATTGGCCCGGTCGTTTGGCTAACGGCTCCTAATTTTCTCTATCTCAAGATGCCAGACTGATCTGCGAGTGGAAAACTGGAGCTCGCGAGATCAGAACGGGCTCACGAGGCTAGGTTTCTCATGCAAAAAGTAAGAAACATCTAAGTTGTGTTTCAGCCAATGTTTCCGGACGATGTTTCTGGACTCTGTCATCTGGACTCTGTCATCTAACTCTGACATTTTTTTTCCCTTTTTTTGTGGATGTTATATATGTTTGTGATATAGGTAATAGGTGGTCTTAAAATGGTCTTAAAAAGTCCAAAATTTGACTTGGGGAAACCTGCAGAGACCCTGAGCTGCATCCACTATTTTGCCCTGAAGATGTAGTTCTTTGGTCAGTTATTTTGAAGAACCAAAGGCAGCCTCTTGTATTTATATATTTATCGAAGTAAAAAGTAAAGCTTCATCAACTACCTCTGATTGCACTCGACTTGAGCATGGAGCTTAAGCTCCCATCATTGCCACAGGCTGCTTAGTGATTAACAGTCAAAGAATGCAGTAAAAAACACTTGCTCATTCTTTCCCACAGAGCTGAAGAACCAGTGAGAATGCCACTTGAGTAGGTGTAGAAAGCCTTCCTTTTAAACACAATATATACAGTTTCCTCTCACCTTTATTCATTTTTCTTTTCTTTTCACTATGTTTCCTCTCCTGAACATAGAAACAGTGTTGCCATGGCAACATTTGCGTCTTTTTTGTTGTTGCTGTTCAACAGTCCATCAGTGCACTTCCTCAGCCCACAGTCAGCCAGTCATTTCAAATCCGTCCACCATCAAGTGTTTCAGTCAGTAATGCCACAAGGCGTATGAGTTCACCGTATCAATAGCTTTGTATGTTGCGTAAACTATAAGAGTTGTATAGTTTCTATTGTAAGTGTGAAGTCAACAGCGGTTAATTGTGACCACTTAGGTAAGCTGTCAGATCCTGTGATATATGCATGGGGCAACTTGGAGATCTGAAAACTGTGATGAACATCAATTAAGAGCTCCATCAAGAGAAAACAGCCGTCATGTACCAGCTGTCTCTGCAATAAGAACAACAGAATTCCCTCTGAGCAGACACCAACAGCAGTATGTTTTCACAAGTAGTAGAATCATTTTTCATCAGGTTTGACCACAATTGCTGTGCAGTGCAGATTTAAGCTTCAGTTATTTAATCTGGCATAGCCAGACTAAGGCCATGATCACTCTTGGCATTTTTTTTGACAAGAAAAAGTTGACTAGGAGGGGGCTTTTGTAGTTGCAGCCGAGAGTCTTTTGTTGCTATAACGACAGCTACAGTATCCAGAGTGCTATGTGGAGCGGTGCAAGATAAAACAAAGTGGTTGAGCGACCTAGAGAAAGAACAGAGAGAGGGAGCGGTGCCGCTACTAACGTTAGATAAAACAAAGTAGGACTGTCAACTATTTGAAATCCATTCCTTATTTTATTTAATACTCAAATAATATTTGAATTATAAAGGTGCCCTAAGTGATGTTGGGAGACGTTCCGTGCTTCAGCGAACTAACCCCCCCCCCAACCCCCACCCCAAATCCTTCTTGTCGGTTATTGGCTGGAACGCTGGAACACGGTTTGTTATGTTTTTGTGGTCCAGGTTGGCCACTTTGTTTTTGTTGGCGTTCGTGGAGCCCGGAGAGGAGAGGTTTGCTGTATGTAACAAAAAAATGTTGTAGCCTATAAAAAAAAACGTGTGACATCGCTTAGAGTACCTTTTTTAAATGCTCAAATTCATCCTATTATTAATATTTATGACATTACACAGGCTTAAGGATCGCCACGCCACTATCAGCTTGTGGTTGTTGTTGCACGTTCTGTCCACTAGAGGGACGTCTAACATTACAATACAAACATTTGGAAAGAGGCGATCGCTTTCTTATTAACAATAAAACAGCAGGACAAAATGAATGCCTTTAATGTTAACTGTAATATACCTTGGCTCAAGCTCGTGAATAAACTCTTTTAATCCAGACCCCTGCGTGATGTTGACCACTCTCTTGTCGTTACAAATGAACCGTGTCAGTTTGTCTGTTATCGCCTTTTGGCGGACAGCCGGTAAGCCCCGTGATGAGGAGAGGGGCAGAAAAGAAGTAATTCTTGCCTGTTTTGGCGGCGGCTCCTCGGACAGATCGCCTAGCTTGTTAGGGTGTAACGTTGTCAGGTGTGCCCTCTGGTCGCTCTTCGCCATTTTTGATAGTGTTGTGATGACGATACCGCGTGGATGAATGCATTAAGGGAATTCGTACAATTGTGATACGTTTCAAAAACTTTGTTGTTTATCAGACGGCGAGAAAGGCATGATTGCTTATCTTTTTTAATTTTTTTTAGAATACATAAAAAAGCAATATTTGAATAATAATTTTAGTATTTGAATAGTATATATATTTTTTTTTATATATATATATTCGAATTTCGGAATTCGTTCCAACGGCCCTAAAACAAAGCAAGTTCCCTGAACAGTGAGCACCTGGTCATATCCTACAACTGGCTGTGCTCCGACCCTAGCATAAGTCTGTCTATCGGCACCTTCTCCATTTTTTTTCTTGCTGTTATGGAAACGACGGGTCTGGCTACTCCGCTTGTCATTGGTCAGCTGTCAAAGAAGCGCTTGACGTAGGGCGTTTTTTTTTCTTTTCTCAGAAAAGTCGAACTTTTTTCAACTTCAAAAATACACTGAGCTGCAGAAAAAAATGTGGGTGGTGGCGTTTAAAAAACGCGCTCAGGACTTTTTTTTTGAACACGGTTTACTCCATAGGGTTATAATGTAAAACAGACGCTGGCAGCTTAAAAAAAAAGAAGAAAATGTGTTAATAGTCTGGAAGCTTTCATTCATTTTCCATTTCCCAGAGACGTTATCAACTGTGCAGACCAAATTGCCTCTGCACACAACTGAATAGACAGACAACCAATCAGAGCAACAAAACATGACCTACAACCCATAACGGCAAGCAATCAATGTAACAAGTCAATGTACAAATACCCTTAACAAGGTGAATTTAAAAAGATGCGTAAAAATGCCCTTAGACCTCAGAGGGTTAAACACTGAGTTTACTGTGTTCCTTAAAAGCTGAAGCGAGGAGTAATGATGAAGGGGATTACAGGCTTCAGAGGATGGGAACAAAAAGAGCCCACAACCTTCTTTGGTCAATGTTTCAAATGAAAAGGAAGTGCACTTTTGGGTAAAAGCATCAAGACGACCATCTTTTAGAGGTAATTGAAGTAAAAAAAAATAGCGTACTGGCTCTTTCCTCAAGGCTTTAATCAGAAAGAGTAGAGGCAACAACAAAATAATGTCAACCTAATAACAAAATACTTTGGAAGGTTTTGCAGCGTCAATGTCAGGCGTAAACATTGCATGTGCTAAGCTTTTCAGGAAATGAAAAAAGGCATATTCTAAAGAGATATTTACTGACAAAAAGCCCATGAAACCGCCTGGTCACTGTTTAAATATTTGTAAAACACACAGACAGACGTAAAGGGTGACCAACCCCATTGATATACGGTAACAAAAATTAAATGAGGATTATTTTTTAAGGAGACGTGCTTTTTTACAAATATTGGAATTGGGATCAGTTTCTACTCATGCAACCAGCCCTTCACATGAGATATAAACCTAGTGAAGCCTGAATATCTAAACAGCACCTGTGGTTGAACGCAAGAAAGACCCAGCAGCGCTTCCACTCCTTTGTCTGCAAATACTAATGTTGCTTCATATCTGCTGGATGTTAGGGGTGCATAATATATATCGACTCCATATAGTTATCTCAATATCACGTTGCACAATATTATATTGAAAGCGTTGTGATAAGTATGCAATATTTAATTTTGTGGAGCGCTGCGTCCCGTCCGTTGGCTGTGAGGCTTAGTTGTGTTTGATTTAGAGCTCGCCTGAAACGCTACAATGATCATCATTTCATTGGCCAGTTACCGTGCCACTTGCACACGTTAGTGCACGTCAGCGGAAGGGTCCACTACATGACAAACTCTATGGAGCGTACCACGGGTGTGCATGTTTGGACAGAGTGACAGTGTGAGTGAAGAAAAAAGGAGCAACAAAATGGGGTGTTTTTTTGAAAATTAAACCACATAAACCTATTCTGATATAACCTCTAAATACAATTATGAACCTAAAAATGAGCATAATATGAGCACTTTAAACACTATGAAGGTAAAAAAAAAGAAACAAGAGCACTGAACTGCCCAGGAATTTTTGTAACAACAGGTTGACCGTTTCTTGCAACAACAAAGCAAAGTCGCTTCCATCTCTCGCTTTGTCTCTTTTCTTCCTCTGTTTTTCTGTGAAACAAAGCTGCCTTCAGGTGCGGTCGGAAATGTTGGTTTCCCCCGTTGCTGCCGCCACCTCCACCGCCACCGAAGCTTCGAATATTCGTTGCTGAAAAGCACCGAAGCTTCGAAGCTCAAAAGATGGTATTCGGTACAGCCCTAAACACGGTCATCTCATGACGTCTGCTTTCTGTCGTTTGTCAGGTGGCGAGATGGGAGCATCGAAACCGGACGCTCTCCAGGCTCTTTGGTGGCCCCTACCTGGCCTGTTACTGCCTGGGCTTCATCATCATTCTGCTCAATGTGTACCGAAGCCACAGGTGAAGCACACATTTGTCTCCTTCCCCCTGCTCCATTCATGCTATATTTTTTTACCCTTCATTCCTGTCCAAATAAGCTCAGTTTTGATCGATTCAAATTTTATTAGAAGCATTTTTGATTAGCATCAAGTCATTATTTCATGATTATCCATGACACTTTTGCATCATTATTGTAAATTGTAAATCATTTCGGTGGAGACAGCTGTTTCTTCTTAAGTAGGGCTGCACAATTAATCGTGATTTTATCAAAATCGCAATATGGACTAGTGCAAATCCGCCATCATAATAGCAATGCGCCAAGGTACAATCGCGCCTGGCTTTTAAAGAGAATTGGAGCTGTGGCCGGGTTGGCTCAGTGGGTAGAGCAGGCGCGGTTTGTGCCTCGACGCAGAGGTCCAGCGTTCGAATCCGACCTGTGACGATGTCCTGCGTGTCTTCCCCCCTCTCTTTCTCCTTTCTCACCTAGCGGTCTAGTCGAATAAAGGCGGAAAAGCCCAAAAGATTATCTTAAAAAAAAAGAAGAGAATTGGAGATGTGACACTGATTGGTTTATTGCATGTTACGCCCAAAACACACCTATGATTAATGAAGACACTAAGTGCAACCCTTTTGAACCATGCGCCCGGGCACACAGACCCTTTTTTCCGCCGTTAAACTAGCAAAAGTGGATTTGTACACGCCCCTAAACGCACCTCCACCAGGCGCTTCACGCCATGTGCTTAGATCGTTAAAAATAGGGCCCTTGCTCTCTTTCCCTTTCACCCCGTTTCTCTCTCAGTTGCCCTTTCATCTTATACTTCTTCCTGTTTTTCTTTCTTCCACCTCTGTGTCCTCTTGTAGTCTTTCCTACTAGCGCTTGTTCCTTCCTCCCATCCTGACCTGTGCCCACCCTTCTGTAGGTGCCAGTGTCACCCCATGCCGGCCATCATGCTTCACCCAGTGGAAGTACACGCTGCCACAACTCCCACTGGGCATCAACACGGTGACAGGGCACCCTCAGCAAAAACCACCCATAAACACTATGCCAGTGTCAGAAGATAATTTTTTTTCTCCCTCTCTCAAAGGATGTCTGTGGTGTCTGTTGCCGGGCAACAACACGTAGGATCAAGCTGCTTCGGAGAAGTGCATTGTCCTGCCAGTTTTCTCTTTCTGCTTCTGAAGAGAATGTTTATCAGCACTAAAACTAAAAAGTCTTTTCCCCCCGTAGACAGCGTCACGTGACCCACAGTTGGCACTCGTCTTGGACGTGAAACTTCCTCGGTTCAAATCATCCGTGCAAAAGACGAACGGCCGCGTTTTGACGGACATGCGGTTCCTTGATAGAAAGTCGAAAGTACAAGTCTCCCGCTGTACAGTCTCAGGAGAAACGCATGTGGTTTTGACGCCGCTTAACGCAGCACACCTACAGCGATCCTGTGGAAAAACACATTGCTGTTTCCAATCCGCAGCTAACAGACCGACTGACAGATTGACCCGCAGACTACAGCAATTACCCCACCGCTCCATTGTTGTGCTGCTTTTTGTGTTGTCATTGACGGATTCAATGGCGTGCTGATTGACTGCCACTTCTTTTCATAGCTCCACTACAGATCTATAGGCTGCTTTAGAGACATGTAGACATGTAGAGGTTTTTAGAGAGCGTATTTTTCTTGTGCTAAGCACGCAGCAGCGATGCTCTCCACTGATTATGTTCAATAATAATAGACTCCGAGGGCTCTAACAACAAGTCTTATTTAAATTAACTGTGTGTATTTAATTGGCACCTTTGCTATTTACATGAAGCCTAATGAGATGGGAGGATTGGCCTTTAGACATTTAGAAGTACTAAATGGAATGTTGTTATGGATGTTGTGGATGTTAGGCTTTTAGGCTCTTGGTTCATGCTCAGGAAATATTAAACGCTAAAAAACAAACAAAGAATATACCGTAACACACATTTAGAAATATGATCAGTGTTTGGAAACTGTCCGCACTGCCAAATTCATGTTTCCGTTGGTGCAGTTGAACTGGAGACGGAAGAGTCTAGAGTAGGAAATTAGAGGGGGGAAGGATGGAGCAGCATGTGCCGTGACACATTCCCATTTTTGTCCTGTTTGTAACATTATTGTCCTACAAGACTCCCAAGTATATGCAGGATTTAATGGGTGCAAATGTCAAATCAAGCGATGGGTCTGAACAACTGCGTGCCCAATATTTAATATAGAATGAGAATGTAGCTCTGTGTCTGAAATGATAGAATCAACACCAGATTCTAAGACTGAAGTGTGGTCGTGTGAAATCACCAGCCTTGAGTTTCTAAGCTCTGCTGTGCTGTAAAGCCGCTCATTATTAAAAGGGACTTTGTCTGACTCCCACACCAAGCCTTCCCTCCCTGACCCTTTACTTCTTCCTCCTTTCTTTTTTCTCTCCAATCAGACTTTCCATTTCATATTCCGAAAGGTACACACAAGGCAGATGCATGGCTTTGACAGGAGTGGGTCTTTAATATCTTGCCGTTTTATACCATCATCCCTGCACACACAGACAGCAAAGTCACATATAACACACAATGAATACGCTACACTATACCATAACACCATACAGAAGTCATCATCAAATACTAATTTCTAGATTAGCAAATTTTAATTTTTCATCAAACATGCTAAACTGGATAAAGTCTTGTCTTGCAGATAGGGTTCAGTGTGTAAGAGTGGGTAATGAAACATCACCCTTTATGATCAATGAGATGGGTGTTCCCCAGGGTTCAATTTTAGGACCTCTTTTGTTTAGCTTATACGTAAATAACTTGCCATCAATTTGTATAGGGTGTGAAGCTCAGATGTATGCAGATGACACTATAATATACGTCCATGCAAAAACCAAAAAAGAAGCAACTCTTAAACTTAATTCAACAATGGAAAATGTAACTACATGGCTTGAAAATTCTCAGCTGTGTTTAAATGTATCGAAAACTGTTTGTATGTTTTTTTCGAAGACAAAAATAGATATTAAGTATAAAGACGAGGCTGTGAAGATGTAAAGAACAACGTCTGTCTTTCAGATTGTGAGCACAAAGTTTATGTGTCTGGCGAGAATATTCAAGTCGTCTCTCATGTTAAATATCTTGGTATCATCCTTGATTCCAACTTTTCTTTCAAAAAACAAGTGAAAAAAGTAATTTGAATAACTAAGTACAATGTTGCCAATTTTAGGTATATAAGAAGCTGCCTAACAACTTCAGCAGCAAAATTATACTTGAATTCAATGATTATTCCTCATCTACTATATTGTATGACAAGCTGGACCCCTTACAGGTCCAGTTCCTTTAGTCAATCGTGCTTTTCTGTTAGAGCTTCTAATAGGTGGAATACTCTACCAAATGAAATAAGAAACTGCACCACCTACCATAATTTCACACAAAGTCTCAAGACCTGGCTCTTGGATGGTCAGACTTGTGAACATTTTTAATCTCTTAGTATTTCTTATATTAATGTTGTTAGTATTGCTAACCTCCTGCTAACATGTTTAATGTTTTGATATCTTGTTAGGTAAGAAACTTAGCTCGCTTTGCATTGCTTGAATATGTATGAATAACTAATTTGAATTTTAACTATTTTTACCATCATATTAACCTGTCCTATATTAATGCATCCCTCACGAGTGATGTAGCTTATTTTATCTTTTCGTTATGGCTTGTTACTGTTTTGCATGGTTGAACGGTGTTAGAAGATGGCTTGTGGCCGATGTTGCTTGGCCATGTTTGGATGCTTGCATAATATCTTGTACTGAATGTGAATGCTGTTTGATGTCTAGATATGCTGGTGCTTTGTTGCTTCTTGTGGCTCTGCATGGCAAACAGGGATAGCTTCTCTGATGCTCTAGCTGTTTGTGTGGTGTCTTGTTGACTTCTGTCTGTATAATTTAACCTGTACTAATGTCTTGCTCTTTCCTGTTGCTCTGGTCTAAAATCATCTGGCCAAAAGGACTACAGTTGAAAATTAGCCGGCTGGCTAACACTGGCACATTTACAGAAATGTTGATTAATGTGTGTTGTCCTTTATAAATAAATAATAATAAGAATAAAATAAGAATAATAAGTAAAATAACTAAAGGCATACACAGAAAAACAACAATTTGATAGTTTCCAAAAGAAGGTTTTCTTTTTATTTCTAGAAGCTACAGAGTGTGTAGCGACGCGGTCAGTCCCTCACACCCACTAACCCCCTAACCTCATCTCCAGTTTCCCAGACCCCCTTTTCACATCTCGGTTTTCTAAGCCAAATCCCAGCAGTAGGCCACCTTACCTAACAGAGAGCCCGGCACTCACTCTTTGTGACTGACGTGGCGGAAAAACAAGCCGCATCACATTTCACTTTGTGCTTCCGTTGACAAAGGAAGAACACCATAAGAGACACAGCAGAGACCCCGTGACCCAGTTTTCTCTTATTAAACCCCAAACCTGGTTTTGATTTGGGAGCTATTTTTGTCTGCAGGAAGTACACCGCTTTCAGACAGCACAGAGTATGTACACACACACACACACACTGCGTTTTCTTCTGTTATAATTAATGAACACCTTCAGCACTGTAAACACTAATTTTATGAACTCTGTGGTATAATTACGTTTAGGTACTGCGGGGCATGGCAGCCTTAAAAAAAAAATGTACTGTCAAATCTAATGGGTCTCAATTAGTCCAAATGGGGCATTCATGTTGGAGCCAAAATGTGGGAGTTTACAAATGCCCTCAATCAGCTTTTTATTATTATTATTATTATTATTATTATTATTATTATTTATTTATTTTTTTATCTTTGGGTTTGGGACCTTTAGTTGCACAAAACCAGCTAATTCTGGGTTCTTGGACTTGGTGATCATGGCATTTACCACAAATAAAATAAACAAACATGTAATACATTTGATATAAGGCAAGATCAACTGTATGGATCCCACACTGAGGAAATTCACATTCAAGAGTTTACCAAATTAAAGGAAAATAGTGCCTGAGTGATACAAATGAAACAAGCTAGAAATATAAAAATAAATAAAAATAAAAGCTACTTGCATTGTGTGTATATATATATATATATATATATATATATATATAGATATATATTACATAAAGATGATATTTTATATATAATGTTTGAAAATAGTGCCTGAGTGATACAAATGAAACAAGCTAGAAATATAAAAATAAATAAAAATAAAAGCTACTTGCATTATATATATATATATATATATATATATATATATATATATATATATATATATATATATATATATATATATATTACATAAAGATGATATTTTATATATAATGTTTGAAATAATCAATAATAATAATAAGTAGTTGTGATTTGACCTATTTGCACAAGTGACAAAGTTGATTGGTAACTTAAAAACACTCATTCATTAACTTTACCTAGTATTATAGACTTGTCTTCGCATTTTGCCGAGACTTTGGTACCACCACTTTTTAAGTAGAACTATTCTGAACTTCCAAACAAAACTGAATTCAGTAGATGCGAGTCCAAGACAAGTACAAGACCAGGACAAGTCGAGACCGAGTCAAGACCTGGGCCCTATTTTAATGATCTAGGGGCACGGCGTGAAGCGCCTGGCGCAGGTGGGTTTAGGGCGTGTACAAATCCACTTTTGCTAGTTTAACGGCGAAATAAAGGGTCCGTGCACCGGGCGCATGGTCCAAAAGGGTTGTACTTAGTGTCTTCATTAATCGTAGGTGTGTTTTGGCCATAACATACATAAACCAATCAGAGGTTCATCTCCCATTCCCTTTAAAAGCCAGGCGCGTTTGTTACTTCGGCGCATTGCTATTATGATGGCGGATTTGCACCGTAATATTTTCATTTGTAATCTTTTGCATGTTTGTGTGCTGCTGCTGCGTCCCTGTGTGTGTGTGATAAGCATAGTGTTCCTGCGCTGTTACCAACGCGCTGTTAAAATAACAATGACATGATATTGACTTTAGACCAGGTTTTTGTTGGTCAATGGCGCGATCACGTCCTACTGCCTCAAGATAGCAATACGCCAAGAATGCACCTGAACACACCTCCTTGTAAGACCAGCACGCCCATGGGTGCAAAGATGGGCGCAGGTGCATTTGCTATTTAAACGACGCGGGCGCTGGACGGGAAATTGACAACAGCGTCGGTCTTAAACTAGCAAAGACACTAGCAAAGACACTAGCAAAGACACTAGCAAAGACACTAGCAAAGACGCGTCGGGCTTTGCACTGCGCTGCGCCAGGTGCAAGATAGGGCCCCAAGTCCAAATGAGAGACAGTCATGACCGAGACTCCAGAGAATCCACCACTTACTTAAAGTTCATACTTTATGTGATGCGAGAGAGTCTATCTTCTGTTTTAAGATGATCATTTTGCTTTATTATTTGTAATAATCAAAAAGCAAGTGCAGAAAACAACACTGCAGGATCAAATTAGACCACATGTTTTACTTTAAGCATGACAATTTCACTTAAGTCCCATAAGTATGAAGTGCAACTTCACATTTTAGATGTTGAGTCTTTTTGTTGGTGGTGGTGTAACAAGAACATTCTGGACTGCTGATGGAACATGATAACAGATAACAAGCAACACAGCTGTCACTAGATGTTCCCATTCTTAAACTTAATACTGGGCCTGAAGAATCCATAGTACAAAGTGCTTACTGGCATTATGTCTGTGGCCAAAATTGAAATGATTGATGCCTGATGATTGAGACATATGATGCAGCCAGGCATATGCCAGGCGACCAATGTCAATGCCTGTTCTAGATGGACTTTGAATTAAACTAATACCTGCTTTCTAAACAAGCACGCTTCATCAATGGTTTTGTTTTAAAGGAGGAAGTTACTTAAAGTGGCTATATGTAACTTTTAGTTTGTGTTGATTCCAGCGGCCCCTTTAGATAATAGCGGTAGTGTTCTTACCACACTTGCTGTTGTAAAGGTCTTTTCTTTACGATGCTGTATTGCCCACTGTAGATTACTGAGTTAGCGTTACGGAGAGGTCATATAGTCACGATGAATGTTATCCTCAGACAGAAAATCATTCATTTACAATAAGAGAATACGTTACAGATGCATCGCTGCATTTCAAGTGTTGCATACTTAGCCTGGATGTATCGTGAGCTAAACCGGGGATCACTGTCACTGTGTCACGAGCCAAAGCATTAAGAGGTTGTTGTAGCAACCAACATATTAATAACTTAGATTATTATAGCGCTTTTCATGAAACCCAAGGGCGCTTTACACAAGTACAGGGGGACAAGGGACAAGGGAAAAGAAAATACCAGGCCAACAGAAATACGGTCTAAAAGGAATAAAAACCGGGCGCAAAATACTTAGAAGGGGGGCATCATTTAATGTCGGCTACTGATATACAACCACATCGCGCAATCTAAAGTTATTTTATTAATGAAATAGGCATATTACATACCTGAAGGCCAATTTGGGGTCGTTTTTTAATCCTTTACAATCTCCTAATTGTCTCCATCTGTTGAAGGCCAGACAGAGTGTGACTCAGTTTCGCCCGTCATCTTTCATTTTCACTTTTATCTTTTAGTTCTTCATTTTATTTCCTTTTTTTCCTGTGATGGTCCTCTCCCAGTATCAGCCATACAACCGATAACTTCTAAAATAACATTAACATACAATTAGGCCTACATAAAGACATCTCCTGCTACTTTTTACCTGGCTGGATGGGCTGGATACTCGCTAACACTGGCTTTTCTGGTGTTATGCCAAAATCTGTGACCCGTCAGAATGTGTGCACTGTAGTGCCGTCTACCGGCTGCAAATCATTCTGTGACTTTGCGGTGAAAGGCATTAATAGAAACTATATTAAACTAGCGCTCTTTTCACTGTTAGTGTCGTTTGCTGTTCCAGCTCATTTATGATCATCGGAGGAACAATTATACAGTTTCAGAAACATTTAGAAGTGACATATAGTCACTTTTAAGAAAAAAAGCATATAGTGCTGGACTTGGTCGAGGCCGACTAGAATATTTGGCGAGTCCAATGGCCGACTCCGAGACAAGTCCGAGGCCAAACACCAATGAGTACAGTTTGAGTTTGAGTCCGGACTCAAGTAGTGCAGCCAATCGATACGTCTTTATAGAAATGTATTTGTTCGTTCCTCAGCACTCTGTAAGTACCATCTTTTATACACAGGCAACACAAAACCAAACTGAGCACCTTTCAATGCACTGGGTGACACTCACTCTTCCAGAAACTCCTCATCTAAACATTGTAAGATAACACACTGGATAGAAAATGAAAATGCTTTTACACCACACTTCAGCAACGCACAACCTTCAAAGTGTCTGTAAGCGCAGGTTGCATTTGTGTGACGTCAGAGAAAGTTAAAAAACACACACACACACAGTCGATGCATTATGGCTAATTTGTTAGCCATGCTAGCAGCGTGCTTTATGGATGGAAACCTCAGCCTGTCGGTGGGTCAGTCCACCAGTTTGGTCCAGACTGAAATATCTCAACAATTATTGAAAAAACCCAGAGGATTAAACTTTGGCGATCTCCTTATTACAGCTAGCCTCAACTGGCCACTCGATGAACTGACGGTTGCCACTGCCAAATACCTGCAAAATGTATGGCGTTCCCATCATCCTCAGCTTTACTTTGTATTTTTGTGCTAATTAGCACGTTACAATGCTTACATGCTGAAATAGGATAGGTAACCATAATAGTGCTAGTTATGAACATGTTAGCATTGTCAGTGTTAACATGATAGCATGATGATTTAAACAAAGCAGCATTGTGCTGAAGTAGAGCCTCAGAGCTATTAGCGTATCCGTCTTTTGTCGAAAACAAAGCCACATTTGTGGTTACATCAGCAGGTAAATACTGTTTGATCTACGATTGTAGCGCTTTCTGAAGAATAAAGATCAAATATGTGAATCTACAACAAATAAAGCAAGACCATTGGGGTTATTGCCAAAGTATGGCCAAACAACACATACATGTTTCTGCATTTCTACATCGCAACAGCAGAGGTACGAGGAGTTATACATCTTCAATTACTGTGATCTGTTTGATTCAGATGTAATTCAATTCAATTCCATTTTATTTATAGTATCAATTCATAAGAAGAGTTATCTCAAGATACTTTACAGAAAGAGTAGGTTTAGATGACAATCTATAATTTACAAATCCAACAATTCCAGTAATTCCCCCAAGTCCAAGCATTTAGTGCGGCAGTGGCACTAATGTAGTAAACAAGAAGGAGGACAGTGTTCACACAAGTTATTTTAATTGGAAAAATTGAAATTTTTCAAAAAATTTAAAATTACAAATGACTCTTGTCTTCTTTTCTGACTGAGCAATTATCACAAAGGGTCAGGAAATTGAAGCCTGCTGTTTGAAGAGATTTTGCCCATTCACACAAGTGCTGCTGCAATAATCTTCCACTTTAAACTGCGTCTTCAAGTTTGAAGAAGCTATTCTATTCATTAATATTGTCATATTTAAATAATGGAATTTCATCAGTATCAACACAACAGCACAAGCGTGACACTTTTTCGTGATGTTTGTCAGTGTTACGTAACATCAGCATTAAATGAATCTGATTTAAAGTAGGTCACACGTGAATCGTCTATTGGAATTCAGTGGCCATCATTTCTCTATATTTCTTTTCTTCGTCCCCTTTTATATCTCTGACTCATTTCCTACCACTTGAATCCACAGTCAAGGTCTTTTGAATGCTGCATTCCATGCTTTTTTCACTACTAATAAAAACTAGGAATTGTACATAAATACGCTGGTTATATAACCGTGGTTGTGATTTGTTTTTGTTTTTTCTGCAGTATGACGGTGGCGATGAAGGCCCAGGCCAGGTGGGAGGTGATGGACAGGACAGATGTTTTCTACGCCGGCGTAGCTCTCATGGTGCTGGGCACTGTGCTGGTGGTCGGCAGCTTCCTGGCTCTGGGATTCGTTGGCACCTTCCTAGGTGGGTGGTCAAAATCAATCTATATCTAAATAGTTTCCCTAAGGGGATCAATAAAGTATTCTGATTCTGATTCTCAAACACAGTGTTAAATCTAGCTTGTATTTGTCTTTATTCTTATTAATGAGGTAATGTGGACAGCACTTCAATTAATACCTTTTATTGCCAAAAGGACATTTATGGCAGGACGCTTTTCTTCAGCGTGTTTCAACGGCAATTACAAAAGAAATTGTAATCGCCGGTGAAACGCGCTGAAGAAGGGCATCCTGGCAATAAAAAGTATCACTTGGAGTGCTGTCCAAATTACTTTTATATTTATATATTTCAGTAAGTATACTTTATTTATTATTTTATAGAGTTTGATTGTGACGTCCTGTAAATGTTGATGTATTTTGTTTGGCTGTCACTGTATCGTAAGTTAAATCGCTCTGAAAGTGATATTGTTTTGACTGCTGTCTCTGTCGTCGTGTTGTAGACTCCAGCATCCACTTGAATTAAACCATTTTTAAAACTTATATTTTTACATATCTTTTTACATTACATGTCATTTAGCTGACGAATTTATCCAAAGCGACTTACAATCGCTATATATGTCAGAGGCCGCACGCCTCTGGAGCAACTAGGGGTTAAGTGTCTTGCTCATTGAAACATTGGTTGATGTATCGCAGTGGGAATTGAACCCAGGTCTCTCACGCCAAAGGCATGTGTCATATCTACTGCGCCATCACCACCCCATTTATAGTTACTAGTATCTCTTTAGCCTTGTTGTTGTCTTAAATACATCCCTATTTATGTTTTTCTACATACTACCTACAATATATTCTGTGTATAATGTACTATTTAACATTTATTTATTATGACTATTTAATAAGGTGGCATGAATACATGCACACCAAATCTTTGGGCATCATATCCTCCTGAGAACCGAGGAAAATTTTGTTTTTCCTAATCATATTTTTTTGTGATTCCATACCTGTTTAAGGTTAAAAAAACATCTTACTATTTAAATTTTTTTATTTTTATTTATTTAAGGAATATCCACTGTAGTGGACAACAGGATCATTTGAGTACGAAAACAGACAAATTTGCTAGACGTGGAGTCATTATTTACATGAAGATAGTCCTGATGTCCACTATAATTGACATTCAAAAATGGCAAATTTTTCAAAAGATACATAATGTAGTTTCTATCAGAACTCAATATATGATTCCTAACACCTTAATGAACAAGAAAATATGTGATAATCATAGTAACAAAACCATAGACAAACAATATTTGACTCATCTCTTATCTTTCCATAAAATGTGCTTGTTCCTTTTGGATTGAAAGATAGAGGCGGTTCCCGGACTCCCAGCCAATCAAATAACACATCACTGAAAAGCCCAGGATGTCCTCTGTACAGTACATCAGGAATTAAGAGACTTGCACAATAGATTCAAAGGAGAGGAATGAAACTCAAATGTCCACTACAGTGGACATAAGTCAATGGGCTGGGTCTCAGGAGGATATGTGACTTGAGCATACGGGATGAAAAACCCATGCACTTACAGAGGAACGACACATAACCCAGACACTTTTGAGCCAATTTACTATACAGAGCATAGCTCATTTCTATGCATGTAAACAAAAAAATCCCACTTGTGACTCCACTTGTAAATGGAACGCAGTCAACTCGAGTGTGACGTCATTCCAACTGTGTCGACAGAGGGGGGGGCAGCAGGGCCAACAGGAGGGTGTGTGAGTGTTTGTGTCTCTATGAACAGGCGTCTCCTTTGTATGCAGATGGAGCAACAACAAAAAATCACTCTCTCTGCAGCCCCTAAGCTTTGAAATAAGCTTAAGGCCATTGGACTCGGTGGACTGCTTTTAAAAAGCAGTTAAAAACCCATCTGTTCAGACAAGCACTTAGGTAGCATGTGATGTTTAAACCAGTGGTCGACTGATACTGTTTTTTCAGGGACGATACCGATTCTAATTATTGGTATGAAACAGATAACCAATATTTGGAACCAATATGCATTTATAGTAAAAATGAAAATCTTTTAGTCAAAATAAACATTTTGGAATGTTACAAACTAATTAACTAACTAACCCTAACCCAGGACAAAAGTTTGTATAAATGCTTTAAGGCAGTGGTTCTCAAACTTTTTTCAATAATGTACCCCTTTTGAATTGTTTCTTTAAGCCAAGTACCCCCTGACCAGCGCCAATCAATTTTGGTAGAAAAAAAGTCTATATAAAGAGGAACAGTACTGCTCTGTCAGCGATAGATTTACTAAACAACAGCCTGGTACCTGAAAAAACATTTAAATGCTAATGAGACAAGGAGACAAAAACTGTAAAAAAAAAAAGAACTTGGAAAAAGACAGTAGTAGTAAAGAAGAAAGGAAGTAAGGCAAGAATAGGTCGAAAATAGTATGAAAAACTTCAAAAACAGTGACAGAGGGACAGTATGGTAGAAGGACAGTAGAAGGAAGGCAAGAATAGGTCCAAAGAAGGCGACACAAATGTCACATTTTTGGTAGGAAAGTCTACATAGAGAGGAACAATGTTCTGGACAACAGCCTTATAACTAGGGCTGTCATCGACTAAAGAAATTCTTAGTCGACTAACTCTTATATGATTTTGTCGACTAATCGATTAGTTGATTTAATTGACAGAGCTGTGCTCTTTGAGAGGTGGTTAAGACTAGAAAAGCACAATATAAATGTAGTTAATTAACCATCTGTAAAACTGAGTTTCTCCACAATTAATCCTGCAAAAGCACCACTTTAAATCTTGTGTTTACCATAAATGTGCTCAGAAGTTTCTTGGAAATAAGTAATTAAGCATCAATAAGCATAAAAAATGACTAATCGACTAAAGAAATCTTAGTCGACTAAGACCAAAACGACCGATTAGTCGACTAATCGACTAAGAGATGGCAGCCCTACTTATAACTATTGAAATTCTTTGTTAAATATCTCACGTACCCCCTGCAGTCCAAAATACCCCTAGGGGTACACGTACCCTCATTTGAGAAACACTGCTTTAAGCGATTATTACAGTTTTGCAGACGTCCTTACAGAACTGTAGCCAAACCAGAATAACGCACTTTTTAATTAATTAACTTTATTGGTTATCTGTAAAATAAATCACTGATACAGATAATCTGCAAATTGCCAAATATCGACCCCGATAATCACCCAGGTTGATAGTTGGTCGATCCCTAATTTAAACTTGTGTCATATGTCTTTTTCTCTCTGTGTTTTACCTTTGCTCTATTGACTTGACTGTATTAGATTTTATTTCTTTGACTGTGACGCACTATGTGACTGGTGACTGTGAGAGGTGCGATATAAATACATTGTGTTTGCTTGCTTGCTGGCATGTATGATATATTAACAGTCTAGCCCCAGAGCCTCTTCCCAGATATATATTCAAAGACAAGACACAGAGTAGCTAGGAGCAAAGGGAATGGCAACTGTAAAATACCACATTGTAGATCTAAAAAAGGGTTCGCAACTCTAGAGCACAGAGAATACTAACTAAATCCAATTAATTTCAGATACAAAATATTTTACAACAAAGGTTACAGTAAGTGCTGACTAAAAATAACCAGAGCTGTACCCATTTTTAGCTAGTTTAACTTGTATTCAGGTATGTGTATTATATTGTATTAATAATTTTATTTTTTTACCTGAAAGCTGTATATTTTAATTAGACTGTAAATGTAGAAGCTCAGCTAGGGACTAAAGTTGAACATTAGCAATAGCTGTAAACTCTGTGCAGCACATCAGTTTCATGGTCTGTATTGGAACTATGTTGAATTGCATCGTCCGTATTAAATAAAAATAATATTTAATTCAATGATTCCTTCGACCATTTAGAGCAGCAACGTTAAAGTCTATCTGGCAAAGTTCCTCCTCAAATCAACAGTGTGACTAGGCCCAGCCAATATCAGCCAATAGACAAGTTTCCTCAGCACACGCGGACACAGACGGCAGTAAACCGATAACGGTAGCGCAGAAAACTGGGGAGAACACAAGTTGTTGCTGCCTGTTGCCGTAAAAGTTATACATAATAAAATGTTCAATATCTCCAAAGGGAGACATTACTTTTCAGCGCAGAGTAGTTAGTTTTATTTATCCAGAGAGTTTTGTGAATGCAGTCTCTCTTTAGTATTTACACTGGGATGCTCTGTCCAACAGTTATGTAAACTGTATCAGGATGCCCAGAACATTGGAAAATAATAACATGACACCTAACCAGAGGCCTGTACCGCAAAGCAAGATTTGGCGTTAACGAGATAACTTCAGGTTCAACCCACGGTGGATCACTTGTTACCGGGTTAAATCGTAACTTATGCTGAACACCTAACCTGCTAGGGAGCAGGTTATGTTGGAGATTAGAGGACAAGCTGCACCAGCTTCTCCAACTTATAGAAACAGCAGCAAGCAGGGCCGTCACAGCACTGTCATTGCCAACTTGGCCTTTATTTGGGGCGTGACTGATTCACCTCTAGTCTCTAATCTTTTCATATGAATATCAATAAAAAGGTTGATGATTGATCATGTAATCATTTTCAAAACTGTAACTGTGTTATTTCTGTTTCAAAAGGCAGCAATAAATAACATTAAAATCTAGAGTGTGATTTCTATACATTAGTAGTGAAATTTCTATGCATTCACGCATTATTGTGCATTAATAATGCGTGATAATCAAGAAACCGTGATTATTCTTCAGACTATAGTCGTACCAACAATATATATATATATATATATATATATATATATATATATATATATATATATATACATACATATATATGTATATAATCGTTGCATCCCTAACACAGACACACACACAGACACACACGCACACACACACTAGAGGATATAGCCTGTGGGTGTGTGTTGTTATTTGATGTGTCTAATTCGCTTTATATTAAGCCCGTTAAGTCACTGTGACCTGATGATTCAAACTGATGGCCCAGGGTTAGAAATGGAGATCCAAACCCAATCAAATTACAAAGATTTGACCTGGATCTGTTTACAACCTACTGGTCACAGACCCACTTCTCTGAGCTACCACTAACACTGCCAATAACATAACACGTCTTTAACAAATCCAGGTTGCTCTTTTTCTAAAAACAACACAATGAAACAACCATGACGCAGGAACACACACAAAAAAATGTTGTGCTTGGCTTTTAAATCTGAATGGGTTGCCGGTAGTTGCTTTGGAGGTCAAAAATAAGTTTAGAAAATCTTTCTGAAGGCCGGTCAACTGGTTTTCTATTCAAAACCAAACACATTTGTTTTGAAAAAAACAAAACTTGCTTTCACCCTTCCCCACCTGTGGTGTTTAAATGATCATACATAATGAAAATCGTTATACAACTTGGACATTAACAGCCTCTCTTTAACAGAAAACAGGGCCAGCAGCACGACATGTGGAACTCAGCAGGTCACTTGTACCTACTGTGCCTGCGTGTGTGTGTGTTTGTGTGGACACAATATAGGAACTTATGACATAGCAAACAATAGTTAGTGCGTAGGTTACAGTGTGCCGTTTCCTGCAAGTAGTTCAGCTGACCCCAATTTTTTATTTGCTAAAGACCCCCACTGCACAAGTAAACAAACGCGCGCACACACACAGACACACAAATACACACACAAATATTATATTATAACACAATTATTGTTTACCACCAACCTCCAGAACCAAAGAGACATACTACAATTACTTCTACTGTTGCTGAACTGAAATTGAACTTTTATCAGTATACATATCGTTGTTTTTTGGTGTTTTACTTCTGTACTACCCAAAATTTTGATTCCAAAAAAAAAAGGAAGAAATTTAAATTGTATTCATTGTTCCGCAGTGACAAATCTCCCTACGTTAGTGCTCTCCAGGGAGCATGTTTTTTCGGTAGCGACTGACTGTGTTGGTGCTGTAATTGGTGCAACTGAGTGTGTTGGCCCTGAAAACTAGTTTTCTATTGCTACTCTGTTATAGCCAGGTTGACACCAGACCCTTCTTAGTTGTAACTGAGAGTGGGTCTGGGGAAGGTTCATTCACAGCCCATTTCCAAATGGGAGTCACCAACGGACGCTGCTCAAATGCCTCTGGGCGCAATTGGATAGTCCTAAAAACCAATCAGAGCGATGAAGGAGATGAGGTATGCAGAGCGACGGAAAAACATCCAGCTAGCATGTTGCCCCTTTTTCCCGTCTTTTAGCGTGTTATAGTAACCTGGAAATCCAGATTTCTCACGAGAGCACAATTTGAATTTGCTCAGCGAGTCATTCTGGCATTCAGTAATGATGCTCATTACCCATGCCCTTGTAACCGTGCTGCACCAATCACATCGGTGTATCTGATCTAGGTGGACCGGAGGCGAGCTAAACAGATGACGACAGCGGTGCGACGTCGAAGTCCGGGAACCAGTCAGTAAACATTGGTCGTAGTGTTATCCAATTGGGTGCAGTGATATTTTCAAATGCATGCTTGGTGCCGACCTCGACCCTCATAGCTAGACCCTTAATCTTTCGGATTTGGGTCTGGATTTCCAGGCTAGGGTTATAGTTTTTTTCAATATGTAATAGATAAAGTACAAAAAAACACTCTTTTTCAAATGGAGCTTTCTCTCCCACAGACAGCACTTTTTCTCAACTGCCTAAAATGCATCGCCCACATTCCTGTTTGAAGTTCCGCAGCTGACCAATCATAGCAGAATGGGCTTTTCAGGAAGAGGGGGTTGGTGGGGGGCAAGAGCTCAGGCTCACACGCAGCATTTCAGGCAGAGTCGCTGCCGCAATGGGCAGTATGAGAAACATAATGTTTTTTGAACATCTTAGCATGTAAACATATTCTAGTAGACCCCAAAATGAGTATAACAGAGGCTCTTTAACTGAAAGAGTGAACACCCAGAATCAGCTGATTAGGCTGGGTAAGAGAGAGATAGAGGAGGAGAATGAAAAAGCACAGAAGTCTTCCTGAATCAACTTTGTTTACAGTTCTGGCCGTCAGCAGTTTTCTAAGACTCATCTTCGAATGGATTTGGCACCGAGGCCAAGTGGCGTCGCCGTACCCGGCTCTCTTAATACTACACTATAATATTGTTTTTCCAGTCAGCAGCACACCACATACGTTGACAACAGGTCTCCTAGCAACACTTGCCCTCAAACACCCACCCAGAGGCTCAAACCTTAGACACCGTTTCAACGAATATGCTTATAATCTGTTTCACCCTGTTCTGCTATCCACAGCGGCCTTGCCTAAAATCAAAGCAGACCTTATGGCTGTCTTAACACTACTAGCAAGACAGCTCATACTGCTTAGTTTGTAGACAGCCTGCCCCCCCATCTTTGGAGGCTTGGATCAGAGATGTTTTTCAATTCAGTAAACGTGAAAAAATTAAGCATATGTGGGTGCACAAATACATTTTTCAAAGTATGGTAACCCCTTATTGACCTTATAAAGAAGCTGCAGTTCCATAGTGTGCCTCAATGAAGCTGTCACCCTTTGTGTCCTATTTATAAACTATATATATATATATATATATATATATATATATATATATATATATATATATATATATATATATAATATGACCTCATAAGGAGCAAGATTCCAGATCGGCCCATGTGAGCTTTCATTTTCTCAAAGGCCGAGCAGGATACCCAGGGTGATCGGTTTACACCTATCACCATTTCTAGCCACTGGGGGGACCATAGGCAGGCTGGGGGAACGCATATTAATGTTAAAAAAAAACTCATAAAGTGACATTTTCATGCCATGGGACCTTTAAGGAAAACTGGCACAAATCGAGCTGAGTCTTCCTGCACGCTTTCTATACCACACTAGAATGGCTTGAAACAAGGTAACCAAGGCATTTTTTCCACAAAAGAGTCCATGGTAGATCTTCATACACTACCACAAAGTAATGAAATATATATGGCAGGGCAGCTTTAAAGGCAATTTACCAAGAAGATAATTTGTTTTGTCTTGTTTTTATTTCTTGCTGTCCTTTTCTCATAGACCATATGTATAAGTGCCTTGTGTGCAACCACAGTCTCACCCCCAGCAGGTAAAAAAAACGACGCTTGGTCAGGAGCCTTCAGCGTCATTTTACTACGCGCTAAGTCGGCTCTCTTGGCGTCACTTTTTGGCGCTCTGGGTCGGGACCGATTTGGCGTCATTTTTCAACATGCAGGGTACGACCACTTTGTTAGGGGGTTAGGGAAAGATCGTGGGTGGGGTTAAAACATGTACATTTAAATGACATGTGGGACATGGTACAGTTGGGTTTAGGGTTATGGTGTAAGATGTGATACGTTGTACATTTACATTTTTTTACTTTGTAAAATCTGTCAAAAAAAGAAGAATTTGCAAAACAATCCTAAAAATATACATAATATAATTTATATTTCTATGAATTCAATTTTCAGCTCAATTATTATTATTTCTGTGTTGGTACAATAATCAAACTTTTACTCTGGAGTATTTCCCATGAGGTCATGTCCATGTGCTCATATGTTGACATCAGTAGCAGCCAGGTGATGGGGGGGGGGGGCAGCCAGACGCTGTCGCATTAACAAGGCTATGTGCTGCCAAAGCCGTGTTCCCTGGCAGCGCATCCTCACTCTGACTTCAGAGTCGGCTGTTTTGTCAGAAACATGTCAAAAATGAGTGTAGCATGACAACTGGTCTAAAATCTGTTGTAACCATGGCAACACTGTGAAACAGTCCACCAGGTTTGCCTCTGAATCCCTGTCGAACTATACTAGTTGATAAACCGGTGCCTGGAGACAAGCGTTACGCCTCCGGAGATGTTCCCTGCTAATGCCAAGTGCATGCTGGGATGTGCTCCAGCCTACTGCATTGCTGAACAGGAAAAGTGATATAAATGAAAGGTTTTAGTTATGGAATGACGTGGTTGTGTCAAACAAACATTAACTCACTTTGTGTGTGTGTGTGTGTGTGTGTCGTGTGTGTGTGTGTGTGTGTGTGTGTGTGTGTGTGTGTGTTTGTCTGTGTGTATGTGTGTTTTTTTTTTACTTTCCAGGTGATTACTTTGGCATCCTGATGGATGAGAAGGTGACAGGCTTTCCCTTCAACATCATAGAGAACCCAATGTACTGGGGCAGCACTGCCAACTACCTCGGCCTGGCACTCATGTAAGTGTGTGTGTGTGTGTGTGTGTGTGTGTGTGTGTGTGTGTGTGTGTGTGTGTGTGTGTGCGTGTGTGTGACTAGAAAGGAGGAGAGGTCACTTTCCCGACTTTTTCTGAGATCAACGAGAATGTATTTTGAATCGGAATGTCTTTGCAGAGGTCTGTAGCTGAGATTGGCTTGAGAAGTTATTTTTACCAGGTTCGTCATGAACCATTACCTCGAGGAGTTGTTAACACATAAGTAAAATCAAGTGAAAGTAAAATGACTTGCCGCCTGGCTGTTAACGTGCTAAAATACGTCAAACGGCATTCTAAATAAAGGAAGGGCACGCAGAAGCAGGATAGACAATAAACTGCAGCCTGCAAATGGAAAATGTTGTTTCCTCCGAGTTGCAAATCACTTCCCTCTTGAAGGTTGGGAGGGTAAAAACTTTTACGTGTGCATCGTCTCTATGACAACTGTGACCACATCTCTCGGAGCACGGCGTGCATAGTTGCTATGCGAGCGCTCCAGGGAGCCAGCCGCCAATAAAAGCTATTAGCCCCCTGTTTTTCCTCACACACAGTTACGTCTCTACAGTCCTTTTTTGTTGTGACAAATTTAGCCCCATTTTCTCGGCTTTGAATTTAAGTCACGTTCAGCTGTGTATCTTCTGCACTGCAAGCTTTGAGTGATCAAACCAACGATTTGCCTCATGTTCTCTCAGTGTCCCTTCCCTCCACTCACCTCCATGATCCCCCCCCCCTCCTCTTTTCTTGAGTTAAGATACAGTAGCAGCCTCTGCCTCAACCTGAACTGCTGTTTTCAGTCTCCGTCCCTTCGCTGTTGGTTGTTGTCCTCTTGATCAACGGTAAAAGCTCTGTGGTTTAACCCCTCACGTGCTATCGTTAGGATTTTATCAATACTACTACTCTTATTGATGCTTGTTATCGGTTTGGGTCTTTATTGATACCCTTATTGGTTATTTTTCATTACTAAATAATTGCCTCTTTTAAAAAAAAAGAATTTATTTATATTTTAAATATAACTAAATGTTCTTTCTAGAGTAGCAACAGTAATGTTTGCAACACCAAAGTCACTGTATAACTCAATAATATCTCACTGGAAACAAATCTAAAATGTCAATGAAATAAATAATATTCCTGATTATCAAAGTACGGAGTGAAGTTTAGAAAGACAGACATCAGTCAGTATCAGTCATTCCTCCTGTCTTCTGTCCATCGTCTGCCGAGGACAATCATTGCAACTGAACGCATGCTTGTTTGAGCTTGATTGTTTGTAAGCTAGCTCGGCTAATAGAAAATTAGCTAATAGCAGGTTAGCCACACGCTTGTTAGCCGTGAACTTTGTTTTTGTCCATGTTTTTTTGTCTCAGACTTTGACCCTCTGACTTTTCACTTCATCAAAGTTGATTGGAACATTTTGGTCGCCTTTTTCAGCGTTCGGTACCACCTTGCCAACCAAGCTAGCTAGCGCTAGCATTAGCTGGTAACTTAATGGAAATATTGCAGATTTGCATTGTCTCCTGCCGTACATACAGCTGAATGTCGCCAAGACATGGAGGGTTGAAAATTGTCAACTTTCCCTCTTTACCATTTAGCTTAGCGCAGCGCCATTGCAACCGTGCACGAGACTTGCTTTGCCTCGTCATCCTCCCTAGCTCCACCCTCCCCAGCTCCACCATCTTGTCTGAACTCCGGTGTGGATCAAACAAACGTACTCTGAAACTCTTGAACTCTTGAAAACGGGGGGTCTTTGGTTCGCTTTAAAGTGAACTAGAGTTCGGTTCACTTCAGGTGACAACGCGATCCGACCCACATACAGGAAGTGAAAAACAGAGCATTTACCATCCTGCAATTTCAACCTTGTACACAATTTACGGATTTATATATGATTTAAGGGATGATAACTTTCAGATCCGTAAGCTGCTCTGAGCACACATCGCTGGTCATCTGTGTGACAACACATCATCATCTCGCACGTTGTTTTGTGACCCTAACCCTCTAAAATATTAGAAACACTAAAGCAGAACCAGAAAACCCAAGACGTTATAAGGCGAGTTTGGGATATTCGGTCCAATAAACAAGGGACCGTCTCGATTGCGTGACGTGTGTTTACAGTGTGAAAGCAAACCAAACCAAATGAAAAATGCAACAATGTTGCAACTTCACCCAAGAAATGTACAGAGTCAACCGAACTATAGGTGTGAAAGCGCCCTAAGACTTTCAGCATAGACTGATCTCAAGTGGCGTATGTATGACACGCCATTTTGACGTGTTATCAAGACGCATAATTGCTTTTTAGCGTGTTTATCGACGCAATTCGGCCGCCATTGACCTACATTACGTGTGAATTTTGGCCATAGCGAGTAGTATGAAAGACGTAAGTCTGCGGAGGGAGGTTGGTTGAGGTGGTGGATGGGTAAAACACAGGACTTTCACCCAGGAGAGCCGGGATCACATCCCGCGTTTTCAAATCTGTACGCTCAAAATGCGTACAGAAAACACGCCATTTGGCTTTAGGAACGTGGCGTGTGATGTTTCCGCAAAGTCAAGATCCATGATTGAACATGATCCAACCAATAATCCATTTCTCTGGGGCAACCCCTGCTCTGACATCTCTCCATACATGCTACATGTGTATTGTACAGCTCCTGTTCATTCATGTGTGTATTCGGCCTGTGTTTCTGAGTGTGTGTTTGTGTGAATATATATCACAACAATGTAATCTCGCCCTGCAGTATTAATAAAGTATATATTATTATTATTATTTATTCACATTACCTGAAATTATTCACGAGCACTCGCTCATGTCTTTTGCTTCACATCCAGTATGTGCGTGCATTATTCCCTGTAAAACCCTGGTGTGTATGCGACATGAATTCCACATAGGAATAGTGTACAAGTGGAACAGTAACAACAAAAACTATATAAAGATGGTTTAGTTGCTGAATTCAAATACAGAACGTTGAATGTCCATAAATCAAATCAAAACTGGGGTTTGGTGCAATGAAAATCTTAAGAATTATAACTTCCAGCAGTGTAGCAAATGCATAAGCAAGCTATTTAGCTGTTTCAACTCACATACTTGCATAATATTAGCAGAAAATTGACAGCCTGGGAAATGCTGCCCTTCAGCTACATCACGTACCGTTATCATGTGCTGTGCTTTTGGGATGGAGCGGTATCTTTGAGCGAGACACAACAACAACTGCAACAACAACAACGCTCTTACTTTCAAAAGGTCTCTCTCTGCTCTGGGCAAACCCTACCCTGTTGCTCTACCCTACCCTGTTGCTCTCCGGCTGTGGCTGATCCCTCAGTGTGTATATGTGGAGAGTGCATCGACCTAGGGAGAGTTCAGTCACAAGTCAAGTACATGTTGATTATTTGTGCTCCTGTTTACAGTTTTTTTAACGTAAGACCCTTAAGCGGGATCAATGCTCCTGCAGGAGCTCTACACAGGGCTTTCGCCGTAGCCTACGTAAGTGGACTGAAGTTTATACTTGCGTTGGTGTCTGCGTCGTTCTAGCGTTTTTCTTTAAGAGTAGCAGAGCCGGCATGTGTGTGTGTGCGGGGAGTGTGTGGTAGATAGGGTTGGGCATCGAGAACCGATTCCTAATCGGAATCGTTACAAAAATTACGATTCCATCGGAATCGTTTCTTTATTGGAATCGTTTAGGAATCCATTGGAGGATTTGGTTTCAAATCCAATCTCACTTTTCAATTTAACATGCTCAAGTTTGGGTTTCCGTAGTGGCCAGGTGCTTGTTGTGTTGCAGCCATGGAGCACAATAAGCGGTGCTCTAGTGTGGCTTTATTTTATGTTGAAAAAGCCCGTCAAACTGCAACCCACCTTTGAATCAAAATAAAACTTTCCTCTTATTTGTGAAATAAGCATGTGACCCGTTTCAACTCCACCACTCAAAGAATTGGAATCGAGAATCAATAAGAACCCGAATCGAAAGGAAGAATCGGAATTGGAATCAGAATCGTTAAAATCCAAACGATGCCCAACCCTAGTGGTAGAGCGAGTGAGAGAGTGACGGGGATTAGCGAGAAACAAAGTGTCTTCCCTGTGCTTTCTGACCACGGTGGGAAATCTGTAGCAGGAAAAGTTAACCCTCTCCTTGATTTTATGTTGTTTATGAAGAAGGAGAACCAGGAAATGAGTCAGGGGAAATGCGCTACCAAGAGGACCTGCGTCGTTGCGGCATGTAATTAAATTTTTTTAGAGGTGCACATACCCACGCCGTTGATTCAACGCAGAAGCATAAATTGCCCATTAGGTTGTTTGGTGTAAATGGACTGTATTTATATAGCGCTTTTCTAGTCTTAACGTCTACCCACATAGTACAGGAACCATTCACACACTGTAGCCGAGGCTGCCGTACAAGGTGCCACCTGCTCATCAGATAAACATTCACACATATTTACACTCTGATGCGCAGCGTCGAGGGTAACTCGGGGTTCAGTGTCTTGCCCAAGGACACTTCAACATGGCACTGCAGGGTCAGGAATCGAACCACCAGCCTTCCAATTGGCAGGCCACCGTTCTACCACTGAGCCACAGCCGCCCGCCGGTGTGACTCAAAAGTATGTCATGTAATGTTTTTTGTTTTATCAGGCTGTGTTGGAGAGCATTCTCAGGTACGGCATACCGGCGTGATTTGGTAAACTCTTTGCTCGGCTAAAATCTAAACTTGCTTGTCTGGTACAGTCTGCCATGAAGGGGATGGCCAGGACTGAAAACCTCTCCCCATCAGCCAATATTTGAGCATACTTTACTAATACAAGCACAAAGAGCTTTATCCGATCTGGCGCACCCGGTAGACCAAAACAGAGTCCTCAAATGCAGACTAAACCGTTGCTAAAACTAATGTGTGCCTACATCAATCAAAATGTTAAATAATAATGTTTCTTGAGGCTGTATGGGTTGTGCAATAGCATCACGCAATTCTGTTAATGTAGATGATTGTAAAGAATTACAAAGAACATGTTTACGGCATTTCATCTCTAACTGGGACATTTTGGGACCGATTGGTGGAGGAAGTACACACGGCGATACACTGGTAAGAGCAAATGCTGTTAACCATGTATACAGCTAATTTGAATGGCTCACGCTACTGTTTTGTGTGAACAGATACCTTCATTTAATATTGTATGTGGCGTTTTCTTTTGCGGGTTGCAAATGTTCCACCAAAACAAGTTCCTTCCCTAGACCATTTAGCAGAGCCCCGGTTGCTGCGTCTGGAGCTTAGGGCCGCCCAAGACGATTGTGATTGGTTTATAAAAATGCAAACAACCCCAAGCGGTTTTTATTTTTTTCTCCTATCCCAGAAAGTATCTGTGAATGAGCCAGACCTTACTCCATAGCGCTGTGGAAATAGGACTGGCAACTTAATCATCAGTGGTTGATTACGAGCACTTTAACATTACACAGAGGCTGGCATGTCATTATTCTCTAACATTGAACTTGCTAATTAATGAGCTGTTAATCACAGTATTCCATATTTGGAGCGGTCTATGTTTGAGACGAAACGAGGTCAAACGATTTTTTTCCTTTTTAGTTCTTATCGTTTTACTTTCTTCAAATTTTTAGTCTGTGCAGACTCATTCATATTTTACAGTATGTGTTTTTACCTCTTTATTTTAATTAAATGAGTTACCCATTTATTTTCCAGGACACATTCAAAATCACATCAAACTCTCTGAGCTTTCACATCCCCCCCCCACACACACACAAATACATTCTGTATATCTCTATCTTAGTAAATATTCATAAGTAGGAGGATAATTGCAGAATGTTTAAGTGCTGTTCAACGATTCCTCTGTCCTTCAGACCTACTCAGTTTATCGCACTGTAGCTGGAGGTTCTATGAACTATTATGTCTTACGTAACCTACATGTCAATGCTTTTATAATAAATTGGAAGTTGCAGCTCCCAGCTGTATGTTAGATCACAGAGAATAGTATCCACTCCCTGTGGGCATCATTTGTTCATAGGGTATTCTAATTGCTGTTTATTACAAATTAACAAATCAAATTCTAGCCCCGGTTGAAATTTCTTCCTAAACATGACACATGATCTTTATATTCTCTGGGAAATGCGTAAGCGGACGATCACAGCTAAAGTTTATCAGCCACGTTAGGTTTACAGATCTTTTACCCAGTGGCGTAGCATTGTCTATCCCAAATCTTGTGGGGATGACAGCAAAGTAATGTAATTTTGGTCCCTACGTTTATATTTAACAAAGCTCTGGGCATGGTGCTGTTTTAGAGCAATACAATCGTTGGCTAGGAGGAGGCAATGTCTTAAAGACAAATGTCAGGGAGCAAAAGCCATCTGTATGCAGTAAGAACATAAAGGATTGTCTACAGCCTGCAAGATAGACACTAATATGCAGCTTTTTTTACATGAATAGATCAAATGCTAGTTAGTGGCTTTGTGATGCTTATGAACAGCAGTGATTTGTGCTACATGCTAACATTATCATGCTCACTCTTATGGCACGGTCACACATGCATTGTGGCGAATATTTGCCTCCCGTTCATTTCCATTCTATGCGAGCGAAGTGGCAAATAAGACATTTGCTTCCGGTGTCGCGTAGAGTTAAACTTTGACTGGCGAAGTTGCAGCCTCGACCAATAGTAAAGAAATGTGTGTGGTTGACCCCAGCCCAACTCAAAGGGACCACAAGACAGCAAACTCATTTCCACGTGCATCACATCCTGCACTAACCTTGTGCGCCAGATGGTTTCTTACATAGAAACATCCAAGAAGTCATTGGAAACCGTTTGGAAAAGGGCATGCGCATTCAAAAACAAATACCTGGCAGGTTAATGGATAAAACATCTGTCTATCGTGTTACACATTGTTGTTTTGAACGAACAATCACGGCCGTCACACATACCTAAACCACTCTGCCAGAAGCTCCTAACTGGACGCTGATTGGTTTCGGTAAGCTGGTAGTTCAGAAACAAACGCATTACTTGAAGCCTAACAAGATGGATTTTCGTGTGATATGTGATTGCGAGAATCCCGCTGTGGTGCAAGGTAAATGCTGCACTGCCCACATTCAGCACGAATATTGCAATGCGAGGCGATGGTCACTCGCCTGCATTTGCGCATGTTTGACCGTGCCCTTAAGCTGCAATAACCAATGTATTTACAATAACGGCATATCAAATGACTATTTGTATCACCTAACTCTCGAGTTCCCCTTTGGCTCCATGGAGCATTTCGGCGTCTTTAAGCACATTTTTGTGGTTAAACAGGCTGCAACTTTACTGTTTTGGTTCACTCTCAGCGCTCTTATCAACCTTGTTTTCTGCCGCAGCAGGCAGCTGTTTTCGGCGTAAAAGGTCAGACGCTATCCGCCAAGTATAACTTTGCAGACATAAGTTAATACAGCAGTACGATTACCACAGTCCTGAATTTAAAATCTTAGAAGTATGGAAATGGAAGGATGTATGTAGACTGTTCATCATCATTCATACATACAGTATTGATCATTTACTCTTGCTGATGCGTATAAGCAGAATTTCAGATGGCTGAGGTGTGATTAATTTTAACTACTTCTCTACTTTGATAGTGTCATCTATAACAATGAACAGTTTGCAGTTTTACATACAAAACCTAGACTCTTATAGGTTTTGTATGTAAAACTGCAAACTGGAAAGTAACTCAGGTTTCAAATAAATATAGTGTAATAAAAAGCACATTATTTTAGGGCTGCACTTAACAATTGTTTTCATTGTTGATTAATCCATCTAAATAAATACCACTACTATTAAAGTACTGTAAAGTACAAGCACCTTAAAACTGTGCTTGAATACAGTACGTAAAATTAGTAAATTAACTGATTTGCCGATCTAAATCTCAGAAATACTAGAAAAAGGACACTTTTATACATATTTTTATATTTATATACATATTTGGTAGGTTTCCATCATGCTGGTGTTTTCCTCACCACTTTTCTACATTCGGTCCACGTAAAAAGAACTGTCATGTTTTCTGTTTTTCAATCACATCTTATTTTCCTTCAATACACCAAAGGGCAAATGGTTTCTGAATGGACTGAGGGATAGGATAAATTGATGAAATGAGAAAAGATGACAGATGCATCTGTCCTGTGGACGTGTTTTGGGTTCAAGGTTAGTTTTACCTCTCTCTTTTCTTAAAAATAGGTCAGTGTTTAATTGCTCTCATTAAACACAGATCACACACACTGAGCGATCATCACACTGATTGCTGTGTGTGTTTTGGTTCTTTATTGATTGCATTGCCTTTGCTGGAGGGCAGATAAATTATCATTATCAGCACAGGCAACAGGGAATCACACGCCCTGCACATAATGCATACCATAGAAGACTCTGAACAGACTTTAAAAAGACTAAAGTCTGAGGCCATCTCACATCTAAAGACAACCATCTCACATCTAACATTAAAGATTAACAAACAAAGAGAAATCTTCTCCCCTCGTCCTAAAATGGTCATAAATGATATTAGTACTTTGCTGTTTAATGAATGAAGGATTTGGCAAGTTGAAGCAGCCGCACTGTGTGTGTTTGACCAATCAGCGAGGTTCATCCCTGCAAACCCCACCCCAAAGGTTACTGTACTTTCAGAAAGTACTACCCTCTGAACAGGGACTTTGGGGGTGGGCAAAAGGCCCAGACAAATAGTGGCTTTAGAAGTCATAACTAGTGCCACGTGTATTATAACAGTAAAAGGTGTTATTGTTTTTGTAACATAACGCAAAAATGGGTCAGACATCTGTTTCTCAATTCCTCCAAACAATGCAATCATTTTTGGATTATTCAATAAGGACTGGTGCCATTCTATGGTTTATTGATTTTTTTTTTTTTTTTGGAACCCTATAAAGATTACATAATCTGATCATGTTATCATTCGAAACTATACTGTTTTCTAAATGAATGATTCCAAGCTAATTGTAATATAAAAACAGCAGTGCGTTAGCAGCAGTTACTTGTGTGGTTCCGTTTCTGCCGGACTATTTGCTCTGGTCCTAATTGCCATAGGCTTACACGGTATTGATGAAATTCAAAGTTCAAACATTCAGTTTAATTTGTGTACATCTTATGCAGGTCTTGTTGTCTGTGGCTGTCTATTTTGACAATTAAGGTTTTCAGCACAAGCAGACTCCAAATTGTTCTCAAATTATGATAACAAGAAGAGCCACACAGTAGCTTTGTGATTAGGCAAAACTGTGTTCAGGTCAACATGGTTACACTTACAATGACAATGTTAACATGCTGATGTTTTGTAGGTAACCATCTTAGATAAGCATGATAGCATTGCTAACTTTTGTTAATTGGCACTAAATCAGATGGTAATATCGTATTTTTTGCAGCTATTTGGTCAAAAAACTAAATCTTTGAGGTGATGGTGGCGATAGATAAAAAGTCAATCAAAAAAGTTATTAGAATAATTTTCTGGGGGCCTTGAAGATCTGTAACAAATTTACGACAATCCATCCAAAAGTTGTTTAAACATTTTACTAAAAAATTAAAATAACAACATTGTGGCGATGATTACCATAGCCATTAAGATTCATCCTTTTGGGAACAATACATTTTTATAAAATATATAATATTAGGGCTGCAACAACGAATCGATAAAATCGATAAAATTCGATTACTAAAAAAGTTTGGCAACGAATTTAATTATCGATTCGTTGTGTCGCGCAACTATTAGGCAACCTAGTCGCGAAGATAAAAAAAAAATTGAGTTGAGCGCAGAGCGGAGCAGCGCGGAGCGAAAGAAAAGAAAAAAGAGCAGAGCGGGGGTAGAGGAAATACGGAGAGAGACCGGAGAGACCCGTAACGTTGTTCTGAAACACACGGCGGAGGCAGAGAAATCAGTACGACCCAAGTCATCCAAGGTGTGGGAGCATTTCACATTAAATAAATCAAAAACGTGTTAATTGCAAGATAAGCAAAAGCGACACGGCATGGCACGGGCGCACCACGGTGATGAGTCAGCACCTAAAACATAAACATGTTGGAGTCCTTGATGAGGAGGAAGGGAGTTCAACAGCAGGGTAAAGTCACTACACTATCCTACTTCTGTTCGTTCTGAAGTGAGGAACGTACCGTCCCTCCAGTAGCTCTTCTGGTGCTGCTGTTTACTCGTTATCCAGCTGACTAGCATGACAAGCTAGCGTTAGCTCGGTAATAACAGTAGTAAAACAGGGGTGGTGTACTTTGCAAGACTAAAGACACGGTTTTATTCACTCGCCTTTTTTGGCCCATTAATTTTTCAATCTGTTATGTATATTATGTGCTTTGTCCCATATCAGTTATTGTTGACAAATATAATAGTGTGTGGTGTATAAACGAACTTAACTTGCACTTACTACAATGATGGTAATAATTTAATGAAGTGTGTGTGTGTCTGTGTGTGTGTGTGTGTGTGTGTCTCTGTGTGTGTGTGTGTGTGTGTGTGTGTGTGTGTGTGTGTGTGTGTGTGTGTGTGTGTGTGTGTGTGTGTGTGTCTCTCTGTCTGTCTCTTTCTGTCTGTCTTTGTGTCTTGTCTGTATCTGCCATTTGGGTTACTTACCTTTACACAACTATTAGCTAAAACAATAAGTATGTATGTATTGAGTTTATCGTCACCTTCCTAAAATAATTGCCTAAGTCATTTTTTCAGGTTTTTCAGAAAACACAAAAAATACAATAAGTCACATGCTTGACATAGGCAGTTATACTAAAGGTGTAGAATCACATGACCTGTTCAACTGAGGATGTAGGCAATTTTACCAGAGGTGGCCATCACCATGAGGAGATGATTTAGGCAATAAAATCATTTTTCGTTAAAAAATGACTTAAGCAATTATTTTAGGAAGGTGACGTTATGTAAATTAATGCTTTTTTTTATCCGATTCATCGATTAATCGAAAAAAATAATCGACAGATTAATCGATTATTAAAATAATCGTTAGTTGCAGCCCTATATAATATATACAACAGTGGACCTAATAGTCTTCCCTGTGGAAGTCCAGATTTGATGCATTGACTCCTAGTTCTCTCTCTGTTAGGTCTATTTATCTAAATCTTCATTGGTACACTTGTTTCATGGTAATAGAGAGTCGACCTGAGCCAGACGGTGTCCAAGTTATATTTTAATCTATTTGGGTGTGGGTACAGTCGCATTTTATTGTAGGGGTGGGGTTTTCAGGTTTGTGTATCAATATACCCGAGTGGATCCAATTGGCCCTGTGATAATGATTTCGAACACATTGTATTTAAAAACCTAATAAAATGAATTAGTTAAGTTTTTTTGATGTAAAGCACAACACAGTTGATTGAATTAAACAGCTTTTTATGAGTGATTTTGTAAACATTTGCTACACTGTGATATACACTCACCTAAAGGATTATTAGGAACACCTGTAAGATTTCTCATTAATGCAATTATCTAATCAACCAATCACATGGTAGCAGCTTCAATGCATTTAGGGGTGTCGTCCAGGTCTAGACAATCTCCTGAACTCCAAAATGAATGTCAGAATGGGAAAGAAAGGTGATCTAAGCAACTTTGAGCGTGGCATGGTTGTTGGTGCCAGACGGGCTGGTCTGAGTACTTCACAATCTGCTCAGTTACTGGGATTTTCACGCACAACCATTTCTAGGGTTTACAAAGAATGGTCTGAAAAAGGAAAAACATCCAGTATGCGGCAGTCCTCTGGGCGAAAATGCCTTGTTGATGCTAGAAGTCAAAGGAGAATGGGCCGACTGATTCCAGCTGATAGAAGATCAACTTCGACTCAAATAGCCTCTCATTACAAACCGAGGTATGCGAAAAAGCATTTGTGAAGCTACAACACGCACAACCTTGAGACGGATGGGCTATTCCAGCAGAAGACCCCACTGGGTACCACTCATCTCCACTATAAATAGGAAAATGAGGCTACAATTTGCATAAGCTCACCAAAATTGGGACAGTTGAAGACTGGAAAAATGTTGCCTGGTCTGATGAGTCTTGATTTCTGTTGAGACATTCCGATGGTAGAGTCAGAATTTGGCGTAAACAGAATGAGAACATGGATCCGTCATGCCTTGTTACCACTGGGCAGGCTGGTGGTGGTGGTGTAATGGTGTGGGGGATGTTTTCTTGGCACACTTTAGGCCCCTTAGTACCAATTGGGCATCGTTTAAATGCCACAGCCTACCTGAGCATTGTTTCTGACCATGTCCATCTCTTTATGACCACCATGTACCCATCCTACTTCCAGCAGGATAATGCACCATGTCACAAAGCTCGTATCATTTCAAATTGGTTTCTTGAAAATGACAATGAGTTCACTGTTCTAAAATGACCCCCACAGTCACCAGATCTCAACCCAATAGAACATCTTTGGGATGTTGTGGAACAGGAGCTTCGTGCCCTGGATGTGCATCCCACAAATCTCCATTAACTGCAAGATGCTATCCCATCAATATGGGCCAACATTTTTAAAGAATGCTTCCAGCATCCATGCCACCAAGAATTAAGGCAGTTCTGAAGGCAAAAGGGGGTCAAACACGGTATCAGTATGGTGTTCCTAATAATCCTTTAGGTGAGTGTATATCAGTATAGGAAAACACTTGACTTTATGTCACCTAAGACTACATACAACAATGGGCTGCAAGAATTGTGAAGTTGTATCTTAGTCTTTAAATGTGTACCCAGATTTGTAAATGTGTAAAATAATCTGTAGATGTGTCAGATTCCTGAGTAAACTTCTCAATTTGATGTGTTTTGCTACACTCCTTCCATGAGCATTGTGAATGTCTGTGAGAATATTTGTGTGTGTGCGTGCGTGCGTGCGTGCGTGCGTGCGTGCGTGCAGGAACATGTATGCCCTGAATCTGCAGGCATGTATTCCTCCAAGGTTGAGCACTATAACCACAAGAAAACAACATCACGACAAACATGAGCATCTGACCTACATATTCCTGCAGGCCGTATAATGAAGGTCTCACCTTCAGTGTGCATGTCGTGCATTTAAATGCATTCAGTTTCCAACGGTGCTACATGTTAGTTTGTTATGTAGCAATTTCTGTGAAGGTGTAAATTTGCATACTTAAGGTACATTCATTCTTAATCAAGTAGGGCGCTAACTTTTGGCACATTGGGCATCAGCACATACTGTTACCCTGTCTTATGCAAAACTGAGTGATTGAGCAAATGAATACTGATTTTTATTTTTCCTTCCCATGGACGAGGACATGTGCTCAACGTTCTTGTCCAAGTAGTTCATTTTCACGCTGCCAGCATATGAGCATCTGCAGCCTGATTCATACAGACAGAACATAAGGAAGCACTTGATGCATGTGCGAAGATGCATATTCAGACAACAGCATGCAGACTGAGACTCACAGGCCTGTGCGAATTAGACAGACGCAGAAAATGGAAAATAATATAATCCTTATTTCAGCAATCATGTATTCAGATGCTCAGTAACTTACACCAAACCAACAGCTTTTCTCTCTGGGGATCATATGATCATATAACATATCATGTAACACGGGGGGGAGAGGCCAACATACAATAAGAAGAAAGAAAACTGGCATTCAATTCTAGCTTAGGCTGTGTTTGTCTGATAAATGGGAATTACGTACCAGTTTGGCACAAACAAGTTAGCTGACAGTCTGACCAGTTTTGGCTATTATTTGTAATTAGGACAAGTTGAAATATGGGTCAGTCGTAAATAGAGCCTAACACACAAGGCCCACTGACTCATCAATGTGTCAGAGGGGCTCTCTGATGCCAGTGTTTTGTGTCAGATTTAAAGATAACGAAAACCGTGACTCGATTGTAACCACAGTTGTTACTGAACTGAGACAGAAATCTGAAGTCACAAGAGATGTTTAGACTCAACAATTTAGTTTGCATCCTCCTGCCATCAACATACTATGTTAAACTGTACGTAAAACTTAACACATCTATTTCTTTAGAACAAACATTTGCAAACATGCAAATTGCCTGCCTCGCAATGGTAACACCGTCCCAAGAAAACACAAAGCTTTGCAATTTGGCATTGTGAAGGTCTTTACATGCTGTTGACCTAATTTGAGTAGGATCTGTTGAGTCCTTTAGGAGGAGTGTCAAAAGGTTCCCTACTTTAAAGGGCTTAAAATGGCGTGTTGTCGTATGATCTAGGACATCATTCTTCAAGATATCGAATATCTGTTTGCAGTTTGGAGTCACATTAGTTGTTCCGGCACAGTGACCTATGGAAAAGTACACAATAGTTTTGGTAAAGGGCCATTTATCATCTAAGTGTCTTTTAGGGGTGAAATGTCAAAGCTGCCAAGTATGAAATCCCTGAAAATATATCAAGGATCACAATTTCAGATTTGGTGTCAGAAACAAAAATCAAGGACTTCTTTTTCGAGCTGAAGGTAAGAAAATCCAACAAAAAGTACTGACCTCCGCTTTTGAACAGAAAGCTCCCAGTGTGTGCCCATGGTGCAGTCCCATTTTCTGTGGCTCCCGTGATCTTCAAAAAGGTCAAAGGCAGTTAAAATAATTGAAAGAAGTAATTTTTGAAAACCACAGGTTGTGTCAAACCTTTCATCACTTCCCACGTCCTGACCTGGTTTATGGTTATGCAGGGAGAAAAGCAAAATATTGCCTGTAATACAACTGTGAACATAAAGTATTTATATAATATCAACACAAAATACCTAAACGACATTATAAGTTGATTTCCAAAGACTCCTTAAACGACAAATTACTGCCGTACAGCGGTGGTTTAATGGTGTAACTGTAATCATGGGACCGTTCTATTTAACGTAACACGCAGTTTTTAACACGCAGTTTTTAACACATAGTAAACGTGAGACGGAACAAGTTAAGTTTTGGCAACAAAAATACTTAAGGGTAGTAAAAATTGACTTTTGGCTCAAAATCAGTCATGTAAAACTACTAAAATGAGGACGTAACATGACGTCATGGACTGCATTGTGTCACACACTAAGGTCTGTAAAGCTTATAGGTAAAACTCAAATGATTTCAAAATTGACTTTTGTTTTCACATGGGAACCCCGTTCTCTTGGGTAAAAGTCCTGTATTTGTTTGACCCATCCAAGACCCAAACCTGCCTCCTCACATTTGGGAGGAGGCAGTATACTTTGCAACCCTTCTCCCACGTTTGCTCTCGCTATAAAGATGTCTTTGTCATGACAACTTGACATAATGCTGTTTAATGTCAAGTTGTCTTAAAAGGACACTCCAAAGAAATTTAATGTCAAGTTGTCATGACAAATACATCTTCTGGTAATGTCATCCTGGTTAATGTCAAGTTGTCATTACAAAGACATCCCAAACAAATGTAATGTCAACTTATTGTGACCAAGACAACTTCTGGTAATGTCACTTTGATTAATGTCAAGTTGTCATAATCAAGACAACCCCAAATACTGTCAACTTGTCATGACAAAAACCGAATGACACTTAATGACAGAAGTCATAAACGTTTATGACTTCTTTATAACGTTTATGACACGTAATCGTGACATGACACTGTCATAACTATGACATGACACTGTCATGTCACAATTATGTCGATACCTTCAAGTAAAGTGTTACCAAATAATATTCCTTGTGGTGATGCCTTTGCCTATCTATTTTATTTCTTATTTCTATTTGTTCTTATATTTTCCTTTATATATTTCTACTTTATATATTAGATTGATTGATTGATTCATTTTATATATTTTTCTAACTGGAATTTTTGTTATCTGTATCCTGGTGCCTCCATTACTGCCTGCTTGAGTAAGTCATGGTGGACAGTTTCATAAGCCTCATTAGGCATTAGTCACATTTAGCCAGTTTGATTGTCAGGATTATGCTTCTTTCTTTTTCTTAATCACAGGTTGACAATGGTCAGCTTCAAAATGTGGTTCGGTAAAGAATTATATCATTAATGCGAAATGTTTAAGGTTACATATGTGGTATTCTATACACCGGCGGATGGTGTATAGAACATGCACGTATATGTCTACAGTGATTTCAGATAATAGCCTTTTGTTACTCACACTTCTGATCCACATGAGAGGGCCTTTAGGCCAGCACTCACAGCCTTTGTAGTTAATTATGCCCATTGCATTACCACCATTATGTGTTCTGCTGGATGAAATGATGTCTACGTGATTTGTGATGCAATTTAAATCAGTGTCAGTGTGCCATTTTCTGATCAGGTACAGTATATGTAGGTCATTGTGTTGTGTTTTTTTTCTCCACCAGGATGAACTACAGGGTAAAACAGTTTTTGAACACCGTTAACAAAGTTTTTAAAGGGTCTTTTTTATTTAAATGTTTTTTATTATTATTATTTCTCACTTAAAAATAAATCCAGATTCACTACTTCTCTGGCATTCAGGGAGCTAATTGTTTGCTTTAATCCAGCTGTTGGAGACGAGTTTTTTTTGGTATAGTTTGAAAGTGTGGTGAAAATGTATTTGGGTAAAGACAAAGACAAAGTTCTGCCATCTTTGTTCTGTCGCTCTCTTTATGTACTACTCTACCTACCTCTTGCTCCCTATCATTACACATATGTTTAAGACATATTAACAGGCCTCAAAAGGTACTCCAGTGTGAAGCAATTCGCATAGCACATACGTGTTGTACACACAATATGTTACCTAACCCATCTGTCTCGCTCTTTCTTCTCTCCGTCTCCAGCGGTGCTAGTCCGGTTGGTCTCGTCCTGACTGCCATAGTAGCCGTGTCTTACAAGGTGGCGATACGATTTGAGGGGTAAGTCTTTCTTGGTTTAAGCCCTGTTCACATTTGTCAAGAAAAAAACATTTAGTTAAAGGGGTCCTATTGTGGTTTTCCTTAAGAAAAAAAATATTTTGTCAAAGCACCAATAGTCAAACCTACAATATCGCCGCAATATCGATATTGATGTATTTGGTCAAAAATATTTTTCTCCATATCACCCATCTCTGGTTACAATGTTAGATGTTGGTACTGTATTGAACATAGAAAGAGTGTAGCTGACTAGCAAACTCATTAGCTCTGAGAGCTTTTCCCCATTTTAATTAAACTCTATTGAATGAAATAATGTACAATCCTGCGAAAAGAAAATGTCAAACGGTCTAAGTGCAGAGAAAACACAAAGAGGTTTGGGCAGCTACTGTAACCATAGACTGTAAAAAAAAAAAGAAGAAAAAAAGAAGATGGACAACGCGCCTCCAGTTCCTCCCACTGTACAAAAGTGAAGCCAAAAATATTCTGGATACAGGCGCTGCCATCTTTTAATTTTGGAACCAGGTCTGGCGGTGGAACCGAACAATCACAAGTCAATCACAGCTGTCAATCATGACGTTTCACCCCGTTTTTATAGCATCAAATAACCAAATTCATCAGGAAAATCAACACTTGAACAAGCATCAGTGTGATCAGAACTACTTAAAATGACGAGAACCATCTTTGGGAAAAAATTAATTGACATGTACTTTTTTTAGTTAGGCCCATGTCCCATCCACTAACATGGAAGGGGGCGGGGTTTATGACCTATACTGCAGCCAGCCACCAGGGGAGATGCAGATTTTTTTTGGCTTCACTTATACAGTCTTTGCATCAACCCCTGACTGTGACTGACCAGTGGTAGCATGTCCCTACTTAAAGCAACACTATGTAACTTTTCCCACTTCGGTCCCCCTACAGGTTGGAAGCAGAATTGTCGGTTAGCGGATCTGTAGTTCGAATGAACTGGACAATGTAATGTAATGGACAATTCTGCTTCCAATCTGTAGGGGGACCAAAGTGGGAAAAGTTACTTAGTGTTGCTTAAACGTGTTAGTTCTAAGGGTGTGTTTAAGAATTGATACTACAGGCTTCACAGTACTGTCATGATCCAATATTCCTACATCCTACTAGCCTGCATCCTTCAATCTCCTGCACACTGGTCTGCTGTCAACAGAGCGCTAACGAAATGTGGGCCGCCTAACAACAGCTCTAATCCCTGGCTTGTTCAAGGGCTCCTATCAATTTGTTTCTCACCTGTTAGGGATGTTAGTTCACAAACTGTGTGCATTCATGTGCAACAGAGTGCAGCAACACGTGGACACACATGGCATCTTTCTATCATTCACACATATACATTTAGGGTTCTTCGCGGTTCATCGAACATGCGGTCCCTGGCACAGAGTGGTACGGCGTTCCAATTCTCTGATTTATTGTCCCATGATATGTTTGTTCTGCTGTATTTACAGACCGTTCACTGAGCAGATCTATCAGGAGAGGAGTCAGCGCCGCAAGCTTGAATAAACACCTCCCTCCACGGCGTTTCCTGCTCCCGGGTTTGGTTGAGGATTCCCGTCCTATCACAAAGACAAACTGAACCACAGACATACTTACCAACAGGGTTGCCATTAATCCACCTCCAGTGTGGATACACACGTTCATGATGCTACATGGAGCCATTTTTCTAATGTCATTTTGGACCACATGGTTATGATAATAGTTTGGTATTCTGAGAAACCTTCTCATTTTCTTTCTTGTTGAGAGTCAACAACATTGAGAACATTGATATCCCTGGACGTGAGAGTTAGGGGTGGGAATCTCTAGGCACCTAACACCTAACTTGATTTGATTTGATTCCGATTCAGATGGGTAGGATGCCATGATAAAATGATTATCTGTGCATCTTGTTGCATCAACAGTTTTATTTGATATTATGATTTTTTTTTCTCACTCTGTGACTACTTGACATGTGTAATAAGCCATAATTAAAATAAACAGATTCATTTACTGCCATTATCTTTTAGTTTTGTTAGACTCAACTAGCATTAGGGATGTAAATGAAAGACATATATATTAGTTTTGCATTTACACTTACATCTACTCACGTTTACAAAGATTTTAAAGGTCCCATGGCATGAAAAATTTCACTTTATGAGGTTTATTAACATTAATATGCTTTCCCCCAGCCTGCCTATGGTCCCCCAGTGGCTAGAAATGGCGATAGGTGTAGACCGAGCCCTGGGTATCCTGCTCTGCCTTTGAGAAAATGAAAGCTCAGATGGGCCGATCTGGAATCTTCTCCTTCTGAGGTCATAAGGAGCAAGGTTACCTCCCCTTTCTCTGCTTTGCCCGCCCAGAGAATTTGGCCCACCCATGAGAGAGAGACATCATGGCTTTCAAACGAGCAAAGTGGCAGTTGGTCAAGGCCACACCCCCCACGCTCCACCTTGCCCCCCCCTCTCTCCTCCTCAATAGCTACAGACACAGAAATGGCACATCCTAAGGAAAGCTCATTGTAGGACTGGCTCTAGTGGCTGTAATTCTGCACCAAGGCTGAATTTCGGGAAAGAGACTCCAGATACAGTATTTGGGGACCACTAAGGTCTATATAAAAGAGACTTCAGATACAGTATTTGGGGGACCACTAAGGTCTATATAAAAAGAGACTTCAGATACAGTATTAGGGGACCACTAAGGTCTATATAAAAGAGACTTCAGATACAGTATTAGGGGGACCACTAAGGTCTATATAAAAGAGACTTCAGATACAGTATTAGGGGACCACTAAGGCCTATTTAAAAGAGACTTCAGATACAGTATTTAAGGGGACCACTAAGGTCTATATAAAAGAGACTTCAGATACAGTATTTGGGGACCACTAAGGTCTATATAAAAGAGACTTCAGATACAGTATTTGGGGACCACTAAGGTCTATATAAAAGAGACTTCAGATACAGTATTAGGGGACCACTAAGGTCTATATAAAAGAGACTTCAGATACAGTATTAGGGGACCACTAAGGTCTATATAAAAGAGACTTCAGATACAGTATTAGGGGGACCACTAAGGTCTATATAAAAGAGACTTCAGATACAGTATTAGGGGACCACTAAGGTCTATATAAAAGAGACTTCAGATACAGTATTAGGGGACCACTAAGATCTATATAAAAGAGACTTCAGATACAGTATTAGAGGACCACTAAGGTCTACATAAAAGAGACTTCAGATACAGTATTAGGGGACCACTAAGGTCTATATAAAAGAGACTTCAGATACAGTATTTGGGGACCACTAAGGTCTATATAAAAGAGACTTCAGATACAGTATTAGGGGACCACTAAGGTCTATATAAAAGAGACTTCAGATACAGTATTTGGGGACCACTAAGGTCTATATAAAAGAGACTTCAGATACAGTATTAGGGGACCACTAAGGTCTATATAAAAGAGACTTCAGATACAGTATTAGGGGACCACTAAGGCCTATATAAAAGGATCCAAAGAGCACCATGTCATGGGACCTTTAAACATTCAATGTTAGCTCATTTGCCATAATTCTTAGTGTAAGAGTTAAGGCACTCAAATACTGGCATATTGTAATGCTTCATCATGAAGCCGCTTCATAAGGCTGTTCCATTGTTTTCGTATGTGCCTGGCTGTGCCTCCCTGCTAGGCACCCTAGCGTGTTTTTACCACAGATCATGTGTAGGCAGCTTTAGACTCTCACCATTTCTGATCAGCTTTCGCTCGTTTACACAGGGCAGATGGACTGATTAGAATGCACCAGACCATGACGCCAAAGCATCCTGACTAAGCATCCGTATTTGATGTGTTGGGAATGAAAACGGGTTAAACACATACGAAAGCAGATTGTAGCGGGTATCAAGCACTTTGACAACATGCTTTAATTCTGTATTCTTTACGGCATGCAGTGTGGTCTCATATACACAGCGATTAACACTTTTGCTCGGTCTGAATTTGCAGCGGGAGGCTGCCTGAACGCTGTGTGGAGAACAACTCGCCTACCCGTCTGTTTTTTTTTATCCCCACCCCTAGTAAGAATGGTATTGATCTTCTCATTAAACTCTTGGCAAGAAAGCGAAAAAAAATAAGGTAATTAGTCCTTTAAAACTGTACCAGGTTAGATTTCTACTGTGTGTACAATAAAAACACACCCACTACCACAACCAACTAAATCATGAAGAAGATCTGCAACAGAGAAATAAGAACCCATCTACCTTAACTAAGGTGCTATACACAAAGCCTACTTTTCAAATGCATTTCTGTTCCTGTTATTGTCACTGGACACGACGCACAATACAGTAGCAGCACCCTGCACCTGGCACACCAAAATGGAATGAAGTCATAATAATATTAAAATAACATTACACCTGTGTTTAACAAGTCTGCTGTGAAAAAGTGATGTTACATCAAAGCTGCACGGTGTGGATTTAAAAAAACGGTGAGATGAGATGACATACTGTGATTCAACACTTTAGCTAGCTACATAAACATGAACTTTAATGAGCTGCAGCCGTGAGCTATGGTTAGCAGAAGGCTAAATTACTAGCTCATCTGCCGCGTTGACGTTTCCTCTCACGCCGTCACTGGTGAGTCGTCGTTCGGATGGCAGCACTAGGCGGTGCCACTGGTTCGGCCTTCTGGTCCTTGTAGCAGGCTAATGCTGCCATCCAAACAAAGACATGCCAAACAGAGCCCTTATTCAAGTTAGGCTAAAGGCTTACCCTTGCGGATCAGCTCACTCAAATGTGTTCACAGCAAATGTCCACTTACTGGACAATAAACAGGACAACATTTTGACACGATTTCATTCCTTTTTGTACTATATATATAGATTGTTTACCATAAAGTCTGATATTTCTGAGTTAATTAGTTAAGCCTTCAAATTTGCTGCAGCCCTGAGCCTTTAGCTAATGTAAAAGAACATGCACGTGCATCTGCATTGGGAGAACATCCAATAGGTACTCTTTCTCTCTAAAATGACCATATATAGCTATATTTTTGCCCAGTGACACCAAAAATAAACTACCTAACACGGTTTTAATGACTTCTGTAATGTAAATAACACTCCTTGTGTTATTTGTTCCTCTCCAGATGCATTACTTTGCCGACACAGTGCTACACTTGACATTTGAAGATATAAGCAGACTGAAAGCGCACAGAAGAAGCAAGCATAGTTCCCAAGATGTTTTTTCACTAGTTCATCACTGCCACAAGTTCTCAATTTATTTTCTTATTAACTCTCATAAAAATTCATCTTGGATTAGTTAATTTGTTTTGTAACAAAGCAGAACGAATGGTTATACAAAACCAGCACAAATCTAGAATAGCCTTCAACACTGCCCTTGTTGTAGCCATTATTCAGTGTTATACACAATTTGTCATGTAAATACTGAAACCTTTTAAATGTCAGAGGAGCTATACCAATAAAAACTTTATACTGTACCTATGCAAACCATTCCAAACTGAACAATACACATTGCCTGGTGATGTACTTGATGGGATACCGTATGTAATAAAAGATAAAGTCCGGGTCTCTCTTTGTGTCTCACAGCTTCTAATTTATGCACTGAAAGCAGCACTCATGCTACAGGCAGATGTGGGAGCATCATGCCTAATTATGTTTTCATTGAATTAATCAGGAATATTAGGACAGTGCTATTTCTCATTATGAGTGTGATAAATGAGCCAGACTATGATTATTCTAACCAAGTAGCCTGGATTCTTACATGTAAGTCATAATACAAAAGAAGTGGGTCTGCTATTTTAATAATAATTTCAGGTCTATAGACAATTTTATTGTACCGCCATGCCTAAGTACAGTCTCACAGAGCAGTTACAATGTATGCAGCATTTTGTAAATGGTGTAAAGACTTATGAAGGCAGGTAAAAGGAGAATTACACTAGTCCAAACGTGATGAGATAAAAGCATGTATTAGCATCTCCATTTCATTTACTGACACAACGCACTACATTCTTGTGATTATTAGGTGGAAGAAATAAGATCAAGTTAACATGCTGATGTGGGCATGTCAAAACTCATTGATTGGTTAAAAATCACACCAAGATTAGGCAGACTAGACAGAGAAGATGAGGAAGTATATGAAGTATATAGTATGAAAATAATAACTACTAAACTATCACATTTGCTATTATTTGCATATTATAAGCATTTTAAAGACAATGTGAATATGTCACTTTGAAAGTCTACTTTTGCTTTCCACCATTAACCATCAGACTTGGCCTTCTCTGCACCGATTATGTAAAATGAAGCTTGAGTGAGCTAGAAGGGCAGCAATTTCTGCGAGTGGTCTCCTCTCTCCTGGACTCCTCTCTTCTTTTTCATGCAGGGAGTAGTTTTTTTTTTTTTTTGCGTCAGAGACGAGAGCAACACAGAGAGCCTGAAACACTAGCATTTAAACTGACTGATTTCAGAGACAAATGGTTGAATGACGGTATCATACCGCGAAGTCTACAGCATTTAAATGAGCAACTCGCGTCACTACCCTCTGTGCTCAGAACCGGCATGGCAATGAATCAGCCAGCATAAAAGCATTTTGAGTATAAAAACGTGAATGCAGCATTCAGTGACATAGAGAGAGAAAAATAAAAGAGGTGAGTCTGAATGGTTTTCAGTTGAGGTACAAAGGTAATGTTCGGCTACATGGGAAAGGTTTTCTTTGAGTGGACAACAAAAGCAAAAATCAACTGAAGAAAAGAGCATCACCAGGACAACACAGGGGCAGCAGTAAGACTAGTCAGAGGCCATACCAAAAATATCAACTTTGAAGGGCTGGCTCAGTGGAAGCAGTGGAAATCCTTTCAGCCTAATGGACTAATTCTAGAGATACTGTAGGTCCTTTAATTACAATAGATTTACATCTGCAGATAGTCGCCCCTCAATGTAGAATCTTAGGAAAAAGAGAGACTTCCTCTCCTGAATAAATAAAGGTAAAAAGATTTATTAAAAAAAAAACCTTACGTGCAAAGCTATATATTCTGCCATTCAATATGTGACATAATAACGTTAATGCTGCTTTCAAACTCCTTTTGTATTTTTTGTAATGTCATATTTAAATGTTTAAATAACACTCTGTAGCATTTATTTATTTATTTTCTTTTTTTTTCGTTCATATATGCACTGTATGTAGGGTAGAATGACAATAAAAAGCTATCCATCTATCTATCTCCACCCCATTCACCCCTTGTTCTCATTATTCCCAGCACCAGGATCATCAACTCCGTCAGCAGAAGCCCCGCTTCACACGTCCATCCAGAGCTTCAGGCTCTTCTTTCATCCCTTCATCACCACCACTTGTGTCTAGACTCCATCGTTCCTATATATCCATGGCCTTTATAACCCTTGTTAATTTAACACTGCAATGGAGTCAAATTACCAAAGACTATAACCTATCAACATATCTGTTATGCATCATGTTATTCAACTATTTTCACTCTTACATGAAGTCTCTCCTGATTGAACTGCCATCTTCAACGCGACACTGACATGGTGTGTTCTCTCACTGGATCCTTTCATCAGCAACCAAACAGAGGAACGTCTGCACTCCATCCGTTAACCTCTGTGTGGTTTTTGCGGCCTGCCACTTTTTCGATTCTGGGTTGAATAAATAAAACGTTTGCAGTGACTATTGACGGTAGCATGGCTATTTAAATGGCAAGTTTTTGCAGGACGTCCTGTGTCGGGCGAGTGATGGTTCTCTCCCTGACCAATCAGGGGTCGGCAGTGTTTTAGCTCCACCTTCTAATGTCGGCTCAGCTCGCTCAGAACCTTGAGTGAGGTGATACAAAAAAAGTACATTTACTCTAGTTCTGTACTTAAAGGTGCACTATGAGTTCCTGTATGGTTTTCAGCGTGATTTCATATTTGTCTCAAATCGTAGGCATCTCTCCTTGATCCGCTAGCTGCCTGCCCCCCCTGAATCCACTGTGAAAAAGCCCGGTCTCAGGAGACAACACAGGGGTCGTAAACGTCAAACAAACACCAGGGGCACAGGCTGTGCACCAAAATACAACAAACCACGTTCCAGCCAATCACTGACAAGATGGTTTTTAGAGCAGCAGCCTTAATTTCAGAGAAAAAGACGCACTAACCCCCACACCCTCCCTCCCAGAGATAAAAATGAAATCACGCTGAAACCATGCAGGAACTCATAGTGCACCTTTAAGTACAAATTTGAGGTGCTTGTACTTTACATGAGTCTTTCCTTTGAAATATTTTGCTGTTTACTCCAATACATTAATCTGTCAGCTTTAGTGATTGGAATGCTGATTTAGCAGCATTCACAGTATTGTTATCGGATTCTTCCATATGACTTTTGGTAGCCTACTACTTCTGCATACTTTAAGCTACAAAACCATTCGAATATTAAACTGTTCAGCTCTTTAAGGGAATTTCTGCTTGTATCCAACGTGTTTCTACCATTTATACTTTTTTTCTTTTTACATTGAAAGTCAACGGGGCAATGTTCAAATACTTTTCAGGCTTCTTCCACTTCGAAATGCTACTCCTACCACATACTTTCGCCTAAAAATGTCATTCTATTCACAAGACCATCAGCTATTAGAAAATGATATCGTTTACAGTTTTTTGCGTTAGTGTAATTCTTCTTTGGGCCTTTTTCTGCATTTTAAGAGCTGCTCAGTGGGGGTGATGTCACAGCTACAGTGCAGAGAAGGGAGAAGATCATTTTAAAACTTTCTCTTTAAATTGCTCTTAGCCCACAATTCTTACTACCCATACACCATTTATACGTCAAAACATAGATAAACTTATCTTTTTTCAGCCAATGGGCTCTTAAAAACAAAAATACTATGACTTTTCTATCACTTTATCAACATATTATACTATAATTTTTTTATCACTTTTTTATCACTTTTTACTATGACTATTTTTTTACAAACTATACTGTGACTTTTTACAACATACTATACTGTGACTTTTTTATCACTTTTTCGACATTCTGCTCTATTACTATTTCTTACAATATAATACTATGACAATTTTATCACTTTTTTGACATACTATGCTATGACTATTTTTTACAATATATACCATGACGTTTTTATCACTTTTTTCGACATACTATACTATGACTATTTTTTACATACTATACTATGACTTTTTTATCACTTTTTTCGACATGTTATACTATGACTATTTTTTTTAAATACTATACTATGATGTTTTTATCACTATGACTTTTTTATCATTTTTTCAACATACTGTACTATACTATGACATTTTCATCACTTTTTCGACATGCTATATTATGACTATTTTTGACACCCTATACTATGACTTTTTTTGACATGCTATAAGGTGATTTTTTTTTTTAATCACTTTTTTCACCTACTGCTGTGTCTTGGTTTATAGCTTGGTGTGTTAGATGTCAGGTTATGAGTCCTTAGGTTGTGGGTTTGATTCCCATCAGGACTTATTTGTTTTTTTAGTCAAATGTCTATTGGAAAGAAATTGGACTTTTTTTTGTCATACTATATTTTGACTTTTTAGTCACTTTTGTCGACGTGCTACTATAACTATTTTTTACATCCTATACTAGGATGTTTTTATCACTTTTTATACATGCTATTCTATGACTATTTTTACAGGCTATATTATTACTTATTTATCACCTTTTTCAAAATAACTGTTGTCATTGTTTCATAGTTCAGTGTGTTAGAAGTCAGGTTGGGGAGGCAAAGGTTGGGAGTTTGATTCCTAACAGGTGCTGTTTAAGTTTTTAGTCAAATGTCTAAAGGAAAGTCACACTAAACTATGACTTTTTTGTCATTTTTTCAACATACTATACTTTGACCTTTTGATCACTTTTTTCGATGTACCATGACTTTTTTCGACATGCTACACTATGGCTATTTTTAACATATTATACTGTGACTTTGTGGGGACTTTTTTCAAACTGAATGACTTCAGTTGGTTTATGGCTCAGTGTGTTGGAAAGCCAGGTTGGGGAGTCTATGGTTGGGAGTTTGATTCCCATCTGGATCTATTAATTATTTTAGTCAAATGTCTAAAGGAAAGTCACACTATACTATGACTTTTTATCACTTTTTTGGACATGCCATAATATAACTGTTTTTTACATATTATACTAGAGCTATTATACTGAACTATTTACGTTCTAAGTCAACTGTCTAAAGGAAAGTCATACTATGACTTCTTTATCGCTTTTTTCTACATACTATAATATGACTTTTTTAATACTTTTTTCAACATACTATACTGTTACTTTTTTATCACTTTTTGACATGCTATACTATGACTTTTGTATAACTTTTTTCGACATACTATACTATGACTATTTTTTTACATACTATACTATGACATTTTTGTCACTTTTTCGACATACTATACTTTGACTTTTTGATCACTTTTTTTCGACATGCTATACTATGACTATTTTTTACATACTATACTATGATATTTTTTAGCACTTTTTTGACAGATGAATTATTTATCATCTAATCCATGACTATTTTTTACAATATAATACTACAACGTTTTTATCAAATTTTCGACATGCTATACTATTACTTTTTGATCACTTTTTGGACATGCTATACTATGACTATTTTTGAAATGCTATACTATGACTTCTTTCGACATGCTATACTGTGATTTGTTATCACTTTTTTCGACATACTATACTATGACTATTTTTGACATACTGTACCATGACTTTTATCAAAATACCACATACTATGACATTTTTCGACATAAGATGTTTTCTCTTGGTTTATAGTTTGGTGTGTTAGAAGTCAGGTTGTGAGTCCTTAAGTTGTGGGTTTGATTCCCGTCAGGATTTATTTGATTTTTTTAGTCAAATGTCTATTGGAAAGTCACACTATACTATGACTCTTTTTTTACATACTATATTTTGACTTTTTAATTACTTTTTTGACATGCTATACTATGACTTTACTATACTATGTCATATTTATCACTTTTTTTACATGCTATACTATGGCTTTTTAATCACATTTTTTGACATACTATACTATGACATATTCAACATGCTATACTATGGCATTTGTATCACTTTTGTTGACATGCTATACTATGACATATTTGCCATGCTATACTATGGCATTTTTATCACTTTTTTCGACATACTATACTATGGCAAATTCGACATGCTATACTATGGCATTTTTTATCACTTTTTTTGACATACTGTACTATTACATATAAGACATGCTATACTATGGCTTTTTAATCATATTTTTTGACATACTTTGACATATTCGACATGCTATACTATGGCATATTTGACATGCTATACTGTGGCTTTTTAATCAAATTTTTCGACATACTATACTTTGACATATTCGACATGCTATACTATGGCTAGTTGTATCACTTTTTTCGACTTTCTATACTATGACATATTTGCCATGCTATACATCGACATGCTATACTCTGGCATTTTTATCACTTTTTTTCGACAAACTATACTATGAGCAAATCTCGACATACTATACTATGGCATTTTTTATCACTTTTTTTCGACATAGCTATACTATTACATATAAGACATGCTATACTATGGCTTTTTTATCATTTTTTGACATACTTTGACATATTCGACATGCTATACTATAGCATATTTGACATGCTATACTGTGGCTTTTTTAATCAAACTTTTTCGACATACTATACTTTGACATATTCGACATGCTATACTATGGCGTTGTTATCACTTTATCAACATACTATACTGTGGCTTTTTAATCAAATTTTTCGACATACTATACTTTGACATATTCGACATGCTATACTATGACGTTTTTATCGCTTTTTTCAACATGCTACACTATGGCTTTTTTATCACTTTATCGACATACTATCCTATGACTATTTTTTACATAATATACTATGACGTTTTTATCACTTTTTCGACATACTATACTATGACTTTGTTTATCATTTTATGAGTCATAGTATGTCTAAAATGTTTATGAAAAAAGCCATAGTATAGTATGTCAAAAAGTGATAAAAACCCATAGTAAAGTATGTCGAAAAAAGCCATAGTATAGTATGTCGAAAAAAATTATAAAAAGCAATAATATAATATGTCGAAAAAAATTATACAAAAGCCATTGTATAGTATGTCGAAAAAAAGCCATAGTATAGTATGTCAAAAAAATGATAAAAAAGCCATAATATAGTATGTCTAAAAAAATTATAAAAAAATCAATACAATAGTATGTCGAAAAAAATAATAAAAAGGCCATAGTATAGTTTGTCAAAAAAGCCATAGTATAGTATGTCGAAAAAATGATAAAAAAGCCATAGAATAGTTTGTCGAAAAAATTACAAAAAGCCATAGTATAGTATTTCCAAAATAATTATAAAAAAGCCATAGTATAGTTTGCCCAAAAAAAATGAAGAAAAAGGCATAGAATAGTATGTCAAAAAAAACTATACAAAAGCCATAGTATAGTATGTCGAAAAAAATTATAAATAAGCCAGAGTATAGGATGTCGAAAAAAGCCATATATCAGTATGTCCAAAAAATTTCTAAAAAGCCATAGTATAGTATGTCGAAAAAAATAAATAAAAAAGCCATATTATAGTATGACAAAAAAAGCCATAGTATAGTATGTCAAAAAAAATGATAAAAAAGTCATAGTATAGCATGTCAAAAAAAGGGATAAAAAGTCATAGTATAGTATGTCGGTAAAGTGATAAAAACGTCATAGTATAGTATGTCGAAATAAAAGATAAAAAAGCCATAGTATAGTATGTAAAAATATGATAAAAAAGCAATAGTATAGTAGGTAAAAAAAAAGATAAAAAAGCCATAGTATAGTATGTCGAAAAAATGATAAAAAAGCCATAGTATAGTATGTAAAAATATGATAAAAAAGCAATAGTATAGTAGGTAAAAAAAAGATAAAAAAGCCATAGTATAGTATGTCGAAAAAATGATAAAAAAGCCATAGTATAGTATGTAAAAATATGATAAAAAAGCAATAGTATAGTAGGTAAAAAAAAGATAAAAAAGCCATAGTATAGTATGTCCAAAAAATGATAAAAAGCCATAGTATAGTATGTAAAAAAAATGATAAAAAAGTCATAGTATAGCATGTCGAAAAAAGGGATAAAAAGTCATAGTATAGTATGTCGATAAAGTGATAAAAACATCATAGTATAGTATGTCGAAAAAAAAGATAAAAAAGCCATAGTATAGTATGTAAAAATATGATAAAAAAGCCATAGTATAGTATGTAAAAATATGATAAAAAAGCCATAGTATAGTAGGTAAAAAAAAAGATAAAAAAGCCATAGTATAGTATGTCGAAAAAATGATAAAAAAGCCATAGTATAGTATGTAAAAAATATGATAAAAAGGCCATAGTATAGTATGTCCAAAAAATGATAAAAAGCGATAGTATAGTATGTCGAAAAAAATGATAAAAAGCCATAGTATAGTATGTAAAAAAAATGATAAAAAAGCCATATCATAGTATGTCAAAAAAGCCATACCATAGTATGTCGAAAAAACATGAAACAACCATGATATCTTATTTGAAAAAAGTCATAAAAGCGTCATAGTATAGTATGTCAAAAAAAATGATAAAAAGTCATAGTATAGCATGTCGAAAAAAGGGATAAAAATTCATAGAATAGTATGTCGATAAAGTGATAAAAATGTCATAGTATAGTATGTCGAAAAAAGCCATAGTATAGTATGTCGAAAAAAATGATAAAAAAGCCATAGTATAGTATGTAAAAAAAATGATAAAAAAGCCATAGTATAGTATGTCGAAAAAAATGATAAAAAAGCCATAGTATAGTATGTCAAAAAAGCCATAGTATTGTATATCGAAAAAAGCCATAGTATAGTATGTCGAAAAAAGCCATAGTATAGTATGTAAAAAAAATGATAAAAAAGCCATAGTATAGTATGTCGAAAAAAATGATAAAAAAGCCATAGTATAGTATGTCAAAAAAAGCCATAGTATTGTATATCGAAAAAAGCCATAGTATAGTATGTCGAAAAAAATCATAAAAAAGCCATAGTATAGTATGTCGAAAAAAATGATAAAAAAAGCCATAGTATAGTATGTCGAAAAAAGCCATAGTATAGTATGTAAAAAAAAATGATAAAAAAGCCATAGTATAGTATGTCGAAAAAAATGATAAAAAAGCCATAGTATAGTATGTCGAAATAAATGATAAAAAAGCCATAGTATAGTATGTCAAAAAAGCCATAGTATAGAATGTCGAAAAAATGTTAAAAAGCCATAGTATAGTATGTCGAAATAAAATTATTAAAAATACATAGGATTGTATGTCGAAAAAATATAAAAAGCCATAGTATAGTATATCGAAAAAAATGATAAAAAGCCATAGTATTGTATGTCCAAAAAATTATAAAAAGCCATAGTATAGTATGTCGAAAAAAATGATAAAAATGCCATAGTACACTACGTCGAAAAAAGCCATAATATAGTAAGTCAAAAAAAGTCATAGTATAGTATGTCTAAAAAATTTATGAAAAAAAACATAGTATAGTATGTCAAAAAAGTGATAAAAACCCTTAATAAAGTTTGTCGAAAAAAGCCATAGTACAGTATGTCAAAAAAAGCCATAGTATAGTATGTTGAAAAAAATTATAAAAAGCCATAGTATTGTATGTCCAAAAAATTATAAAAATCCATAGTATAGTATGTCGAAAAAAATGATAAAAAAGCCATAGTACACTACGTCGAAAAAGCCATAATATAGTAAGTCAAAAAAGTCAATAGTATGTCTAAAAAATTTATGAAAAAAGCCATAGTATAGTATGTCAAAAAAGTGATAAAAACCCTTAGTAAAGTTTGTCGAAAAAAGCCATAGTATAGTATGTTGAAAAAATGATAAAAAAGCCATAGTATAGTATGTTGAAAAAATTATTAAAAAAGCCATAGTATAGTATGTCGAAAAAAGCCATAGTATAGTATGTCGAAATAAAATTTTTTTTCGACATACTATATTATGGCTTTTTATGAATGTTTTCGACATACTATAATATGGCTTTTTACAATTTTTTTGGACATACTATACTATGGCTTTTTATAATTTCTTTGGACATACTATACTATGGCTTTTTATAATTTCTTTGGACATACTATACTATGGCTTTTTTTGACATACTATACTATGGCTTTTTTCGACATACTATACTATGGCTTTTTTATCATGTTTTTCGACATACTGTTCTTATGCTTTTTCAAAAAAATTTTGGGCATACTATACTAAGGCTTTTTTCGACATACTTTGCTATGGGTTTTTTCATTAATTTTTTAGACATACTATACTATGGCTTTTTTCGATTTACTATACTTGGGCTTTTTTCAACCTACAATACTATGGCTTTTTTATCATTTTTTTACATATTATACTATGGCTTTTTTATAATTTTTTTACATACTATACTATGGCTTTTTATCATTTCTTGGACGTAAAAAGTCAATCAGAATCAAAAGTTAAAAAAGATGTTTATGTGAAGACTATGCTTTTTCCTGTTTTAATTTGTAACAAAAAAAAAAAGACTGTCTACAATTTGGAACCTGTTTTTATTGTCTTTTTGAGTTCAAAAGTTTGTGTTTTGTAGTTTGGAGTGTTCCTCAAAAATGTTTTTTTTTAATTTGTATTTTAAATTTTCTGGTTTTGATATACAATACTATGGCTTTTTATCATTTTTCCGACATACTATACTATGGCTTTTTTCGACATACTATACTATGGCTTTTTTATAATTTTTTTCGACATACTATACTATGGCTTTTCTTGACATACTATACTATGGCTTTTTTATAATTTTTTTCGACATACAATAATATGGCTTTTTTCAACATACTATACTATAGCTTTTTATAATTTTTTCGACATACTATACTATGGCTTTTTTATCATTTTTTTCGACATACTATACTATGGCTTTTTATCATTTTTTTAGACATACAATAATATGGATTTTTTCAACATACTATACTGTGGCTTTTTCATAATTTTTTTCGACGTACTATTCTATGGCTTTTTATAATTTATTTGGACATACTATACTATGGCTTTTTTCGACATACAATATTATGGCTTTTTATCATTTTTTTCGACATACTATACTATGGCTTTTTATAATTTTTCAACACACTATACTATGGTTTTTTTCGACATACTATACTATGGTTTTTTTATCATTTTTTTACATACTAGACTATTGCTTTTTTATCATATTTTTACATACAATACTATGGCTTTTTTATAAATTTTTTTCGACATACAATACTATGGCTTTTTATCATTTCTTTCGACATACTATGCTATGGCTTTTTATAATTTTTTCGACATACTATACTATGGCTTTTTTTGACATACTATACTATGGCTTTTTTATAATTTTTTTTGACATACAATAATAGGGCTTTTTTCAACATACTATACTATAGCTTTTTATAAGTTTTTCGACATACTATACTATGGCTTTTTTCGACATATTATACTATGGCTTTTTAATCATTTGTTTCGACATACTATACTATGGCTTTTTATCATTTTTTCGACATACTATACTATGGCTTTTTATCATTTTTTTCGACATACTATACTATGGCTTTTTTCGACATATTATACTATGGCTTTTTTATCATACTATACCATGGCTTTTTTCGACATACTATACTATGGCTTTTTATAATTTTTTTCTACATACTATACTATGGCATTTTATAATTTTTTTCGACATACAATAATATGGCTTTTTTTTCGACATACTATACTATGGCTTTTTATCAATTTTTTGGACATACTATACTATGGCTTTTTATCATTTTTTTGGACATACAATAATATGGATTTTTTCGACATACTATACTGTGGCTGTTTCATAATTTTTTTCGACGTACTATTCTATGGCTTTTTATCATTTTTTCGAAATACTATACTATGGCTTTTTTCGACATATTATACTATGGCTTTTTCACATTTTTATTGTGATACTGTACTATGCCTTTTTTATATTTTTTTTCAACAGACTATACTATGGCTTTTTATTGTTTTTTTCGACATACTATACTATGGTCTTTTTTTGACATACTGTACTATCGCTTTTTTATCATTTTTTTCTACATACTATACTATGACTTTTTATAATTTTTTTGACATACTATACTATGGCTATTTTCAACATACAATAGTATGTATTTTTTATCATTTCTTTTTTTCGACATACAATAATATGGCTTTTTTATCATTTTTTTCAACAAACTGTACTATGGCTTTTTTATCATTTTGTTGAACATAGAATAATATGGATTTTTTCGACAACTATACTGTGGCTGTTTCATAATTTTTTTCGACGTACTATTCTATGGCTTTTTATCATTTTTTCGAAATACTATACTATGGCTTTTTTCGACATATTATACTATGGCTTTTTTCACATTTTTATTTTGATACTATACTATGCCTTTTTATAATTTTGTTGACATACTATACTATGGCTTTTTTTGACATACTGTACTATCGCTTTTTTATCATTTTCTTCTACATACTATACTATGACTTTTGATAATTTTTTGGACATACTATACTATGGCTTTTTTCTACATACTATACTATGGCTTTTTCGACATACTATACTATGGCTTTTTTTGACATACTGTACTATGGCTTTTTTTTACATACTATACTATGGCTTTTTATCATTTTTTCTATATACTATACTATGGCTTTTTTTCCACATACTTTACTATGGCTTTTTTTGACATACTGTACTATGGCTTTTTTATCATTTTTTTCTACATACTATACTATGGCTTTTTATAATTTTTTGGACATACTATACTATGGCTTTTTTCGACATACTATACTATTGCTTTTTTATCATTTTTTTTAACATACTATACTATGGCTTTTTTATCACTTTTTTCAACATACTATACTATGGCTTTTTTTATCATTTTTTTCGACATACTATACTATGTCTTTTTTCGACATACTATACCATGGCTTTTTTCGACATACTATACTATGGCTTTTTTATCATTTTTTTCTACATACTATACTATGGCTTTTTATAATTTTTTGGACATACTATACTATGGCTTTTTTCGACATACTATACTATTGCTTTTTTATCATTTTTTTTAACATACTATACTATGGCTTTTTTATCATTTTTTTTAACATACTATACTATGGCTTTTTTATCATTTTTTCGACACACTATACTATGTCTTTTTTCGACATACTATACCATGGCTTTTTTCGACATACTATACTATGGCTTTTTTATCATTTTTTTTAACATACTATACTATGGCTTTTTTATCATTTTTTTCTACATACTATACTATGGCTTTTTATCATTTTTTCTACATACTATACTATGGCTTTTTTTGACATACTATATTATGGCTTTTTATAATTTTGTTGACATACTATACTATGGCTTTTTACAATTTTGTTGACAAACTATACTATGGCTTTTTTATAATTTTTTTGTACATACTATACTATGACTTTTTTCGACATACTATACTATGGCTTTTTTCGACATACTATACTATGACTTTTTATAATTTTTTTACATACTATACTATGGCTTTTTATAATTTTTTTCTACATACTATACTATGACTTTTTTATAATTTTTTGACATACTATGCTATGGCTTTTTTCTACATACTATACTATGGCTTTTTATAATTTTTTCGACATACTATACTATGGCTTTTTTATCATTTTTGTCTACATACTATACTATGACTTTTTATAATTTTTTCGACATACTATACTATGGCTTTTTTATCATTTTTCTTAACATACTATACTATGGCTTTTTTATCATTTTTTTTTGACATACTATACTATGGCTTTTTTATCATTTTTTTCGACATACTATACTATGGCTTTTTTATCATTTTTCTTAACATACTATACTATGGCTTTTTTTTTAAAAATTTCGACATACTATTCTATGACTTTTCATCACTTTATCGACATACTATTCTATGACTTTTTATCCCTTTTTTCGACATGCTATACTATGACTTTTTTATCATTTTTTTTTTACATACTATATTATGACGCTTTTATGACTTTTTCAAATAAGATATCATGGTTGTTTCATGTTTTTTTGACATGCTATACTATGACTATTTTTGACATACTGTACCATGACTTTTGTCAACATACCATACTATGACTTTTTCACCACAAAATACCATGTCTTGGTTTATAGCTTGGCGTGTAAGGCCCTGTTTACACGAGAACGCTCGCGGGTGAAAACGTAAAAATATTTTATCGGATGTGCCTTTCGTTTACACGGTGACGGCGTTTTTGGGGCTTAAAAACGCAAAAAAGTGAAACCACCCTCCAGAGTGGAAATCTTAAAAACGCTTCCCCGTTGCGTTACCGTCTAAAGGGTAAAAACGCAAAAGTCTGAAGACAGCGGTGTGGAGAGAGACGAGAAAAAGGCGTCTGTTGTTACGGAGTAGGATAGAGAAATTATAGGCTCCTGTTAGAATTTCAATGTAATGGCTCAATATTTAAATGATTTCAACAATGTGGATAAGGTTCCCAGCCAGCAATGACATGTGGGGCCCAGATGAGGGCTTCATGGGCGGCAAATGTGGGCCCCATTATGGGCTTGCACCCGGGATCCACATTGGGGCAAGTCGTGGAAGCCCAGACATACTAAAAGTGGGACCTGTAAGGGTACTGCATGGGTCTTAATTGGGCACTTCATGTCAGACCCATTTGGGACCCACCTGCCCAAATGGGTCTAAAGTGGGCTTGCACCCGGGATCCAACCATGGCTACCCAGATGGGCTTAAAATGGGCTCTGTAAGGGTCTTATGTAGGTCCTAACTGGGTAATTCATGACAGACCCATTTGGGCCCCACCTGCCTAAAGGGCGTTTAAAATGGGCTTGCACCCGGGATCCACACAGGGGCCAGCCGTGGATGCCCAGATGGGTTTTAAGTGGGACCTGTAAGGGTCTTATGTGGGTCCTAACTGGGTAATTCATGTCAGATCGATTTGGGCCCCACCTGCCCAAAGGGGTTTAAAGTGGGTTTGCACCCAGGATCCAGCCGTGGATGCCCAGATGGGCTTTAAAAGGGACCTATAAGGGTGTTATGTGGGATCTTAACCTGGAAATTCATGTCAGACCCATTTGGGCCCCACCTGCCTAAAGGGCATTTAAAATGGGCCTGCACCCGGGATCCACATGGGGACCAGCCGTGGATGCCAAGATGGGTTTTAAGGACCTGTAAGAGTCTTAACTGGGTAATTCATGTCAGACCCATTTGGGCCACACCTGACTAAAGGGGTTTAAAGTGTGCTTGCACAAGAATTTAACCGTGAATGCCCCTATGGGCTTAAAGTGGGCTCTGTAAGGATCTTATGTTGGTCCTAACTGGGCAATTCATGGAAGGCCTATCTAAGCCCAACCATGCCAAATGGTTTAAGGAAGCAATCTAAGAAAAATGAATAATGAATATAAGTCAAGATAAATAAAAGACACTTGACACTTTGAACTGCAAGAATTGTTTAATTGAACAACAAAAAATGATCTTTAAAAAAACAATTTAAATGTCACAACATACCAGTAAACAACTCAAAAAATATTTTTTAAAAAAATCTCTGAAAAAAAACCATCTCTCCAAAAGAATACATTAATACAAAATTGTTACATCGAACAACAAACAATCTTTAAAAAACAATTTAAATGTCACAACATACAGGTAAATAAATCAAAAATATGTTTTTTTTAAAAATCTGAAGAAAAAAAAACACCTCTCCAAAAAATACATTAATACAAAATACACTCATGGCGTCTGTGTGGTGGACGCTCCTTTTTCTCTTTGGGCTCTTGCAGCCCTCTCCCCTCCACGGTCACGTGCGCCGGTAAACCACTTCAACAGCGCCATTTCCACTTCTTTGCGGTTCACATTTTGAGTCATTGCATTACTCTTCAGTGCACCTAAAAACAAAGGAGCATAAGTCAATTTAGCAAGGTTCTTTTTGCTCCAACAAGTGCATGTTCTGCTCTTTCAAGTCCGTGTTTTTTAGTGACGGAGATATTCAAGCAGTTTAGCACTGTGATGGCCACAGCCGTGGCCACACAGCCATCTTAAAGGCGGTAACCTCATACACTCACATTTATCTTAGTTCATGCAGTTTTCCTTAAGATTGGTTTCTATATCTTTTCAGACACATTATATATTTTGTTGTAAACATTTATTTAGTTTTAAATAACTTACAGGGCACTGGATTTGGTTTACATATATACTTTATTAGTTTTGGATTGGTTTTCTAATATAACTGTTTTCTTTGAGCTTACCAGTGTTGCGGATTCCACACCCTGGAGTGAGGCATGCAGGCTGCAGGGACAAAGGGGTGGCATCTGGAACTACAGCAGCTTTATAGGGAGTGGTGGCTAAATTGGACTCTACCACTACTTGTTATGTCAGGGGGAGTTAGCTTTATTTGTCCTCAAGATATTTGAGTTTTGATTTGTATTGTCTTTAGTACATTTATTCAGTTAATGTTAATTATGATTACATTTCTTTTGGAGTAAGTGTTTAGTTGTTTTCTTTTGTTATTTGTAATTTACATATTAGTGTTATTGTTAGTCTCCCCCTGGGTGTCAAACCTGGTCTGATCACCCAGTATATAAGTCCCCTTTGTTTCTTGTATAGGAGGTCAGTTGTATTTTTGAGTTTGTTATGTTCAGAGCTTAAGTTCAGTTTGTTTATTTGACCACTTTTAAGGGCCCAAACTTTATCTTTATTTGTTGTCAGAATTTTTGGTGGGTAAAATAAAAAAAACCTTTTTTGAAATCTCCTTGCAACTCCTCATGCCTAACTGCTTGGTCCCTGACAAGCACCATGGATTTTGTTTTCTAGTTAGTGCTCACCTTTCTTTGAAAAGAAGTCAGTTACCAATTGTTTCCCCTCATTCTGTTTTCTCTCCTCCTCCTGTCTTTCCTTTCTTTTTTGGTAGCATGATTTGGCTTTCTTTGAGAAAAGACATTTCTACAGCAGAAGTTTGCGCTCCACCAGACGCTCAACTGAACTAGCTAACAATGCATGCAGGTGGACTAAACCATTTGGCACATTAGCAAAGGGGGGGGTGAGACATTTTTGTATACAAAATAGTCAGTCAATCAACCAAGTTATTCTGCCAATACACTAACTTTACACTTCATCTGATATGCATTATAAAATATTATTAGGAAATAAAAAATATCCAGGTAAAATAAAATATATTCCAAACTTTTCAAGGGCCCTCTCTCCCCTTGGGCCCTGGTAATCAGTATTGGTTTTACCCCCGGTCCGATGCCCCTAGTGTCTGTGCTGCTGCTCGTCTTTATCCAGAGAGAGCGAACACTAAGTGACGCACAGGTCTGCTTCAGAGCTCCGTCTATCGTGATATATTAATTATTGTCCAACCTCTCCCGCTGTTTTTCCTTTTGGTTAGATTCTACATCAGATTAAACAGCACAAACCAAAAATACAGACCACTGTACAATCTGCAGTGTTATTTTTCTGGCAAAATAATATTTCAACTTACCTCAATTTGTGAATGTCTGATAGAAGTTCTCCTTTAAGTCACAGCTAGCAGCAGTGCTTTCCGAATGGACTGCTAACGTTTTGAGCGCGAAACAAGGCCTTTGCATACAGGCCCCTTATAGATGTCCTAAGAACTGCCTGACCAAATAACAATTAAATACAGTAAAATTCATAAATTGAGAGAATTAACAAACGTTAACTGCTCCGCTGGCTTCATTCTGAATGAGCCTAATTAGGTGTTGTGTGCATAACAGGCGGAAAGAGTACTGAAAAGCTGTACTCAAGTACAAGCGCTGTTACATTGCTAAAATATTACTCTGTTACAAGTAAAAAGTACTGGTGTTAGAGAAATACTCAAGTAAAAGTACAATTTGTAAAAACTACTCAGAGTATTAGTTACTTTTAACCACCGTCACTTCTCCAGATAAGGGCTGGAGGTGTGTTTTCCATTACCAAAAGTTAAAATGCCAACAATCTATTAATCATTAATAATTGATTAGATACAAAACAAGTGTTTTTCCCTCATTTTTTTTCTCAAACAGATATACTGTACCTTTTACAGCCAACACATCAGTCATTGTTGGTGTATGAGCTACACCTTGATAGAAACACATGCTACTCCTTGGTCCAAGGACATCTAACAACAGAGAAGTGGAAGACAGATTGATGATGAGGCCTCCTGCAAGTCCTTTTCTAACAAATATTGAATTACAATTTCCTAAGAGGTAATAAATGCATCATATTCATGTCCATAAAGGGACTAGCTGTCTGTGAGCTATTTGGCGTCATCTTCAAAAATGAAGTACCGTAAAACTTTGAATAGGATCCCGGAGTTTTATTTGATCAAATAGACCATTGGGACAGGCATCTATGGGATGTGGATAACCGTATGGGGTTATTTGTAGGGATGCTTGACATTGATTTTGTACCGATATCCGATATACCAATATTGTCCAATGCTTAATTTCCGATACCGATATTAGCCAATACAGATACCGAAACATATGATCGTTTATAGGCTTACTGCCCACTGTTCCATGACTCCCTTGAAACTGGGGATTTGAATGGTTTGAAGGACTAGCCAGCAACCGGTAGGCTAACTGGGGTGCGGTGCTTACTACCCCTTCGAGAGAAGATGCCAACTGAACATTTCTTTGACTGAGGTAAACTGAAAACAAATAGCCACACAAGAACAAAAATTCAACTCATTCCACTCATTGGGGCTTAGATCTGCCCTGCTCAAGAATTTATTTACTCTACAAACCCTGTGTGTATGCTGGTTGGCCAACAACCTACACCCAAATTTTGTCTGCATTCGCATTGAGAGGAAACAAGCTTTCCAATAAGGTATAAAATGACATACTTTAGTCATTTTAAACCATTTCAAAAAACCAATACCGATATTTACCGATATTGAATTTTAAAGCCAATATCGGCCGATAATATTGAGCATAGTTATTTGTCTAAATATGTGTTTCTGCCCCAAGGGACAGGCGTCTGGGACTAGGCTATTATTTGAAGGGTTACGGTAGGCCTGCAACCTTTCTGAGAGTCCACTAATCAGCATAATTCAACACAGCGTAAACTTCGACCTATTTTGATGTTTTTTTACATTTTTGGGAAGTTACATTTTTCATTTTCTGCACGACTAACAAAAAATGACTGATGGATTGTTTTAGCGAAAGATCTACATTCATGCAATGTTTGTTCTTTGGTGACTAGCGTGACTTAAAATGTATTGAGTTACAATTTCTAAATCTCAACATGCTTGATTAGCCTAAATGTAGAGTACTACAAGTTACTAAAAAATTGTACAGTAAGTAATTACATAACTCAGTAGGCCTACATAGTTACTTTGCGCCTCTGCCATGCAGGACCCATATATGTGTTCCCAGATTAAACCCATGCCCACTCGGCACATAAATATGTCATGCAAGACCCATATATGTGTTCCCAGATTAAACCCATGCCCACTCGGTACATAAATATGTCATGCAAGACCCATATATGTGTTCCCAGATCAAACCCATGCCCACTCGGCACATAAATATGTCATGCAAGACCCATATATGTGTTCCCAGATCAAACCCATGCCCACTCGGCACATAAAAATGCCATGCAGGACCCATGTATGTGTTCCCTCATCAAACCCATTCCCACTTGGCCCATAAAAATTCTATGCAGGACTCATATATGCGTTCCCAGTTGAAACCCATGGCCACTTGGCCCATGAAAATGACATGCAGAACCCATATATGCGTTCCCAGTTCAAACCCATGCCCACTTGGACCATAAAACGTCTATGCAGGATCCATATATGCATTCCCAGTTCAAACCCATGCCCACTCGGCCCATAAATGTGCCATGCAGGACCCATATATGTGTTCCCTGATCAAACCCATGCCCACTCGGCCCATAAAACTTTTTTGCAGGATCCATATATGCATTCCCAGTTCAAACCCATGCCCACTTGGCCCATATATGTGCCATGCAGGACCCATATATGTGTTCCCAGTTCAAACCCATGGACACTTGGCCCATAAAAATTCTATGCAGGACCCATATATGCGTTCCCAGTTCAAACCCATGCCCACTTGGCCCATAAAAATTCTATGCAGGACCCATATATGCGTTCCCAGTTCAAACCCATGGCCACTCGGCCCATAAAAATGCCATGCAGGACCGATATATGCATTCCCAGTTCAAACCCATGCCCACTCGGCCCATAAATGTGCCATGCAGGACCCATATATGTGTTCCCTGATCAAACCCATGCCCACTCGGCCCATAAAACTTTTTTGCAGGATCCATATATGCATTCCCAGTTCAAACCCATGCCCACTTGGCCCATATATGTGCCATGCAGGACCCATATATGTGTTCCCAGTTCAAACCCATGGACACTTGGCCCATAAAAATTCTATGCAGGACCCATATATGCGTTCCCAGTTCAAACCCATGCCCACTTGGCCCATAAAAATTCTATGCAGGACCCATATATGCGTTCCCAGTTCAAACCCATGGCCACTCGGCCCATAAAAATGCCATGCAGGACCGATATATGTGTTCCCAGTTCAAACCCATGCCCACTTGGACCATAAAACTTCTATGCAGGATCCATATATGCATTCCCAGTTCAAACCCATGCCCACTCGGCCCATAAATGTGCCATGCAGGACCCATATATGTGTTCCCAGTTCAAACCCATGCCCACTTGGCCCATACAAATTCTCTGCAGGACCCATATATGCGTTCCCAGTTCAAACCCATGGCCACTTGGCCCATACAAATGCCATGCAGGACCCATATATGTGTTCCCAGTTCAAACCCATGCCCACTTGGACCATAAATATGCCATGCAGGACCCATATATATGTTCCCAGATCAAACCCATGCCCACTCGGCACATAAATATGTCATGCAAGACCCATATATGTGTTCCCAGATCAAACCCATGCCCACTCGGCACATAAATATGTCATGCAAGACCCATATATGTGTTCCCAGATCAAACCCATGCCCACTCGGCACATAAAAATGCCATGCAGGACCCATTTTTGTTTTCCCAGTTCAAACCCATGGCCACTTGGCCCATAAAAAATTCTATGCAGGACCCATATATGTGTTCCCAGTTCAAACCCATGCCCACTCGGCCCATAAATATGCCATTCAAGACCCATATATGTGTTCCCAGATCAAACCCATGCCCACTTGGCCCATAAATATGCTATGCAGGACCCATATATATGTTCTCAGTTCAAACCCATGCCCAATTGGCCCATGCCTGTCCCTCATGGGGCCCATGTAATCAGCTCATATGGGCTTCCTATGTGGGACTCATACTACAAAACCTACATGGGACCCGCTGATTTCACCCAGCCAAAGCCCATGCCCACACAGATACCATGGAACCCCTACTTAACCCATCTGGGCCCCACATGTCATTGCTGGCTGGGTTGTTATAGTTCGATGACGATATGTAGGCTATTCATTTGAGCCAGAGCAGGCGACAACGTTACGGATGAAGAGAGAGAGAGAGCGAGCGAGTGGCCGCGGGCAGAGATCAGCGGTCAGCGGGCAGAGGGCAGCGGGCAGAGGAGGGTCTGTTTCAGCCTCCTCTGCCCACTGCTGCCTCTCGCTCTCAAGCAGCGGCTGAAGGGCCGCGAGGCTCAGGGTATTGGTAGTGCTCCCGTGGGTGCTGTGTTGTGGCTTATCACGGTCAATTGTGCCGGTCATCATCAGACAAACATGCAACTCCACCTCCTCGTCTTTCCAGACGAGCTTTTGTTGTTCGCTTCGGCATGTTTTGGGTTTCGCGCTACTAAGGAGAGAAGTAGAATGAATGTTCTGCGCAAGTGGGTGCCTTGGTGGGTGCCTTGGTGCCTTGGCAGATTTCCCCTCCATAACGCTCGTCTAAACGCAGAATAAAAAGTGATAATGCAACGCCAGTTTTGCGTTTTCTCTTCAGATCGTTTCCGTGTAAACATAGCCTTAGAAGTCAGGTTGTGAATCCTTAGGTTGTGGGTTTGATTCCCATCAGGACTCATTTGTTTTTTTTAGCCAAATGGCTATTGGAAAGTCACACTATACTATGACTTTTTTTTTTAACATACTATATTTTGACTTTTGTCATCATGCTATACTATGACTAGTTTTCTTCTTTTTTTTTACATACTATACAATGACATACTATACTTTGGCTTTTTTATCACTTTATCAACATATTATACCATGACTTTGTCACTTTTTTTCGACATACTATACTATCACGTTTTCATCACTTTTTTGACATACTATACTGTGACTTTTTCTCACTTGTTTTGACATGCTATACTATCACATTTTTTTACAATACTATCACGTTTTTATCACTTTTTCGACAATCTATACTATTGTCACGATTAGTCTAGTGCAGGAACCCAAAAGCAAGTAAGGACAAGGTAAGTAGAAAATACAAAGTGAGTATTTATTTGGAATTGTATGTGGAAAACAATTAGGTCCAGTTGGTTGGCAGGGAGCGAGGCTGTAAGGTGGCAGGGGTTTTGTGCTGATCCAAATGTGCTGCAGTGAAGTAGACAGCCAGGCAGGTGTGAGTGACAATCCAGGTGAATAACTGTAGACAGAGGAACAGGCAGCTGATTAGCAACAGGCAAAGAGACCAAAAACAGTATTAGACTTTCCAAAACTAGAAGCTTGATACGAGAGCAAAACATACTGGTTACGCTAACGATCCGGCAGGGGAATGGATGTCTGGTCACGGCTGGTGCAGAGGATTATAATCAGGACCAGGTGTGCAGATTGCAGCAGGTGTAAGTGGTAGGAGAATCAGCCGGGATGTGTTCAGGAAAATTCAGGAAAAACGAACTTCAGGTTAGAGCACAAACAAAACACTGGCAAAACAGGCTCTAGATGCTGGATTCATGACTTATTTTTTTGACATTCTATACTATGACTATTTTTTACAATATAATACTATGACGTTTTTATCACTTTTTCGACAAACTATACTATGACTTTTTTATCTCTTATCAACATACTATACTATGACTATTTTTTACAATATAATACTATGCCGTTTTTATCACTTTATCGACATACTATACTATGACTTATTTATCACTTTTTTAATGTAATGTAAAGCCATTTTTTTGTAGTTTTTGAGGGAGTTTGTGTATATATGTATTAATGTCCACCACTTCTGTCCTCAATCTCTCCATTTTTAGTACAGTAGTAAGAATATGTTGGTTTTTTTACTTTTTAATTACACCATGAAACAACTGCCTTAACTACATTGCATTCCTCTTTCTCACCTTTAAGTCTGTCTCATAAAAAATACAGTTTTTTCAAAAAAATTCTGACTTCATTAATGACATCACTATGTCTCCCACTCTGTCTTGCTGCCCGGCAGAAGTCGTATTTGCTCGCTGTTTTATCTGCATCATTTGTTTTTTCCACTCTCCTCTGCATTTCCTGCTCCACGGCGCCATTATCAATCAGCCTGCCAAACGTGACCACCGTTTGCCACCTCTTCCTTATTACTCGTGCATGCACCACAGGATTAAAAATACACTTGCAAATGGTCTTCCATTATTTGTTCTGTCTGATGTTCCTGAGATGGGGGGGGAAGGAGAAAGAGCTGTGGTGATTTTTTCTTTTTTTTATCTCTTCATTGCATATTTGTTAAAGACCTGTGAGCATCTCATCCATTTTTTGTCGCAAACTGCTTGTGCCTTTCCTCTGTCTCTCTATCGGGGGGTTACACACTGGTGAAAGTAACTATTCTCACACACACACACACACACACACACACACACACATCATTTCTCCTGCTCCTGTATGTCAGTCATGCGGAGCCCCATGACATACACATACTTAAAAGTGTCATGACTCATATATTAAATATCATATCATAACAATATAACCATATAGATGGCCAGGTCATGGGACACAGAGGGTCAGTGGGGAGACGCCTCAGGAACAAACACTAAACATTACAGTAAAGTTAAAAGAGCAGCGTTGTGCACCCTGTGATGCATCCTCTGAACTTTGTTCACCAATACACCATCTGATTATCCCGGAGTGTAAAGGCTCAGGGGGCCAGCAGCCTTTACAGTTAAATTTAGCCGACAAAAGATTAGGCTGTGGTTGAACTGCTGAGATGGATTTGCTTAATAAGGTTAGTATCGGTACTGATAACGGATTCAGAGGTAAAATCAGTGGCCGGGTTGGCTCAGTGGGTAGAGCAGGCGTATATGTGCTGAGAGGTTTATGCCTTGACGCAGAGGTCCAACCGACCTGTGACCATTTCCTGCATTTCTTCCCCTCTCCGTCTCCCCTTTCTCACCTAGCTGTCCTGTCAAAATTAAAGGCAGAAAAGCCCCAAAAAATAATCTTTATAGAAGTAGAATCAGCTTTATTGGCCAAGGATGTGCGCACATACAAGGAATTTGACTCTGGCTTTGCCATGCGACAAAAAAATAGATATACAGCTAAAAACAAGGACAACAAAGCAGAACAAATCAGAATCAGAGAAGGATTTATTGCCACAATAAGTACACTTGTGTGGAATTTGCCTTGGTGAAAGGTGCATAAACAAACAAACATATTAAACATTAATATAAAATAACAATATAAAAAAATAAAAAAATAAAAAATAAAAATAAACAATAAATACAGAAAAACATGTAATTTACAAAGTAAAACTAAAACTACCTAAAACTACCATGTACAGATACATATACCATTACAGATAAAAGCCATTCTAAGATGAATAAACCGAATCTGATGATTTCGTTTCTTCATTAAAGTGCTCATATTATGCTAATTTTCAGGTTCATAATTGTATTTAGAGGTTATATCAGAATAGGTTTACATGGTTTAAAAAACACCATGTATTTGTTGTACTGCACACGGCTGCAGCTCCTCTTTTCACCCTGTGTGTTGAGCTCTCTGTTTTAGCTACAGAGTGAGGCATCTCACTTCTGTTTCTAAAACAAACCTCAAGAACAGCATTTTTTCATCTTCGTAACATTGCCAAAATTAGGAATATCCTGTCTCAAAACGACGCTGAAAAACTAGTTCATGCATTTGTTACGTCTAGGCTGGACTATTGTAATTCCCTACTGTCAGGTTGCTCAAATAAGTCCCTTAAGACTCTCCAGCTGATCCAGAATGCTGCAGCGCGTGTTCTCACAAGAACTAAGAAAAGAAATCATATCTCTCCTGTACTAGCTTCTCTGCACTGGCTTCCTGTAAAATACAGGATTGAGTTTAAAATCCTTCTCTTGACCTACAAAGCTCTAAATGGTCTAGCACCATCATATCTAGAAGAGCTCCTAATACCCTATTGTCCCACTAGAGCACTGCGCTCCCAGAATGCAGAGTTACTGGTGGTACCTAGAGTCTCTAAAAGTAGAATGGGAGCCAGAGCCTTCAGTTATCAGGATCCTCTCCTATGGAACCAGCTCCCAATCTGGGTTCGGGGGGGCAGAAACTGTAATCGCTTTCAAGAATGAACTTAAAACTCTTCTATTTGATAAAGCTTATAGTTAGGGAGTGAGGAGTTGCAGTGTTCACCTAACTGGCCCAACTGCTTCTCTTCATAATTGTTAGATTAATAATACATAACAAAGTAGAGGGAGGCAGGCCAGCCAAGCCCGATCCGGCAGGGGGAGAGCTCTAAGCCCGAAAAAGCTACCTCTCCTTATGACCTGTCTCTCTTAGTTACGCTGTTATAGTTACGCTGTTATAGTTCCAGACTGCCGGGGGACTTCCTTCCTTTGACACACTGAGCTGCTCTCTCCTCTCCCTCTCTATTACTATTACTATTACTATTTGCGTGTATCCCGTCCCGGAAATGCTAGTTACTAATCCTAGCTTCTGGGGGAGTTTCCCCGGAGTCCTTATGTTTTTTTCCCCCCAGCGTATTTCCTTTGAGAACGTTGGCACCAAGATCCTGGTTCCAGCTGTCGCCGTGGTCCTGCTGCACTCCTTGCTGAGCTCAACGGTGCCCTGCTGCGTCCTGCTGAACCCTGCAGCTTCCTGCTGAACCCTGCAGCTTCCCGCTACATCCAGTCACTGTTCCATTATTAATGTGACTATTATCGCCACTGTTCATCACACCCCCAACTGCTTTTGACGCTTCCCTGATTAATTTAGTTTATAGAAACACACACGTTCTCCGTCTAAGGAGAAGCCCTCGCCCGGATCAGGGAACCTGAAGGCGAGACAAGAGGTTAGATATACACTACACCAGACGTCCCCAAAAACACGGGCTCTTATCCCCCTGTTTATGACAAGCACTGCCCGAGGGGATCTTTAAAACCAATGATTTTTCTTTAGTACTCACGGACTCAGCTGTCCTCCCAGGGTCACCGGAGGTCCCTTCCTTCTCAAGGACGCCCGCCTTGCCCTCCTTGGTCGCCGGACTGAGAGAGGGGGATGCTCAGAGGCTCTGACCAGGCCGCGCGGATAGGGAAATGCACTCCCACTAGGAGATAACAGGAGGTCTGCGTGTCCAAGTCGATCCCCGCCTGGATGTAACTCTCCACGGGCGGTTAAAGAGGAGTCACTCACCCCCGTGAGAGGGAAACCCCACCTGCTTGAAGCAAGACGATCCCAGAGAAAAAATAAGGAACTGGCAAAAGTTGGCTCTCCTAGTCCAAAGTCGGACTCAGGTGATTTTTTATTATTTTTGTGACAAAAGCAGAAATTAAAAGCAAGTGGACCTCTACAAAATAAAAATAAAAAATAAAGATAAAGCCTCCGCTCTAACAGAGGTATTTAAAGCTGCTTCTCTTTTCCTCCTGGCTCTGTCTCCCACACTCCTAAGGGTGCAGGCAATCTCCTCTCCGGTGTCCCAGAGGGCAAATAAATCTTCCCCAAAACGCAGCGAAAAGAGCGTCTGGGCAAACTAAGAGAGAAGAGCACTTTTTGTCCTCTGTTTAACAGAGGTATTCGAAGCAGCTTCTCAGAGATAGTCTTTTTTCTTTTTTTCTTTTTCTTTTCCTCCCTTACACTCAGCGAGCGCAAGGGAACCCCTCTCCGGCTGGGAGAGGCATAATGAATCTTCCCCAATGCAACAGAAAGTGCAAGGGTAGATGGAGAAGGCTTCATGGCATCCCGATGCCACGTAAAGCGCTCGGGTAAAAGAGCCCGAAGGGAGCCCAAAAAGGGACCCAAAAGGGCTCCAAAAAGGCACAAAAGGCACCCAAAAGAAGGCAGCTACTCATATTTATACACGAAAAACATTTTACTCCTCCCAAAATTATCAAAAGGGACGTACTATATGTACTTCCCTATCCTTGTAAGGTAATGTAGGAAACACTTCACAAATAATGTTACAGTAATGAACTTCATGAACTCTACAGCTCGTGTGCTGTGTATGGCCACACACGTGCCTTCAAGGACACACACACACACACACAGCTGCATGCACGCATCAAGGCCGCAGCTCCTGCCTGTGCTCTTCTTATCGGTCTAGGTGCTTTCCTACACTCCTACACATTTTCTCAATGAGAGCTCTTTCTGTCATAAAATCCAAAAAACAGATCAGTATGTAAGCAAAAGACAGAGTAATACATAAGCAAAAAACAGATTAATATATAAGCAAGATATGTTATTTTTTTTTGGGTTTCAACACACACACTAAGCAATGATATAGTTTGCTTTTCAAAACACATATATTCAAGTGATTATATAGTTATTCTGTTAATACTGACAACGCTATATATGTTGTAAAGCAAGGAATGACATTTTGGGTTTTCATCTGGCCTCGCGGACAACAAAGTAAAGGCTGGACTACAATAGAGCTGTTTGGAGCAGTTTGTGAACAGTGTTTTCTGTTGGAGATGGTAAGTCCCTTTGGGCTGGGCTTTTCACTTTGTAAACCTATAACGTGCACAAAAAAGATATACTGTATAACACGATAAAGGAAAGGGGAAAAAGCCAAAAAGCATAATATGAGCACTTTAAGTCTGTTTGCTGTTGCTTTTATCAATACACCAACTTTCCCACCTAAGCCCAGATGCTAATCCAGGCACTTGTCAGCTGGCGTCTGCCCTCCTCAGCAGAGCTCCTGCATCTGCAACCAGACCTCTATACTGTTCATCCAGAACGCTGCTGCCTGTCTCTATCCAACCTCTCAAAGTTCTCCCACACCACTAATCTGCTGCGTTCACTACACTGGCTCCTAAGGGGTGTTGAAATTAACCATTGCATCGATGCATCGCCATGTGGAATGAATAAACCGAATCTGATGATTTCGTTTCTTCATTAAAGTGCTCATATTATGCTAATTTTCAGGTTCATAATTGTATTAAGAGGTTATATCAGAATAGGTTTACATGGTTTAAAAAACACCATGTATTTGTTGTACTGCACACTGCTGCAGCTCCTCTTTTCACCCTGTGTGTTGAGCTCTCTGTTTTAGCTACAGAGTGAGGCATCTCACTTCTGTTTCTAAAACAAACCTCAAGAACAGCATTTTTTCATCTTCGTAACATTGCCAAAATTAGGAATATCCTGTCTCAAAACGACGCTGAAAAAACTAGTTCATGCATTTGTTACGTCTAGGCTGGACTATTGTAATTCCCTACTGTCAGGTTGCTCAAATAAGTCCCTTAAGACTCTCCAGCTGATCCAGAATGCTGCAGCGCGTGTTCTCACAAGAACTAAGAAAAGAGATCATATCTCTCCTGTACTAGCTTCTCTGCACTGGCTTCCTGTAAAATACAGGATTGAGTTTAAAATCCTTCTCTTGACCTACAAAGCTCTAAATGGTCTAGCACCATCATATCTAGAAGAGCTCCTAATACCCTATTGTCCCACTAGAGCACTGCGCTCCCAGAATGCAGAGTTACTGGTGGTACCTAGAGTCTCTAAAAGTAGAATGGGAGCCAGAGCCTTCAGTTATCAGGCTCCTCTCCTATGGAACCAGCTCCCCGATCTGGGTTCGGGGGGCAGAAACTGTAATCGCTTTCAAGAATGAACTTAAAACTCTTCTATTTGATAAAGCTTATAGTTAGGGAGTGAGGAGTTGCAGTGTTCACCTAACTGGCCCAACTGCTTCTCTTCATAATTGTTAGATTAATAATACATAACAAAGTAGAGGGAGGCAGGCCAGCCAAGCCCGATCCGGCAGGGGGGAGAGTTCTAAGCCCGAAAAAGCTACCTCTCCTTATGACCTGTCTCTCTTAGTTACGCTGTTATAGTTACGCTGTTATAGTTCTAGACTGCCGGGGGACTTCCTTCCTTTGACACACTGAGCTGCTCTCTCCTCTCCCTCTCTATTACTATTACTATTACTATTTGCGTGTATCCCGTCCCGGAAATGCTAGTTACTAATCCTAGCTTCTGGGGAGTTTCCCCGAGTCCTTATGTTTTTTTCCCCCAGCGTATTTCCTTTGGAGAACGTTGGCACCAAGATCCTGGTTCCAGCTGTCGCCGTGGTCCTGCTGCACTCCTTGGCCATGCAGGACCCATTTTTGTTTTCCCAGTTCAAACCCATGGCCACTTGGCCCATAAAAATTCTATGCAGGACCCATATATGTGTTCCCAGTTCAAACCCATGCCCACTCGGCCCATAAATATGCCATTCAAGACCCATATATGTGTTCCCAGATCAAACCCATGCCCACTTGGCCCATAAATATGCTATGCAGGACCCATATATATGTTCTCAGTTCAAACCCATGCCCAATTGGCCCATGCCTGTCCCTCATGGGGGCCCATGTAATCAGCTCATATGGGCTTCCCTATGTGGGACTCATACTACAAAAACCTACATGGGACCCGCTGATTTCACCCAGCCAAAGCCCATGCCCACACAGATACCATGGAACCCCCTACTTAACCCATCTGGGCCCCACATGTCATTGCTGGCTGGGTTGTTATAGTTCGATGACGATATGTAGGCTATTCATTTGAGCCAGAGCAGGCGACAACGTTACGGATGAAGAGAGAGAGAGAGCGAGCGAGTGGCCGCGGGCAGAGATCAGCGGTCAGCGGGCAGAGAGCGCGGGCAGAGGAGGGTCTGTTTCAGCCTCCTCTGCCCACTGCTGCCTCTCGCTCTCAAGCAGCGGCTGAAGGGGCCCCCGAGGCTCAGGGTATTGGTAGTGCTCCCGTGGGTGCTGTGTTGTGGCTTATCACGGTCAATTGTGCCGGTCATCATCAGACAAACATGCAACTCCACCTCCTCGTCTTTCCAGACGAGCTTTTGTTGTTCGCTTCGGCATGTTTTGGGTTTCGCGCTACTAAGGAGAGAAGTAGAATGAATGTTCTGCGCAGGTGGGTGCCTTGGTGGTGTTGTGTGGCAGTGCCACTTAGTCACCTGGAGTGCATACTACATTAAATTTCACACACTTTTGCGTCACCATATGCACGCAGATTTCCCCTCCATAACGCTCGTCTAAACGCAGAATAAAAAGTGATAATGCAACGCCAGTTTTGCGTTTTCTCTTCAGATCGTTTCCGTGTAAACATAGCCTTAGAAGTCAGGTTGTGAATCCTTAGGTTGTGGGTTTGATTCCCATCAGGACTCATTTGTTTTTTTTAGCCAAATGGCTATTGGAAAGTCACACTATACTATGACTTTTTTTTTTAACATACTATATTTTGACTTTAATTACTTTTGTCATCATGCTATACTATGACTAGTTTTCTTCTTTTTTTTTACATACTATACAATGACATACTATACTTTGGCTTTTTTTATCACTTTATCAACATATTATACCATGACTTTGTCACTTTTTTTTCGACATACTATACTATCACGCTTTTCATCACTTTTTGACATACTATACTGTGACTTTTTTCTCACTTGTTTTGACATGCTATACTATCACATTTTTTTACAATACTATCACGTTTTTATCACTTTTTCGACAATCTATACTATTGTCACGATTAGTCTAGTGCAGGAACCCAAAAGCAAGTAAGGACAAGGTAAGTAGAAAATACAAAGTGAGTATTTATTTGGAATTGTATGTGGAAAACAATTAGGTCCAGTTGGTTGGCAGGGAGCGAGGCTGTAAGGTGGCAGGGTTTTGTGCTGATCCAAATGTGCTGCAGTGAAGTAGACAGCCAGGCAGGTGTGAGTGACAATCCAGGTGAATAACTGTAGACAGAGGAACAGGCAGCTGATTAGCAACAGGCAAAGAGACCAAAAACAGTATTAGACTTTCCAAAACTAGAAGCTTGATACGAGAGCAAAACATACTGGTTACGCTAACAATCCGGCAGGGGAATGGATGTCTGGTCACGGCTGGTGCAGACGATTATAATCAGGACCAGGTGTGCAGATTGCAGCAGGTGTAAGTGGTAGGAGAATCAGCCGGGATGTGTTCAGGAAAATTCAGGAAAAACGAACTTCAGGTTAGAGCACAAACAAAACACTGGCAAAACAGGCTCAAGATGCTGGATTCATGACTTATTTTTTTGACATTCTATACTATGACTATTTTTTACAATATAATACTATGACGTTTTTATCACTTTTTCGACAAACTATACTATGACTTTTTTATCTCTTATCAACATACTATACTATGACTATTTTTACAATATAATACTATGACGTTTTTATCACTTTATCGACATACTATACTATGACTTATTTATCACTTTTTTAATGTAATGTAAAGCCATTTTTTGTAGTTTTTGAGGGAGTTTGTGTATATATGTATTAATGTCCACCACTTCTGTCCTCAATCTCTCCATTTTTAGTACAGTAGTAAGAATATGTTGGTTTTTTACTTTTTAATTACACCATGAAACAACTGCCTTAACTACATTGCATTCCTCTTTCTCACCTTTAAGTCTGTCTCATAAAAATACAGTTTTTTCAAAAAATTCTGACTTCATTAATGACATCACTATGTCTCCCACTCTGTCTTGCTGCCCGGCAGAAGTCGTATTTGCTCGCTGTTTTATCTGCATCATTTGTTTTTCCACTCTCCTCTGCATTTCCTGCTCCACGGCGCCATTATCAATCAGCCTGCCAAACGTGACCACCGTTTGCCACCTCTTCCTTATTACTCGTGCATGCACCACAGGATTAAAAATACACTTGCAAATGGTCTTCCATTATTTGTTCTGTCTGATGTTCCTGAGATGGGGGGAAGGAGAAAGAGCTGTGGTGATTTTTCTTTTTTTTATCTCTTCATTGCATATTTGTTAAAGACCTGTGAGCATCTCATCCATTTTTTGTCGCAAACTGCTTGTGCCTTTCCTCTGTCTCTCTATCGGGGGGTTACACACTGGTGAAAGTAACTATTCTCACACACACACACACACACACACACACACACACATCATTTCTCCTGCTCCTGTATGTCAGTCATGCGGAGCCCCATGACATACACATACTTAAAAGTGTCATGACTCATATATTAAATATCATATCATAACAATATAACCATATAGATGGCCAGGTCATGGGACACAGAGGGTCAGTGGGGAGACGCCTCAGGAACAAACACTAAACATTACAGTAAAGTTAAAAGAGCAGCGTTGTGCACCCTGTGATGCATCCTCTGAACTTTGTTCACCAATACACCATCTGATTATCCCGGAGTGTAAAGGCTCAGGGGCCAGCAGCCTTTACAGTTAAATTTAGCCGACAAAAGATTAGGCTGTGGTTGAACTGCTGAGATGGATTTGCTTAATAAGGTTAGTATCGGTACTGATAACGGATTCAGAGGTAAAATCAGTGGCCGGGTTGGCTCAGTGGGTAGAGCAGGCGTATATGTGCTGAGAGGTTTATGCCTCGACGCAGAGGTCCAACCGACCTGTGACCATTTCCTGCATTTCTTCCCCTCTCCGTCTCCCCTTTCTCACCTAGCTGTCCTGTCAAAATTAAAGGCAGAAAAGCCCCAAAAAATAATCTTTATAGAAGTAGAATCAGCTTTATTGGCCAAGGATGTGCGCACATACAAGGAATTTGACTCTGGCTTTGCCATGCGACAAAAAAATAGATATACAGCTAAAAACAAGGACAACAAAGCAGAACAAATCAGAATCAGAGAAGGATTTATTGCCACAATAAGTACACTTGTGTGGAATTTGCCTTGGTGAAAGGTGCATAAACAAACAAACATATTAAACATTAATATAAAATAACAATATAAAAAAATAAAAAAAATTAAAAAATAAAAATAAACAATAAATACAGAAAAACATGTAATTTACAAAGTAAAACTAAAACTACCTAAAACTACCATGTACAGATACATATACCATTACAGATAAAAGCCATTCTAAGATGAATAAACCGAATCTGATGATTTCGTTTCTTCATTAAAGTGCTCATATTATGCTAATTTTCAGGTTCATAATTGTATTAAGAGGTTATATCAGAATAGGTTTACATGGTTTAAAAAACACCATGTATTTGTGGTACTGCACACTGCTGCAGCTCCTCTTTTCACCCTGTGTGTTGAGCTCTCTGTTTTAGCTACAGAGTGAGGCATCTCACTTCTGTTTCTAAAACAAACCTCAAGAACAGCATTTTTTCATCTTCGTAACATTGCCAAAATTAGGAATATCCTGTCTCAAAACGACGCTGAAAAACTAGTTCATGCATTTGTTACGTCTAGGCTGGACTATTGTAATTCCCTACTGTCAGGTTGCTCAAATAAGTCCCTTAAGACTCTCCAGCTGATCCAGAATGCTGCAGCGCGTGTTCTCACAAGAACTAAGAAAAGAGATCATATCTCTCCTGTACTAGCTTCTCTGCACTGGCTTCCTGTAAAATACAGGATTGAGTTTAAAATCCTTCTCTTGACCTACAAAGCTCTAAATGGTCTAGCACCATCATATCTAGAAGAGCTCCTAATACCCTATTGTCCCACTAGAGCACTGCGCTCCCAGAATGCAGAGTTACTGGTGGTACCTAGAGTCTCTAAAAGTAGAATGGGAGCCAGAGCCTTCAGTTATCAGGCTCCTCTCCTATGGAACCAGCTCCCAATCTGGGTTCGGGGGGGCAGAAACTGTAATCGCTTTCAAGAATGAACTTAAAACTCTTCTATTTGATAAAGCTTATAGTTAGGGAGTGAGGAGTTGCAGTGTTCACCTAACTGGCCCAACTGCTTCTCTTCATAATTGTTAGATTAATAATACATAACAAAGTAGAGGGAGGCAGGCCAGCCAAGCCCGATCCGGCAGGGGGAGAGCTCTAAGCCCGAAAAAGCTACCTCTCCTTATGACCTGTCTCTCTTAGTTACGCTGTTATAGTTACGCTGTTATAGTTCTAGACTGCCGGGGGGACTTCCTTCCTTTGACACACTGAGCTGCTCTCTCCTCTCCCTCTCTATTACTATTACTATTACTATTTGCGTGTATCCCGTCCCGGAAATGCTAGTTACTAATCCTAGCTTCTGGGGAGTTTCCCCGGAGTCCTTATGTTTTTTTTCCCCCCAGCGTATTTCCTTTGAGAACGTTGGCACCAAGATCCTGGTTCCAGCTGTCGCCGTGGTCCTGCTGCACTCCTTGCTGAGCTCAACGGTGCCCTGCTGCGTCCTGCTGAACCCTGCAGCTTCCTGCTGAACCCTGCAGCTTCCCGCTACATCCAGTCACTGTTCCATTATTAATGTGACTATTATCGCCGCTGTTCATCACACCCCCCAACCGGCCCGTCAGACACCGCCTACCAAGAGCCTGGGTCTGTCCGAGGTTTCTTCCCAAGAGGGAGTTTTTCCTCGCCACTGTCGCACTGCTTGCTCTTGAGGGAATTACTGTAATTGTTGGAATTGTTGGTTGCTTTGTAAATTATAGAGTGTGGTCTAGACCTACTCTATCTGTAAAGTGTCTCGAGATAACCTATGTTATGATTTGATACTATAAATAAAATTGAATTGAATTGAATTGAATTGAATTGAATTGTTCCATCTTTGTTGGGAGTCACACATGCGCAGTAGCTAGGTAAGGACTACTAGCCAGTCAGAAGCAGAGTATGAGGGCGTGCCACACTAGCAGCTAGCCGAGCATTATAACGGTGTGTTACAAAGTGACCCACGTTTGTCTCTGAAGTTGTAGACCGGTGTGGCAGTTCGCTGAGGCGTCGCGTCGCTCGCTGTGGCCGAGCCAACCCCTTTTTATTGCCTTCCCTCAGCCAAACCCCCGGCCCTTCTAGTGCCCTCTTCAGCCGTACGGACGAACGCCAGTTGCCCGTCAGCGGGGTGGATGTTTTGACCTATACTAAAAAGGAGTTGCTTTTGACGCTTCCCTGATTAATTTAGTTTATAGAAACACACACGTTCTCCGTCTAAGGAGAAGCCCTCGCCCGGATCAGGGAACCTGAAGGCGAGACAAGAGGTTAGATATACACTACACCAGACGTCCCCAAAAACACGGGCTCTTATCCCCCTGTTTATGACAAGCACTGCCCGAGGGGATCTTTAAAACCAATGATTTTTCTTTAGTACTCACAGTCTCAGCTGTCCTCCCAGGGTCACCGGAGGTCCCTTCCTTCTCAAGGACGCCCGCCTTGCCCTCCTTGGTCGCCGGACTGAGAGAGGGGGATGCTCAGAGGCTCTGACCAGGCCGCGCGGATAGGGAAATGCACTCCCACTAGGAGATAACAGGAGGTCTGCGTGTCCAAGTCGATCCCCGCCTGGATGTAACTCTCCACGGGCGGTTAAAGAGGAGTCACTCACCCCCGTAAGGGGGGAAACCCCACCTGCTTGAAGCAAGACGATCCCAGAGAAAAATAAGGAACTGGCAAAAGTTGGCTCTCCTAGTCCAAAGTCGGACTCAGGTGATTTTTATTATTTTGTGACAAAAGCAGAAATTAAAAGCAAGTGGACCTCTACAAAATAAAAATAAAAATAAAGATAAAGCCTCCGCTCTAACAGAGGTATTTAAAGCTGCTTCTCTTTTCCTCCTGGCTCTGTGTCTCCCACACTCCTAAGGGTGCAGGCAATCTCCTCTCCGGTGTCCCAGAGGGCAAATAAATCTTCCCCAAAACGCAGCGAAAAGAGCGTCTGGGCTAACTAAGAGAGAAGAGCACTTTTTGTCCTCTGTTTAACAGAGGTATTCGAAGCAGCTTCTCAGAGATAGTCTTTTTTCTTTTTTTCTTTTTCTTTTCCTCCCTTACACTCAGCGAGCGCAAGGGAACCCCTCTCCGGCTGGGAGAGGCATAATGAATCTTCCCCAATGCAACAGAAAGTGCAAGGGTAGATGGAGAAGGCTTCATGGCATCCCGATGCCACGTAAAGCGCTCGGGTAAAAGAGCCCGAAGGGAGCCCAAAAGGGACCCAAAAGGGCTCAAAAGGCACCCAAAAGGCACCCAAAAGAAGGCAGCTACTCATATTTATACACGAAAAAACATTTTACTCCTCCCAAAATTATCAAAAGGGACGTACTATATGTACTTCCCTATCCTTGTAAGGTAATGTAGGAAACACTTCACAAATAATGTTACAGTAATGAACTTCATGAACTCTACAGCTCGTGTGCTGTGTATGGCCACACACGTGCCTTCAAGACGCACACACACACACACAGCTGCATGCACGCATCAAGGCCGCAGCTCCTGCCTGTGCTCTTCTTATCGGTCTAGGTGCTTTCCTACACTCCTACACATTTTCTCAATGAGAGCTCTTTCTGTCATAAAATCCAAAAACAGATCAGTATGTAAGCAAAAGACAGAGTAATACATAAGCAAAAACAGATTAATATATAAGCAAGATATGTTATTTTTTTTTGGGTTTCAACACACACACTAAGCAATGATATAGTTTGCTTTTCAAAACACATCTATTCAAGTGATTATATAGTTATTCTGTTAATACTGACAACGCTATATATGTTGTAAAGCAAGGAATGACATTTTGGGTTTTCATCTGGCCTCGCGGACAACAAAGTAAAGGCTGGACTACAATAGAGCTGTTTGGAGCAGTTTGTGAACAGTGTTTTCTGTTGGAGATGGTAAGTCCCTTTGGGCTGGGCTTTTTCACTTTGTAAACCTATAACGTGCACAAAAAAGATATACTGTATAACACGATAAAGGAAAGGGGAAAAAGCCAAAAAGCATAATATGAGCACTTTAAGTCTGTTTGCTGTTGCTTTTATCAATACACCAACTTTCCCACCTAAGCCCAGATGCTAATCCAGGCACTTGTCAGCTGGCGTCTGCCCTCCTCAGCAGAGCTCCTGCATCTGCAACCAGACCTCTATACTGTTCATCCAGAACGCTGCTGCCTGTCTCTATCCAACCTCTCAAAGTTCTCCCACACCACTAATCTGCTGCGTTCACTACACTGGCTCCTAAGGGGTGTTGAAATTAACCATTGCATCGATGCATCGCCATGTGGACACTGGCGAATCTACATCGATGCGGTGACAGACCATAATCGATTATTGCCTACTGATGTTGCTTGTTGATTTTCTGCTCGCTGCTTTTTTTAGTTGTCATTGCCTTTTGTCTGTTGTCTGCTGTATTCAGACTCTGCTACATTCAGGAAGTGTCTTTTTTTAAGATAAGATACACTAAAAAGGGGAGTTCATATATGTCTGACTGCTTGAATTTATTGATGAAAACCATGCTTAGCAATATATAATAATATTGAGGAGGTGACGCATCTCGATGTATCGAATTGTTGACAGGAAAATTTGTAATCGAATTGAATCACGGCTCCGAATTGCCTCTAAAGCACATGCGTCAAACCCAAGGCCCGCGGGCCAAATCCGGCCCCTCGCAGATTAGGATCCGGCCCGCATATCAATTTACGTTCACAATACATTTTGGCCTAGTTTTTGTCGCTTTTTCTGACGTTGTCATTTTTTTTTGACAATTTGTAACTTTTCCCGACATTTTTGTCACTTTTTTGGACGTTTTTTGGACGCTTTTTCCAACGTTTTTGGGGCGCTTTTTTTCTATGATGGCTGAGGAAGTTTTTCCTGACTTCTTCAGGACTTAATGTCAACCAAACTGTAAGTGAGAAGACTATATGACACATGCAATAAGACAGTCAAAGATAATGGACTTTTTCGATTAAATAAAAGCATGTCAATCAATTAAACATGTCTGGCCCTTGTGATTCTTATTTTCCAGTGTGGCCCTTAGTGAAGTTGAAATTGACACCCCTGCTCTATCGAGTATTGGAAAATGCCTCGTCATTCAATGCCCAATTTCAATACCTAAGGAGTAAATCTCATCAGCGTCAGTGAGCCAATAAGCACGCTAATAATGTTTTGTGATTGGCTGTCTCACGTTACACATGGCAGGGGCAGGCAGGAAAAACTCTACGTCACACACAGAGACGGGGCACACGTAGTAGGAGCTGAAAAAAAAAAATCTAAAGATTTGTGCCGTAATGTGTAATGTGTAATGTGTAACAAATTTTCTTTTTGTTATATAAAATTAGTTTCGAAAAAAAGTATCGCTTAGGAAGCGATATCAAAGTCAATGTATTGGTATTAGTACCGGTAACTAGGGCTGGGCGATAGGGAGAAAATCAGATAACACGACATTATTGACCAAATACCTCGATATCGATATTGCGGCGATATTCTAGGGTTGACTATTGGTGCTTTAACAAAATATCTTCACACTTAGATTTTAGATAAATAATCATCAGTAATGTGGATATAATGACTAATTGGGAAAAGGCAAATAATAGAACAGCTAGAACAGTCTGGTAAGTTCAGAAAAGTACATCGCTTTACTGTAATGCAGCCTTTAAAAGGTCCCATGACATGGTGCTCTTTGGATGCTTTTATATAGACCTTAGTGGTCCCCTAATACTGTATCTGAAGTCTCTTTTATATAGACCTTAGTGGTACCCTAATACTGTATCTGAAGTCTCTTTTATATAGGCCTTAGTGGTCCCCTAATACTGTATCTGAAGTCTCTTTTATATAGACCTTAGTGGTCCCCCTAATACTGTATCTGAAGTCTCTTTTATATAGACCTTAGTGGTCCCCTAATACTGTATCTGAAGTCTCTTTTATATAGGCCTTAGTGGTCCCCTAATACTGTATCTGAAGTCTCTTTTATGTAGACCTTAGTGGTCCCCTAATACTGTATCTGAAGTCTCTTTTATATAGGCCTTAGTGGTCCCCTAATACTGTATCTGAAGTCTCTTTTATGTAGACCTTAGTGGTCCCCTAATACTGTATCTGAAGTCTCTTTTATATAGGCCTTAGTGGTCCCCTAAAACTGTATCTGAAGTCTCTTTTATATAGACCTTAGTGGTCCCCTAATACTGTATCTGAAGTCTCTTTTATATAGACCTCAGTGGTCCCCTAATACTGTATCTGAAGTCTCTTTCCCGAAATTCAGCCTTGGTGCAGAATTACAGCCACTAGAGCCAGTCTCACAATGAGCTTTCCTTAGGATGTGCCATTTTTGTGTCTGTAGCTATTGAGGAGGAGAGAGGGGGGGGGCAAGGTGGAGGTTGGGGGTGTGGCCTTGACCAACTGCCACTTTGCTTGTTTGAAAGCCATGATGTCTCTCTCTCATGGGTGGGCCACATTCTCTGGGCGGGCAAAGCAGAGAAAGGGGAGGTAACCTTGCTCCTTATGACCTCATAAGGAGAAGATTCCAGATCGGCCCATCTGAGCTTTCATTTTCTCAAAGGCAGAGCAGGATACCCAGGGCTCGGTCTACACCTATCGCCATTTCTAGCCACTGGGGGACCGTAGGCAGGCTGGGGGAACGCATATTAATGTTAAAAAAACCTCATAGCATAAGTGAAATTTTCATGCCATGGGACCTTTAAAATCAGGAAAAGACAACACTTATGTCATTTACACGATATTACGATATCCAAAATCTAAGACGATATCTAGTCTCATCTCACGATATCGATATAATATCGCTATATCGCCCAGCCCTACCAGTAACAAATGTTTTTGAACACCTGAGCCCTACACCTGAGTGAATGAGCCACATTGAAGTTTAAATCAATTGCCTGAGTTCAGTTTAACCCGGTAAACTGCCTCCCCCTCTTCCTTTAGCAGAAACTCCATTCAATTTTATGAAGCGCTACTGAAAAATAAGGAAAACAGCTTTAATTCCCACCTCTGTACACACATATTTTTCTTTAGTAATGACTGGTGTTCATTACAGATGAATGACCATGGCAATTGACAGTTGTTTTGCATTTGCCAGCTGAGATACAATTCTCCTAAAGGCAGTCCTCTAAACAAAGACACAGAAACTGCATATATTCAGCTCACACGCGGACACACACACACACACAAACACACACACAATCAGTTTTTTTCCTCAGGTAAATCATGCCATTCTCATCTGGATACAATTGTACCCTGAGTGCCCCCTTTTGGTCATTTTGGTAACTGCCCTTCTGCCTGGTGATATGAAGCTGCTGCAGTTACTGAGGATATGAATGAATACATTATGTATTCATTCATATCCTCATATGCAGTGGATACACAACTGCTCATATATTGTGGAGAAAATATGTGTTAGGCGTATTATTTTGCATATGTTGTCCTTTTGCAAGCGTGTCAAAAACTGGATGCAGAGTTCAGCGTTCCTTGTTATAACAAAAATTAACATAAACAGTGCCAGAACTGGGCCAGCACTCACCAGTACTGAGTACCGGCATTCTGATTTTTGTCCACATGATTACCCTTACTTTTAATTGTTGTTTAGAGTATGAATATGCTAATATTATACCAACATAGGCTGTATATCATGATTTATTGGGGGGGGGTGGGGGGGGGTGAAACAAGCAAATCTAATTCTAAATTCAGAGATCCAGCACCCCCATTTAGCCTGTATGTATTAATAGTCATGCAACTGCTGAGTTAGGGTACTGGCACTTTTTTGGGGGGTCCCATTTAGGCACTGAACATAACCACACTTTGAAGGCCACTTGATAATTCAGAATCAGTGAAAACAAAACCTGTCTAGCAACATATTTGCTTGGTCTGGACGAACTCACATCCGCTGCAGACGTTTTACGTTTTAAGAACATGTCAAAGGGTCACAGATTTTCGGCACAGTGTGCCAAACCAAGTTAAATGTCAGAAAGAGCGTTTATAAACGCTCTTTCTGACATAAAGTAAGACTTAAAATAAGAACTTCCATGGAAGTTGTTATTTTGTCCCATCGCCCTAAAGTTACAATGTACTGTTTTGGAGGGTCAGATGTTCACTGTATGGTCCCAGCGCACCCGTCTTGTCTTCCTCAGAAATGGCAGGCTGACGCACCGGTTGGCAAATGGTCCGCTTTTTCACAGCGCTCAATGAAGCCCAGAGTTCCTACTTACCGAGCTGTGACGTGGGCGGGAGGAGGCGTCCGCCGCGCGCTTAAATACACGGGCTCCACTCCGGAGTTGAGACAGAAACACACAGCAGAGCAACCAGTAGCATCTCCACTGACTAAAGACCGCTCCACCGCCTTTTACGCGAAACCGTTTCCAGAGTCGGAAAAAGCAGTCCACGCACTCAGGTGTAATCATGATTAAGAAAATGTCGCCGTCCGAAAGCGAGTTTGACATCCCAGCCAAGAACTGCTACAGGATGGTGATACTGGGATCCACCAAAGTTGGGAAAACGGCCATCGTGTCCCGTTTCCTGAACGGGAGGTTCGAAGAGCAGTACACGCCGACCATCGAGGACTTTCACAGGAAACTGTACAGCATAAAGGGAGACGTTTACCAGCTGGACATACTGGATACATCAGGGAACCACCCGTTCCCCGCCATGAGGAGGCTATCCATACTGACAGGTACTTATCCGCATATGTGTGCATTTCTGTTATTGCATGCAGAATAGTTATATAGAATTAGAAATCAATAATGGTCGTGCAAAAATAAGATGCATTTTATATATGTTGCAAACATGAGATCAATGTGCGCCTCCTGAGCGCATGGATGCAGCAGGGTGCACTGGTGCGCCTTAGGGTTAGAAAACACACATGTTGCAACTCTTTGCATGTTGTCGAAAAAGCACGGCAGAAAGTTAACCAAAGGCATCCTTCTCTCCCTTCAGGTGACGTGTTCATTCTCGTCTTCAGTCTGGATAACCGAGACTCCTTCCAGGAGGTGCAGCGGCTCAAGCGGCAGATATTCGAGACCAAGTCGTGCCTGAAGAACAAAATCAAGGAGAACATCGACGTGCCTCTGGTCATCTGCGGGAACAAGGGCGACCGAGAGTTTTACCGCGAGGTGCAGCAGGAGGAGATCGAGCAGCTGGTGGCCGGGGACGAGAAGTGCGCGTACTTCGAGATCTCCGCCAAGCGCAACGAGAACGTCGATAAGATGTTCCAGACTCTGTTTACCTTGGCCAAACTGCCTCACGAAATGAGCCCCGACCTTCACCGGAAAGTGTCCGTGCAGTACTGCGACATGCTGCACAGAAAGTCCATGAAAAGCAAGAAGATGAAGGACATCGGAGAGGCGTACGGCATGGTGAACCCGTGCGCGCGGAGACCCAGCGTGCACAGCGACCTCATGTACATTAAGGAGAAGGCGATAGGAGGCGGCCAGAGCAAAGACAAAGAGAGATGTGTGATCAGTTAAGGAGACTGGAAGGCACACTCAACTCGAATATTTTGGAAGAAGATGCAGGTGCGTCAGCTTGGGGACGCGACCTGTGCGGCCGTGTGCGCTCAAACTGACACGGGAGGTGTGGAGTGGAGACGCCGGGGCCGCCACCGCCGCCGCCGCGCGCTCTGGCGCCGTCTCCAATGACACTGCTGGACACGCGAGTCCGCTTGAACAGCTAAAAAAAAAAATATTGCCCACTAGACATTTGAGAATGTTTGCTTGTTCTGTTCATCAGAGCTCAATGTGTGGCGTAGCTTTATACTTTGTGAGACTCGTGCATCGGTGCGTAAAATGTGTTTTGTGAAATCATGCCGTCTGCACATGCATCACACAGAGGGGAGGAAAGAGACTCTAAGGCTCAGGGGCTGGAATTAACGTTTACATCGTATCCTATATTTTATAATGGCTACTTGAATGTTTCGTTGCAATCTGAAATTTTTTTTATTCTGAATGTACAGTATATTTATTGTCAATGTCAATTTTTGCAAAGAAGTTGTAATATAATAAAAAAAAAAACATCAACTAAAACTTGTTTTGCATTGTTTCTCATTCCTTCTATCCTAACTTTTAAACTCTATAGTGTTTACACACAGACCCACAACCCCCTGCTATTAATTTAATTGTAACCAAAAGCCCCAAGCACTGAACACACACACACACACACACACACACACACACACACACACACACACACACACACACACACACACACACACACACACACACTGCTGCCAGGTTCTAACCCCTTAGGCACCCTGCTTTGTGCACTTCTGCAGAATAAGCATCAGTGGGCCAAATAATAGACATCTCTCAGCATCCAGAAATGTGTGTCTCATTGCTGTGAAACGGATGCAAAAGTCTCAAATGTCCAGCAATACTGGAGAATATGAGTGCAAAGTGCAAAATCCACAAACATCCTGAGATCAGACCAGCGCACTACAGACCGGGTGCACCCGGATCCAAACAGTAATAACATTCATCAAATAAAGAAAATACAGCACAGGGGAAACTGGCTTAGACCATCTGAGAAAGCAGGCCTATGGTTGTTTGGACAGGGTCCAATGTTTGACAAATAATAAACCATTTTATGAAACCATAATATTGGTATCATAATTGGTTAGACATCCGATCTGTTTGCACCACTGTGACTCCACATTTAGTAAAAACGTGATGAGCCGTAGCATGACTTGGCACATTAGGCCTCTTTATCCACGAGTCCACGCCTCAGGCTGTACAAGATGAAAACAAACATACAGTAGGCTGGAGAATTATTACCCCCCTGCAGCTCCAAACGCAACACACAGTTTGTTGTCAATGTGGTTTTAATTGTACAGTATTTGCACCACGTTATTCCCCCACGTTATTTCCCCCCCTCCACCGTCCGAGATGAACCAGAAACACACTGTCCAGTTCTTTCGCTCTCTCGCACTGTGTGACGTACCAGCTCGACGCTATCAGCAATAATCCTGTATACTGTATTCTGTTCACACACACACGCACACACACACACACAGAGAACATTCTCCTGCGTGTGTGAGAAAGTGTGTAAGGACTCAGGGACACACAGCGGTGTACTGTGACACTGCCCTCCAACTAATCAGTAACAAGATGTGCTCTACTCCTTGGTGCATTCATTATAAAAAAAAATAATAATAAAAATACATCATTATGGTGTTTATTCTTATGCATCGTCTCTGTTAGCTGAAAGTTTTTTCTCCTTAAGAAACCTGTGTGTTGATCCCTTAGCTCAGGGCCACTCCAAAGAAATAGAAAAATTACATTTAATAAGATCACGGTGTCCAAGGTTTACACACAGCAATTCATTGTCAACCAGTCAGAGCCATCACCATCTCAAGTGGCAAAAGAGTCAACATGTGTATCAGCAGCGTCACAGGGGATAGAGGAAGGCCAGCGTCGCAGTGTCAATAAGTACAGGGTGTAAAGTACAGTAGCAGAGGATGTAAAGGATGTGGAGTATGGGTTACAGTGCAGGAATTCTTCCATGGAATGTCTCAGCAAATACTGTATCTGAAAATGTTTCAATCGTAATGTCTCTGGCGCAGTTGAAGGATGGCCTGACAAAGTCTCTGCTAGATAACGCAGCGTTGGGAAAGTTCCCTTTCTACATGAACTAGTTCAAAGTTCAGTTCACACATTTTAAAATGAACTAGTTCAGATCATAGTTCATACTTCAAAATTTTGAACTAAGTAAACAGTTCCAAAAGTGAACTAGTTCATAGTTCTTTTTTTTCCATATGTTGCTGCGAGCTATTATTTTTTATCAGTTTTAACACTGAAGCTATGCGTCAGATTTCATCTTCATATCCAATCAGTTCAACGTGCCATTTCAGGTTTGCTGTGGATGGGACTGAAGTGATTTTCTTTTTGAAAGCCGGTGGGCAAAGTTTGCACAGAAATATACGATATTTCCCATCCTCACCGACCTTGCCATAAAACTCGTTTAAATGATCATACGTCGCCTCCACGCTGCTTTTTGTTTTGATGACCCATGCGGCGGTGCTACACTGGTGGCTGGTGTTGCCAGATTGGGTGTTTTTTCCGCTACATATTAAGGCCTGTTTACGGTGTGTTTTAGCCGTGTTTTGGCCTGGAAGGCTCTATAGAAATCTGGCACGCCTTAAGAATACCTTAAAAACTAAAATGTGTATAAAATCTTTAAAACCAGCATATATTACTGTGGAGCTTGGGGTGGCTAGTTTAAACCGTGTAAGTAAAAAGTATACGAGATAAAACAGTTAATTCGTGCATACTTTGTAACATATGAACATGAACAAAAATGCATTTTACGCCTCACTTACACACCTACACATTTTTGCTTTAATGGACCCCCCTCTATTCTTTCAGCGGTAGCATGTTTACAAGTCTCTTTACATTTTCAGCAAGTATTTGTATTTTTGCTTGTGAACCCCACCCCCCCATCCTTGAAATCAAAATTACGCCCCTGAATACATACATTATGATGCTGTCAAAACTGGCCAGAAATGATGTTTGAATATTCGTTTGAAAACACCCCACAGAGGTTTGAATATACTGTACATTACATATACAATACCTGTCTATACTGTACCAGGAGACACTTTGATTTTCACTGCTCAAACCTCTGTGACCTCCACCTGTGAGAAATATAATGAAGAGCCATCGTTAAATATTTCCAGCTGCTCGCAGTTTAATCAAATGCCAACGATCAGTCTCACGTACGTCATCAAAGGCGCACGGGGTGAGAGAATGGAGATGTAATTGCTATATCGGGGAGTAATGACACAGTAAAGATCCGTAGGATCCTGCTTATGCAACGCGGTGTCGTAACTGACTCTCAAAAGCGCGTTACAGCGAGGCTGGGACCATCAGGAAGTTAGCCAGGGAGGTGAGACGGCTTTACGCACGCAGCCGTGTTGTCACAGTTATTCTGGGAGACACAGAAGCAGAGACGAGATGCCACGCTGTCACCTGGCAATCTCAGGAGAGTCATATCTCAGATTTATCTATCAGCAGTGCTCTGTGCTTCCTTTACCCTAGGTGTTCTCCCTTTCCGGCAACTGATCTAGTGGACTGTTTTTCTCTGAACAGTCCGGTCTGGGTTTTCACTTGTATTGCATTATTTGCCCCATATTTTTGTTTTGTCTGGTTATGAGGTGGTGTTACTTCATGCCTTATTCATTGCACTTTGTATCGTCCATCATGCTGAGAGTTACAGGTCATACTCTGCTGTTTGCAGACATAACAGCATGACGCTGACATGTGGAGGGATGAGTAACCAGCTTGTTTTTTTTCATAACAAATGTGGAACTGGGTCATGTCTACAAAATGATAGCCATGCTCTACTTATAGCACCGTTTTATAGCTCAATTTACCAGAATAAAGTCAATAGTTCTGTATTTTATTCAAACCTGCAATAATTAAGCCCGTTCGAGATGAGCCAGGCCGCCCAATGCATGCCGGTTAGATTTGGGATCCCGTGTCGATCCGACGCCATGCACACGTGGGCAATGATAACCAACAGGTTCTCGCTCCCATCTCGTAAAATACGGACGCTTGGTCAGGTGCCTTTGTTGTTGTTATTGACGCTAAAAGTCTCCCATAGCGTCATATAACGCGCTTCAACTAAACACGCTTGGTTGGGACTATTGGCGTCCCTTTTGACGCAGTTATGTTAAGGAAAAGGTCCGTGATTCGCAGGAACCGGACGGTTGGGTTTAGGAAAACATTGTGGGTGGGCTTACGTTTCCGTGACACGCAGGAATCGGATGGTTGGGTTTAGGAAAAGGTTGTGGGTGGGCTTACGTTTCCGTGACACGCGGGAATAACGGGGCGGTTAAAGAAGAAAGCGACTTTAAGAAACGGTGACAAGCGGGACACAAACCCCCGGTCTCCTGGGTGAAAGTCCTGTGTTTGACCCATCCACCACCCCAACCAAAGTCCCTACGCGGAATTTCGGCCTTACGTACTACTCGCTAAACCCTGTGTAGTTGCCTGCTCACCCCGGTACGTTCTACAAACGCGCTGAAGGATGCCTTTTTCGTCGCTTCAGACGCTGACAGCCACTGTCCAAACGTCCGTATTTTACGAGTTCCGAGTGAGAATGGGTTGCGATAACCTCACGAGATCGAGGCGGCCGCAGTTTTTAGAGGCAGGCGCCTCAGTTGCTCAAACGTTGCTGATTGTTGTTTTAGATTTCGATTGATATTTGTCTGATTTGAAGATGTGTTCTGTTACCAGAACACGTGCCGTGTGGCTTATAATGACGTTTAGTCGTCAGAGAGACTAAATCCGTTCAGATTACAGATCATCTACAGTCTGCTGTCCATTAACGACAGCAACAGATCGCATGTAGAGCATATTAACAGCTACTCTGTCAGAATCAAAACAATTGGAGAGTACATAAAGCTGATGTACGGGTCTGATAACATTTGAATAAATCAGAATCGGACCTAACAGGATGTGAGTGTTTCTGTGACTTCCTGTTCAGACTGAAGGCTGAGATTGCTAAAGCGCACGATAAATCAAGCGTTAAAAAACAAGTAAAGCAACATCTAAGGGCCCCAAGCCTGTAACCATATTTGGAAACAACTTTTGAAATTTTTATGTATAGGAATATTCACATGTATACAAAGAAGTGGTAAGATTGAACTTTTTCTATATTCAGCGCTTATGTATTTAGTGTAATATTTATAAGAGTATATAAAGAAGGAATATGTATAGTTATATCTGCAAGAAAGAATAATGCTAGTTCTACTGCTTTTGTTTTAATATCATGTGGTTGTTTTGTCTGAAAATGTCTTATTGTTTGTTGTAATGTTTGATGTTTTGTGTGGACCCCAGGAAGAGTAGCTGATGAGGAAAGAAAAACATTGCATAAGACAGGTGGATGTTAAGGTCCAGACACACAAAGCTGAGGTCAGTGACTCGAATCTGTTCGGTGTGTTCCGAGGGGCCGTCGGCCTTCATTTTGTCCGATTTGACATGTATAATCGGCGGGGTGGGCACTGCCGGCAGTTGGACTCAAATGACCCATCTGATTGGTTGAGAGGAGAGGAATGAGCATGACTAGCGTCTCTCAAAATCTGACAAAAATCTTTTAAACTGACCTTTGTCGATCGGAAATGAAGACAGATTCAGCAACTGCACGGCCTATTTCTCGCTTAAAATGTTTTCAGAAACACGTTTCGGTGAACTATTTTAGTACAATATGAGATCGTATTCTGAACAAGCCGCCATAACAGTCTGGCTTTGAAGTTCCGGAGAAACCAGACCCACGTGACGCGTTCGTCCAATCAGCTGCCGGTTTTCATTTTTTTGATTTGATTAGTGCTGTTATGGAGACGTATTACGTAATTAAAATTGAAAAAACTTGGGTCTGATTTCAGTGACAACAATAGTGACATCACTATCCAGCATTTTCCTATTCATTAGCAACCTCCACAAATTAAATCTTCTAGCAGACGGGTCAACTGGAAAACTTTACAACCCTTATTTGTCACTGAGACATAATTAAATAAAAACAAATCCAGAATGTTCAGTAACCTTGGAGCCCTCTGTGTTATGAGTCATCTTAGCAACGAGTAGCTGTAAATGTACCAGCAGCTTTGTAAGAAATGAGCATTTTAGTCATCTCGTCCTTCTTATATTTGAAGATTTTGTAGTGGAGGAAGAAGAGACCTTTATGTTTTGGTCCGACAGCCTGTGGACTCTTATATTACACAACACAAGGCTGATTGTGGTTACCCTAAACTGTCACCTCTTACACAAAATGATTGACTGATACAGGGAAGATGAGTAGCCCAGTGTCTGGCAGTATCAGTCTTAATCTGTAATGTATTTATGTTTCAGCAGAGCACCACAGCAGGCTCAGACATGGCTCAGACACGCTGAGATCAAACTGATAGGACAGGCCCCTATAACACAGTGACTTACGCCAGTGTTGTATAAAGTACTAGAAAGCAATACTTGAGTAAAAGTACAAGTATCGTACTAGAAAAAGACTTTGGTAGAAGTGAAAGTTACCTTTCAGAATATTAAAAGTCTTAAAGAATCTGATATATACTGTACTTAAGTATCAAAAGTAATTTTCTGATATTTTACTGTATTTGAAGTAAAAAAAACGTTTTTTTTTTTTGTTTTTTAAAAAGCAAGCGGTTAGAACTTTTATTGTGAACTTTATTGTGGCTTTCTTATAGTAAAGCATAAAGCATATTCAGGGTTCCCATATCTTCTCAATCTCACTCATCAAATCATAATGACATTCTTTTCTAGGACTTTTCAGGCACAATTCTCTTAAGTTCAAAGAACAAACAGCATATTTTTAGAGCTGACATCAATGTACAGAAACATTTCTTGCAAATACGGCCACGGGTGTATGACGTTATCTTCACCACTACCCTGTTCACAGAGTTCACCACTATCGTCGGGGTGGTCGTCTACGATAACGGGATGTCCTCCAGTAGGTGCTCGTGCTTCCATGGCGGTTTCAGTTGTGCGTCCTCCTCCTCCTTTAGCGACAAACAAGCGCTGAAAGAGAGCACGCGGCGTGCGGAGCGTGCGTAATGCAATCTAGGAGCAGTGATTCGCCAAACCTCCCTTTTTGCAGTCGCACACATTTCTTCTAATTTTATTTAGTAACGAGTAACGAAGATGCTTAGTGGAAATATAACGGAGTAAAAGTATACATTTTATCTAGGAAATGTAGTGGAGTAAAAGTGAAAGTTGACATAAATTTAAATAGCGAAGTGCAGATACGTGAAATTTCTACTTAAGTACAGTAACAAAGTATTTGTACTCCGTTACATTACGACACTGCATAACGCCAGTTTATTAGGTCCATCTTCTGTAGCTAATACTCCTGCCGTTTGAGACAACAGAACAGAGTCCGCATAAAGAAAATCCGCACCCTTATGGTTTAAATCCGATGCTAACGTCCTACACCAATGCAGGAAGCAATTTACCCATTGTGTAGCGAAGCTAAAAGAAAGGATGTAGTTATCAGCACCAGATCATTCGATAGTGTTTTAGTTACCTAAACCTTTACCATGCCTTAACAGTAGTTAATTTGTCCTCAACCCTAACTAGAATGTAGAGTTGCCATGTAAAAAAGTACTACAGAAAGTGAGACATTTGTAAGTGTTGGTGTTGGCCACAAAGAAATCAGTGTCACTGAACATATTGGTTTTGCAGAATCATCTAATATCACCAGTTCTGTCAGGCAATCTCATTTTGTGGTGCGGTTCAATCAGAGGTGTTTCTGGTATTTTCTTTACCCTCTCTCCATATTCTTTTCTCCATTCTGCATTTTACCTAGCAAGTAAAGACAATGCCAACATAATACTCTTACGATGCATATCGGAGGCTTTAAAAGGTCCCATGGCATGAAAATTTCACTTTATGAGTTTTTTTTAACATTAATGTGCGTTCCCCTAGCCTGCCTCTGGTCCCCCTGTGGCTAGAAATGGCGATAGGTGCAAACCGAGCCCTGGATATCCTGCTCTGCCTTTGAGAAAATGAAAGCTCAGATGGGCCGATCTGGAATCTTCTCCTTATGAGGTCATAAGGAGCAAGGTTACCTCCCCTTTCTCTGCTTTGCCCGCCCAGAGAATTTGGCCCACCCATGATAGAGAGACATCATGGCTTTCAAACAAGCAAAGTGGCAGTTGGTCAAGGCCACACCCCCACCCTCCACCTTCCCCCCCCCTCTCCTCCTCAGTAGCTACAGACAAGGAAAGCTCATTGTGGGACTGGCTCTAATGGCTGTAATTCTGCACCAAGGCTGAATTTCGGGAAAGAGACTTCAGATACAGTATTAGGGGACCACTAAGGTCTATATAAAAGAGACTTCAGATACAGTATTAGGGGACCACTAAGGCCTATATAAAAGCATTCAAAGAGCACCATGTCATGGGACCTTTAAAAAAATAAATTTAGACTTGATTTAGTCTTGTAGAGTAAATGAGCGACTGCAGTATAGCAATTCTAGTCACGCGAAAAATGTAAGGTCCCATTTTGTAAAAAGTGATATCTCCATGTCTTTTTTCATTATAAAGAAGGTTGAGGTGCTATATAAATACTGTGAAAGTATCAAAAGGCTCAATCCACAGAGAAATGCACACAGCCTGTATTGAAACGGTGCCTTTAAACAAGCCGTCAGGACTTCCATACGCTTGTGATATCACAACTCTCCTGTACATTAGTGTTGCTACCGTGCCGTTACGTTACAGTCATTCCCCGGCTGCAATGAAGGTGCAGAGATTAAGTGAATGCAGATGCGCAAGACCCAAAAAGGCTGACCAATCAGAGCAGAACGCATTTTTTCCAGGAGGGGTGCTTAAAGAGACAGCCGCTTAAACGGAACGTTTCAGACAAAGGATGAATACAGGTATATTCAGACAGACAGCATAAGAAAAATAATGTGTTTTTATAACATTTAAGCATGTAAACATGTTCTAGTTGAAACCACAAATATGTATGAACCTGAAAATGAGCATGATAAGGGAGGTCTAACCTGCAAACAAATGTGATAATCATTTTAATAATATTTTTGGGAAAAAATTGGGGATATTGTGATGGATATTATTTTACAATTTTTTGTCATTTCATAGACTATAGTGATTAATCAAGCTGGATTAATTGATAATAAAAACCGAGGCTAGGAATACAATTAAATATCCTATTAGAGACTAAACTTGTTTGTGTACAAATCCATGCCTAAAAGGTAGTAGGTTTTTCATGCATATTGTAAAAAATAATGTGTCCATCCAAAACAGATGCCGTTTTTAAACAGTTTACCAGGAACTCATAAAATCTCCACATCCATCAATTTTTGTATTGATTCAGAGTTGAATGCAACAGTTTTAATGACTTTGCATCAAACTTCTCATGCTCAATACGTCAGCGATGCTCTCCAGAGCAGATTGAACCTTGCACCTCTAAAGCAGTGGTCAGTAGTTAGTATTACCTCCCAGGTTAAACTGCAAACAGGAAGTGCGTCAATGCCACCCTGTTAAGTCATGTATAAGCATCGGAACTGAATGCACGCAATCATCTTAGGGCCAGTTACATCCTTACCAGATTCAACTTAGACTTTGATGCACGTGAGCCTGTTTCGTGGATGTGAATGTTGAATGGTGTACACCAAACATGGCTACTGTTTGATTGGTTGCATGCCAGCAGCAGCCACCCACATCCTCCTCCGGATACAGCCGCACATGACCAAGTGGACTTTAGTTAGGATGTAAGCGAGCCACAGGAAGTCATTTAGTTAAAAGGGTGTTTCTTAAGCTATCTTAGTTATATATTTGGCCAAATGAATTATCTCTTTCCCTCACAGAGACACACCTCAACACAGTAGTACAAAACACACAACAGCACATGTACACACGTGAACAATTGCTCACAAATCTAATATTAGTGCAGCTGTGCTGTCTGTCGATGTTGTATGTCTGTGTGTGTGTGTGTGAGAGGACTTCTGCATGTTTGTCTCAGTCCAGATTTGTGACAATGTCAGGCATCTAAATGCTGCTGCTGATACAGTACATAGATGGCTTTTTGGCTGGTTTAATTTGAGGCCGATTGAGAATCTAAAGGCCAGTCAGCATGAGATCGGGACGCTGCGTTTGGTGCCTCACATGGTCTCGTTAAGAGTCTTCTCATAGCACTTATCAGATCGAATGAAACTAGTGGAATTGTTGTGTCTAGACTTACATCCTATGACAAAAGTAATAGTAATTGAATCAAGTCTAAAAGGAATGGGCCAAGATATCCGATCCAGACATAAGACACAACTCTGCTTTTACTGCTTATTCGTGTCTGATAGGGTTTCTCCACAACATCTCTACAATTTCATCTAGTTAAAATTCTCAGGGCATGATAATGTCACTTTATGAGGTTTTTTTAACGTTGATATCCATTCCCCCAGCCTGCCTATGCTCCCCCAGTGGCTAGAAATGGCGATAGGTGTAAACCGAGCCCTGGGTATCCTGCTCTGCCTTTGAGAAAATGAAAGCTCAGATGGGCCGATCTGGAATCTTTCTCCTTATAAAAGGTTATAAGGAGCAAGGTAACCTCCCCTTTCCAGATAATTTGGCCCACCCATGAGAGAGAGACATCATTGCTGTCAAACAAGCAAAGTGGCAGTTGGTCAAGGCCTCTGTGGTTGTGAAGTCTTTTGAACGCCTTGTTCTGGCTCACCTCAAAACCCTCACCAACCCACTTCTGGACCCCCTGTGTTCGCCGACAACGCTGTCAACATGGCTCTTCATTTCATCCTCCAACACCTGGACTCCTCAGTAACCTATGCCAGGTACCGTTTGTGGACTTTAGCTCTGCCTTGAACACTATCCTCCCTGCTCTGCTACAGGACAAGCTGACCCAGCTGCATGTGCCTGACTCCACCTGCAGGTGGATCACAGACTTCCTAATCTGACAGGAAGCAGCGTGTGTAGCTGGGGAAATACGTCTCTGACTCTCTAACCATCAGCAACGGTTCCCCTCAAGGATGCATCCTTTCCCCTTCTGCTCTTCTACCTGTAGACAAAGAGCTGCACCTCCGGTCACCAGCCTGTCAAGCTCCTGAAGTTTGCAGACGACACCACCCTCACTGGACTCATCTCTGGTGGGCATAAGTCCGCCTACAGGCGGGAGATTGACCACCTGGTGACCTGGTGCAGTCAGACCAACCTGGAGCTAAACGCTCTGAAGACAGTGGAGACGGACGCAGCCGTACCCACCCTACTCACCCTGGGGGACTCCACAGCAACACTGGAGTCTAGTACAGGTCATGTAAACAGCACCAACACAGGCAGAACTGATTAGTGAATTGGGAACAGGTGTGTGGATGGGTGTGGCAGTCAGCCGATTGTGACACAACATGTTGCACACAGTTTATCCTGGTTGTGTAGCTTAGCCAGAGTGCAAAAATAGGCAGGCAGACTTCTTGAATTCCAAACAGTGCAGATTTATTTGCAGGGATTTGTGTAAAAATGTTTGAAAAAAACTTGATAAAGCTTGTGTTTATATCAGCACTGCTCTTACCTTCTCTTCGTACAACTAAACACTCAAATCTTTCCTAAGCACATGTTTGTATCAGCACAGCTTCCCTCTACCTAAGCGACAACATGACACTGCCTTTATAGGGCTCTCAATCAGCCATGGACTGTCTACCAAATATTTCTACCAAAATCTGGACAAGGCTAGACACAGTGTGCACTTAATTTTACACAAATAAAGAAAACCTTATGTGGGACGTAACTCATATTTTACCCTTCAAATTCACTAACCCAGTAGTTCCCAACCTTTTTTCCTTGGCGCCCCCCCTACTTATGTCTAAGAAAAGCCCGCAGGATTGCACCCAAATTAAATTAAGGGTGTAATACAATTCCAGTATTCACCAGTAATATTATAAGTTAACTGTGAGTAAATATTAAATTAATACACGGTTAATGCTTACGCATTGATTCAAGCAGCAATTCTCTCCCACACCAACTCTCTCTCTTTTGCAGCAGCAGTCGCTGTCTTGCTTTTTTAACGAAATGCATGTTCAGACTCGCTGTATGTGCGCATGAGTATTTCCGCCAACCAGTTTGTTTGTGGTTGTTACCATGGTGAATCGTAGAATCAGGGCTCCATTCATGCTGCCTTTTGATTGTGGTGGTGCACATAGATCTATGGTGGTGCAAGCGCGTGAACATACTCCCGAGTTGATTGAACCAACTCAAATCAGCTGTTCTGGAACCGAAAACTCGGAGTTGGTTCAATCAACTCGGAGTATGTTCACTCAGGGTTACGCGCGTGCACAAAAGGCAGTATGAATGAAGCCATGATTCTACGATTCACCATGGTAACAACCACAAACAAACGGGTCGGCGGAAATACTCATGCGCACAAACAGCGAGTTTGAACCATAGATATTAACAGTCTATGGTTTGAACATGTATTTCGTTAAAAAAAGCAAGACAGCGGCTGCTGCTGCAACAGAGAGAGAATTGGTGTGGGAGAAAATTAATGCGTACGCATTAACAGTGTATTAATTTCATATTTATTCACTGTTAACTTTACTGGTGAAAACTGGAAATGTAGGCTACACCTATAATTTTATTCAGGTGCAATCCTGCGGGCGAAAAAGTAAACTAGGCTATACTATTCCCATTCTGAGGCTGCAGGACCATGATCATTAACAGAATTATAAGTATAATCATTTATTTCTTTTTAATGGCTCTCACTGGTTTGTGTCCAGGGAACACGTTTAAAAAGACGTTTCAGAGCGATCACACTTTTCTGACGGCTCTGCATACAGTGGCTTTACTATTACAGTATGATCCGCTGCTGTTATAAAGAAAACTGCCGTTTGCAAAAAACGTAATGCGACACAAAGAATCTGCTGGGATGTTAAAGCCTGTCCACGATGTTGAACTAGTGTAAGGATAAGGTATCCTATCTAATAGACTGTGATAAAAAAAATACCTCTCAAATCGGTTATGTGGAAATGAAAAAAACATCTCGTATATTCAGGGACTCAATATCATCTCCCGACGTAAACTCTCTCTGAATTAATACAGCTTTTTCATCAACGGGATCGTCGACAAAAGGACATGACATGTTTGAGAAAAAAAACATTTTAGTCTGCCTAACATAAACCAATAGGCTACGTTTTTTTTATTCATGCAGATAAAACTGCATTAAAATGCGCCTGATACAGACTGAATGAATAATGAGGAAATGAGTTTCCCCTCCCTCTGAGAGGGAGGAGAATGAGAGAAACTTGAGTTTTTTTCCCCGTTTCTCTCAGTCTCAGAGAGAAACTCGAGGTTTCTTGAAGAAAACCTGCTCCCGACCAGGTTAGGTTCACAGACTCAGTTACCATAGTAACTGACTCCGAGGTTAAGTTACCTCTCTTTCTGGAACGGAAAACCCAGAGTTTCCCTCATCTCAGGGTTAACAAACTCAGAGTTTTCACTAAACCTGCTTTCTGGAACGGGCCTCAGGTGTGTGAAAACATGGAGGCCACAATAACAAAAGATTTGCTGCTGTTTTCTTATGCGAGCATAGAAAAAGCATGTGGACAGGTGTTTGTGCAGGACAACCAATGGGAAAGGACACAGATAAGGTGTTTTTTTTTATACATGGGCCTATTTCTGAATAATTTGAAACATGTTATGTCTGTGTATGTTTCTTGGCAGAGGCATTTTTCCACAATAAACAGTTTTTTGTCATTGAAATATGTTCAGTAAACCAAAGTCGCCTACATCAAACATCAGTTGTCAACAACGCATCACCAACGGGGAAACTCAGTTAGCAAAATCCAGCCCCAGTTTCCCACCTCTGATTCCCACAGGAAGAGACGTGAATGGTGATGTTTTCACTGGGAAATTTTTTTCCGATGTCCATGAACGCACAGAAATACACCATGCTGCTGGGCGCCCCCCGCCCCATTTCTGCATGTTTGACCAAACAAAGGAACAAAGAAAAGTGAATTATGAAGAACCAAACAATTCACTGTTCAATCTGCAACATAATAAATCTAACTGAAACTAAACAGTGGTTGTATGTGAAATGAATACCATATAAAAATAACTAGAGCAGTGTGTAATATAAATATGGACAAACAAGCACAAGTGACAAGTGTGACAAGAGTGCATCACCCACTTTGTCGTTCAACCCGGAAACTGTAGCAAAAACGGTGCACACTGTTTTGAAATTGAACGTAACTCCTGTTCAGGGCACTTGAAGAAAAAAAAAATCTTTGGATCAACAGGAATCCCACAAATCTTTTGGATTCAAAATGGCATTTTTCGCTGAAAGGTGACAATTTTGCACCTTTGAAATTAATAATTGATTTTCTTTTGTATTGTGTTTAATTGGTATGTTGATGTTGTCTAATGTCAAGATTTGATCATGTGATAACAAGATAGGATATACAGTAGCTATATAGGGGGGTGGGTGTGTGCGTGTTTCATAACTAGTAATAGCGTGAACTGGGGCCCGTCATAATAGCGTGCACTGGGGCCTGCCATAACATAACGCCACCACCTGCAGGTGTAGTAAGAACTGTCTATCACTCTGGTGGTCATCAGGCAGAAATGTCTCGAAGAAGTTCTGTCTGTTCCTGCAGAATATCTAGCTGCAGCTGTAGTTAGTTGTTGGATCAAGAGCAGCAGAGCAGCAGCCATCCGACAATTGGGGCTTGTTTGACGAGGGGCATTTCATAATAAAACACATGATTTGTGCGTCTTGCGTGAGAGGATAATCTGCTCCTACAAAGGCTTTAGATGGAGCAGACAAGATGCAGGAGTGACGATTCGATTACGGATGACATAAGGGGCTTTTATCAAAGATCCTTCTGATGTGTGTGTGTGTGTGTGTGTGTGTGGGGGAGAGGGCCGATGCACTGACGCACAACATCTCTCAAACAGAAACAATATGACAGGCGTCTTCCTCCCATGTAAACATGCCTGGTCTGGTGAAAGATTTGATGTACCACGTGGTGGGCGATGGAACAAGGGTTTGAAGGGCTTAATTGCCTTGTTGTGGTGCATGTTGCTGTGTCACTCTGCAGCTCTGTTAATGCTTATTGGTTTTTTTTTTGGGAGATCATGGTCTCCATATTAGAGCTATTACTTATTCCACAACGAGACAGTGTCCTCCATCTCAAAGAGCGCTGCTTTGACAAAAATTATATTGATGATGATGATGATGATGATGATGGTGGTGCTGGTGGTGGTGATGATGATGATGATGATCAAGATGATGATGATGAATTGAAAATATATTGTGTGTATGCATGATAATTACAAAAAAACAGTCCGTGCTTAGCAGAATGATTACACGTCCATGGACTGGAACATTTTGAGGGATGCAGCTCTGGTTATTATTATCAGCGTAAAATGATTTTTTAGGAAAAAGATTTAAAAATAAACTCTTCAACTGCATGTTTTTCAGTTTAGGCTGTTTTTTGTTGTTGTTGTTTTTTTAAAGCAAAGAACTGAAGTACATGTTCTTTTTTTTTTCCAGCGGTGATCCAGAAAGAAAGTCTGACTGACTGTTCTTCTGTTTGCTTGTGTCGGAGATCTGTTAACATTGTGAGTTTTAAATATGAGGAAAAATACACGGAAAGTTCTGCGGAGAGTTGCCGTCAGCTGACACAGGAACGGATGCCTGCAGATGTTCATCACAGCACAATATTTAATTAATTGTATATATTTGTACATATTGTGCAACATGATACAGTATACACATGATATGCCAACATTGTTGATGTACTAGAGATGATTTTGGTGTATATCTATCTATCTATCTATCTATCTTAGAATATTTTTCACCCTGCTCCTCTGGACATAAAGCCATATTGATGGGTTCAGACCACCTAATCATGGTCTGTGTCACACCTGGGATGCAAGAGGGTAAATAGAATGAACGTCCAGGATTAACAGCAGATAGCAGGGAACTGACCTGAACAACCTGCCCTAAACACAGTGTCTTCCTTTAAAGTGCTTGCAGTAGCCTAATTTAGAAAACTGTGTATTTGCACCTCTTTGTTAACATGGTGTAAAACATTTGATCATTCGATGGATTAGCTTTGCCCTAATAAGGAATCTGGGTCACCTGTTGCGTACCTCTGAGGTCACTGCGTTTTGTTCCTTCTATCAAAGCAGGATTTCAGCTATCGCCAGTGACCAACACTGAGGTCTGCCATCTCATCGACTGCTACTGGGACACAGTTGTGCAACTTTAAAGACGGCTCTGATGACCTGCACAGCATGTGCTAGCAGGATATGGTACTCAACTGCTGAAATCAGTCCAAAGCACACTAAGGCTTTTCTCTTTCCAGCTGATTCATGATGTAACAAAGTGCAAGATAAGGTTGTAAATACCAGTTATGTATCAGTATTTTCATAGAAATAAATGTCCGTCTTATAACTTTTTAGGAATATGCAGAAGACCTGGATCATTAGCGCTAGCGATGTTAGCCACTATGAACAGACAAAGAAATGCACGCCATATACAAAATCATTACAGACTTAAAGGGATACGCCACCGTTTGTTGAAATAGAGCTTATCACGGTCTCCCCTAGCTGTAGATAGGTGGGCCAACGCATTTTTTGTGCATGCATCGTTTTAGTCCGGTGCAACACCGGCAGCGCCGCGGCTAGTTAGCTTAGCGTAGTGAATGGAATCCTATGTTGCTGGCTAGCATGTTGTGAGTAAAAGTGAGCCGACAAAAGACAATAAAACAACCTAATTATTTGCACTGAGACAAAAAATGCGTTGGCCCACCTATCTACAGCCAGGGTAGACACTGATAACAACACTATTTCAACAAACGGTGGCGTATTCCTTCAACATCAATGGAATAAAGAAATTGGGTGTGTAGGAACATAAATACAGAATATAAAAATGACCATAAAAATATAACAACTATAGCAATTACTATGATAAAGTACACATTGTTATCATTATTAACCAAATATGTAAAACATAAAGCCGTGAAGTACATGTTCTTTTTTTTTCCAGCGGTGATCCAGAAAGAAAGTCTGACTGACTCTTCTTCTGTTTGCTTGGGTCAGAGATCTGTTAACATTGTGAGTTTTAAATATGCGGAAAAATACACGGAAAGTTTTGCGGAGAGTTGCCGTCAGCTGACACAGGAACGGATGCCTGCAGATGTTCATCACAGCACATCATTTAATTAATTATATTTGATTTACTACAGTTTATTTGTACAATATGCTGTTTTTTGGTAGATCCTGGTCCCCATATTAGAGCTTTAACTCACAACAAGACAGTGTCTTCCAAAGCGCTGCTTCAACAAAGTAATGATGATGATGATATATTGAAAAGGTTTTGTGTGAATGGATGGATGAATGGATGATGATTTAAAATGAACTCTTCAACTGCATGTTCTTCGATCGAGGCTGCTTCTTTTTTTAAAGCAAAGAAGTGAAGTAGCACATGTTCTCTACTTCTGCTTTGATTTCTTTAATCAGCACAGCAAGCTGTTGTATAACACACATATCAAGAACATCTATTATATATGTATGTATGATTAGCTTCCCTGCTCCCTGTTTACAATTTAGTATAGTGACACTGTGGAAACAGCATTCCGAAAAGACTGAACTGTTAATAGGGGTTTGTATTACATACAGCCTGTAGACTCAGAAATTAAATAAAAATGAAATTATATATTATATAGAGCAAGACCGATACTAGGTCCATTACCAGAATTAGCACGGTGCGATAAAGATTTCATGTGGCCCGGTCAATTACCCATCAGCTCACACAGGAAAGGATGCTTGCAGATGTCCATCACAGCACAATATTTATTTAATTTTATATATTTGTACAATATGCTACAGTGTACACATGGTATGCCAATATTGTTGACATACTAGAGATGATTTATAATATGTTTCACCCTGCTCCCCTGGACATAAAGCCATATTGATGGGTTCAGACCACCTAATCATGGTCTATTTCACACCTGGGATGCAAAAGGGAAAATAGAATGGACGTCCAGGATTAACAGCAGATAGCAGGGAACTGACCAACAACCTGCTCTAAACACGGTGTCTTTGTTTAGAAAACTGTGTTTCGCACCTCTCTGTTAATGTGGTGTAAAACATTCGATCATTCGGTGGATTAGCTTTGACCTAAATAGGAATCTGGGTCACCTGTTGCGTACCTCTGAGGTCACTGTGTTAATGAAAAGGTGTTGAGTGAATGGATGATTAAAAAAATGTCCTTGCTTAAAAGAATGGACTGGAACATTTTGGGCCCTATCTTGCACCCAGCACAATTGACTTTGTACACAGACACATGTATCATTCCCATTTTGCATCCGACGCACAATGGACTTTTCCCTCCACAGACTCACGTTGGTAAATTAGGGAATGAACTTGTGCTCTCGGGGACGGTTCAGCAAAAAGAGGAGGCGTGTTCCGGCGTAAACGTTCCCTGGTGCTATTTTGCAGTTTCAGAAAACAATTCCGCCCCAGACCAGGAAAACCCTTGTCTAAAGTCAGTAGCGTGTTGTTCAGATGCTATTTTAGGGGCGCATGCTTGGCCATAATGTAGTGTGCACACCGCGCATACACTTTGCTTATCTCATCTACACGGACCCAGCAGTTCCCATTTTTGCAAACCATACATAATTACAAGGAAACGTATGACCTTGTTTTACACAACATTTCCATGAATCATGGATGTGTTGATGACATAAATGAGGAAATATAAGAGGACTTAAGGAGACATGATGTTGAACTGCATGTGCCGATGCCCCTTAACCCAAATGCCCCAGCAGCAGCAGCACGGGAGAGGAGAGACACAAGAGCTGCATCGTCTGTAGTGAGGTAATCTCGGTCTAACGTTAGACTACATTGCAAAAATATCACCATGCATTCATAACCTCGTGATTCAGTGAGAGTGAGCCCAAAACATCGGAAAGTATGTTTCTGTGACATTTCTTTATTTACATTTTGTCAAAAAGAAAAATCAATAGCAAACGTACGCCTCCTCGGCCGTGAACCACTCCTGGAGTGCATTCAAGGATGTATTAAGAGTGTGCACCTAGCAAAGCCGTCAATATAATCCGCCATGGAACAAGCGCGCCTGCTTTTAAAGGGATTGTGAGATAACGCTCTGATTGGTTTATTGCACGTTACGCCCAAACCACACCTATGAGTAATGTAGCTACTTCAGACCAACCCATTTTAGATTAGCGTCGGGCGCAAGAGTCATTTATCCCGCCGGTATAATAGCAGTTTAGTGTAGTGTAGTGACACTGTGGAAACAGCATTCCAAAAAGACTGAACTTTAAGCTTATAAAATGTTAAAGGGGAACTATGCAGTTTTTTGTAGCTTAATTGAACTTAACTGAACAGCTTCGGAGTCATTGGAATGGTTACGTGACTTTTTTTCGGGTTGAATGGTGGTCGTCTCGCTTCCCCCTAGTGCCAGCGAGCGGAAAAACCACCCTTGCAACTTTTGGCCAGCGAGCTGCCGGGCACAGCATCAGGAAGTATCGCGTGATATCAGGTCTCGCAATGTAACGAATTGCTTCCCGGCACTGCACACATACACGTCCCGATCCAGGAACGAGCTAGCAAGAACAAGGTAGCGATGGAGTTTTTCACACTATTGTCATGGCAGAGCTGGCAAAAAAAAAGCAGAAAGCTAGGAAAGCATTGTCGTAGGAACAGAGAAAGAGGAAACGGCAGACTGACCGAGCAAGTTTTTACAGCAGCGTTGCCAAATATCTATTCCGAAGCTGGTGTCCCTTTAATAGGGGTTTGAATTACATATAGCCTGTAGACTCAGAAATGAAATAAAAATGAAATTATATATTATAGAGAGCAAGACCAATACTAGGTCCATTACCAGAATTATCAGGGTGAGAAAACAATTTCATGTGCTCCGGTCAATTACCCATCAGCTCACACAGGAAAGGATGCTTGCAGATGTTCATCACAGCACAATATTTCATTAATTGTATATATTTGTACATATTGTACAATATGCTACAGTGTACACATGGTATGCCAACATTGTTGACGTACTAGAGATGATTTTGGTGTATATATTTCTCAGCCTGCTCCTCTAGACATAAAGCCATATTGATGGGTTCAGACCACCTAATCATGGTCTGGTTCACACCTGGGATGAAAGAGGGTAAATAGAATGGACGTCCAGGATTAACAGCAGACAGCAGGGAACTGACCTGAACAACTGACCAACCTGCCCTAAACACTGTGTTTTTTTTTTAGAAAGCCTCTCTCTTTCGCACCTCTCTGTTAACGTGGTGTAAAGCAATCGATCATTCAATGGATTAGCTTTGCCCTAAATAGGAATCTGGGTCACCTGTTGCGTACCTCTGAGGTCACTGTGTTAATGAAAAGGTGTTGAGTGAATGGATGATTAAAAAAATGTCCTTGCTTAAAAGAATGGACTGGAACATTTTGGGCCCTATCTTGCACCCAGCACAATTGACTTTGTACACAGACACGTATCATTCCCATTTTGCATCCGACGCACAATGGACTTTTCCCTCCACAGACTCACGTTGGTAAATTAGGGAATGAACTTGCGCTCTCGGGGACGGTTCAGCAAAAAGAGGAGGCGTGTTCCGGCGCAAACGTTCCCTGGTGCTATTTTGCAGTTTCAGAAAACAATTCCGCCACAGACCAGGAAAACCCTTGTCTAAAGTCAGTGGCGTGTTGTTCAGATGCTATTTTAGGGGCGCATGCTTGGCCATAATGTAGTGTGCACACCGCGCATACACTTTGCTTATCTCATCTACACGGACCCAGCAGTTCCCATTTTTGCAAACCATACATAATTACAAGGAAACGTATGACCTTGTTTTACACAACATTTCCATGAATCATGGATGTGTTGATGACATAAATGAGGAAATATAAGAGGACTTAAGGAGACATGATGTTGAACTGCATGTGCCGATGCCCCTTAACCCAAATGCCCCAGCAGCAGCAGCACGGGAGAGGAGAGACACAAGAGCTGCATCGTCTGTAGTGAGGTAATCTCGGTCTAACGTTAGACTACATTGCAAAAATATCACCATGCATTCATAACCTCGTGATTCAGTGAGAGTGAGCCCAAAACATCGGAAAGTATGTTTCTGTGACATTTCTTTATTTACATTTTGTCAAAAAAGAAAAAATCAATAGCAAACGTACGCCTCCTCGGCCGTGAACCACTCCTGGAGTGCATTCAAGGATGTATTAAGAGTGTGCACCTAGCAAAGCCGTCAATATAATCCGCCATGGAACAAGCGCGCCTGCTTTTAAAGGGATTGTGAGATAACGCTCTGATTGGTTTATTGCACGTTACGCCCAAACCACACCTATGAGTAATGTAGCTACTTCAGACCAACCCATTTTAGATTAGCGTCGGGCGCAAGAGTCATTTATCCCGCCGGTATAATAGCAGTTTAGTGTAGTGTAGTGACACTGTGGAAACAGCATTCCAAAAAGACTGAACTTTAAGCTTATAAAATGTTAAAGGGGAACTATGCAGTTTTTTGTAGCTTAATTGAACTTAACTGAACAGCTTCGGAGTCATTGGAATGGTTACGTGACTTTTTTTCGGGTTGAATGGTGGTCGTCTCGCTTCCCCCTAGTGCCAGCGAGCGGAAAAACCACCCTTGCAACTTTTGGCCAGCGAGCTGCCGGGCACAGCATCAGGAAGTATCGCGTGATATCAGGTCTCGCAATGTAACGAATTGCTTCCCGGCACTGCACACATACACGTCCCGATCCAGGAACCAGCTAGCAAGAACAAGGTAGCGATGGAGTTTTTCACACTATTGTCATGGCAGAGCTGGCAAAAAAAAAGCAGAAAGCTAGGAAAGCATTGTCGTAGGAACAGAGAAAGAGGAAACGGCAGACTGACCGAGCAAGTTTTTACAGCAGCGTTGCCAAATATCTATTCCGAAGCTGGTGTCCCTTTAATAGGGGTTTGAATTACATATAGCCTGTAGACTCAGAAATGAAATAAAAATGAAATTATATATTATAGAGAGCAAGACCAATACTAGGTCCATTACCAGAATTATCAGGGTGAGAAAACAATTTCATGTGCTCCGGTCAATTACCCATCAGCTCACACAGGAAAGGATGCTTGCAGATGTTCATCACAGCACAATATTTCATTAATTGTATATATTTGTACATATTGTACAATATGCTACAGTGTACACATGGTATGCCAACATTGTTGACGTACTAGAGATGATTTTTGGTGTATATATTTCTCAGCCTGCTCCTCTAGACATAAAGCCATATTGATGGGTTCAGACCACCTAATCATGGTCTGGTTCACACCTGGGATGAAAGAGGGTAAATAGAATGGACGTCCAGGATTAACAGCAGACAGCAGGGAACTGACCTGAACAACTGACCAACCTGCCCTAAACACTGTGTTTTTTTTTTAGAAAGCCTCTCTCTTTCGCACCTCTCTGTTAACGTGGTGTAAAGCAATCGATCATTCAATGGATTAGCTTTGCCCTAAATAGGAATCTGGGTCACCTGTTGCGTACCTCTGAGGTCACTGTGTTAATGAAAAGGTGTTGAGTGAATGGATGATTAAAAAAATGTCCTTGCTTAAAAGAATGGACTGGAACATTTTGGGCCCTATCTTGCACCCAGCACAATTGACTTTGTACACAGACACATGTATCATTCCCATTTTGCATCCGACGCACAATGGACATTTCCCTCCACAGACTCACGTTGGTAAATTAGGGAATGAACTTGCGCTCTCGGGGACGGTTCAGCAAAAAGAGGAGGCGTGTTCCGGCGTAAACGTTCCCTGGTGCTATTTTGCAGTTTCAGAAAACAATTCCGCCACAGACCAGGAAAACCCTTGTCTAAAGTCAGTGGCGTGTTGTTCAGATGCTATTTTAGGGGCGCATGCTTGGCCATAATGTAGTGTGCACACCGCGCATACACTTTGCTTATCTCATCTACACGGACCCAGCAGTTCCCATTTTTGCAAACCATACATAATTACAAGGAAACGTATGACCTTGTTTTTACACAACATTTCCATGAATCATGGATGTGTTGATGACATAAATGAGGAAATATAAGAGGACTTAAGGAGACATGATGTTGAACTGCATGTGCCGATGCCCCTTAACCCAAATGCCCCAGCAGCAGCAGCACGGGAGAGGAGAGACACAAGAGCTGCATCGTCTGTAGTGAGGTAATCTCGGTCTAACGTTAGACTACATTGCAAAAATATCACCATGCATTCATAACCTCGTGATTCAGTGAGAGTGAGCCCAAAACATCGGAAAGTATGTTTCTGTGACATTTCTTTATTTACATTTTGTCAAAAAGAAAAATCAATAGCAAACGTACGCCTCCTCGGCCGTGAACCGCTCCTGGAGTGCATTCAAGGATGTATTAAGAGTGTGCACCTAGCAAAGCCGTCAATATAATCCGCCATGGAACAAGCGCGCCTGCTTTTAAAGGGATTGTGAGATAACGCTCTGATTGGTTTATTGCACGTTACGCCCAAACCACACCTATGAGTAATGTAGCTACTTCAGACCAACCCATTTTAGATTAGCGTCGGGCGCAAGAGTCATTTATCCCGCCGGTATAATAGCAGTTTAGTGTAGTGTAGTGACACTGTGGAAACAGCATTCCAAAAAGACTGAACTTTAAGCTTATAAAATGTTAAAGGGGAACTATGCAGTTTTTTGTAGCTTAATTGAACTTAACTGAACAGCTTCGGAGTCATTGGAATGGTTACGTGACTTTTTTTTCGGGTTGAATGGTGGTCGTCTCGCTTCCCCCTAGTGCCAGCGAGCGGAAAAACCACCCTTGCAACTTTTGGCCAGCGAGCTGCCGGGCACAGCATCAGGAAGTATCGCGTGATATCAGGTCTCGCAATGTAACGAATTGCTTCCCGGCACTGCACACATACACGTCCCGATCCAGGAACCAGCTAGCAAGAACAAGGTAGCGATGGAGTTTTTTCACACTATTGTCATGGCAGAGCTGGCAAAAAAAAGCAGAAAGCTAGGAAAGCATTGTCGTAGGAACAGAGAAAGAGGAAACGGCAGACTGACCGAGCAAGTTTTTTACAGCAGCGTTGCCAAATATCTATTCCGAAGCTGGTGTCCCTTTAATAGGGGTTTGAATTACATATAGCCTGTAGACTCAGAAATGAAATAAAAATGAAATTATATATTATAGAGAGCAAGACCAATACTAGGTCCATTACCAGAATTATCAGGGTGAGAAAACAATTTCATGTGCTCCGGTCAATTACCCATCAGCTCACACAGGAAAGGATGCTTGCAGATGTTCATCACAGCACAATATTTCATTAATTGTATATATTTGTACATATTGTACAATATGCTACAGTGTACACATGGTATGCCAACATTGTTGACGTACTAGAGATGATTTTGGTGTATATATTTCTCAGCCTGCTCCTCTAGACATAAAGCCATATTGATGGGTTCAGACCACCTAATCATGGTCTGGTTCACACCTGGGAACTGACCGCAGGGAACTGACCTGAACAACTGACCAACCTGCCCTAAACACTGTGTTTTTTTTTTTAGAAAGCCTCTCTCTTTCGCACCTCTCTGTTAACGTGGTGTAAAGCAATCGATCATTCAATGGATTAGCTTTGCCCTAAATAGGAATCTGGGTCACCTGTTGCGTACCTCTGAGGTCACTGCGTTTTGTTCCTTCTATCAAAGCAGGATTTCAGCTATCGCCAGTGACCAACACTGAGGTCTGCCATCTCATCGACTGCTACTGGGACACAGTTGTGCAACTTTAAAGACGGCTCTGATGACCTGCACAGCATGTGCTAGCAGGATATGGTACTCAACTGCTGAAATCAGTCCAAAGCACACTAAGGCTTTTCTCTTTCCAGCTGATTCATGATGTAACAAAGTGCAAGATAAGGTTGTAAATACCAGTTATGTAGCAGTATTTTCATAGAAATAAATGTCCATCTTATAACTTTTTAGGAATATGCAGAAGACCTGGATCATTAGCGCTAGCTATCATTATTACAGACTTAACATCAATGGAATATAGAAATTGGGTGTGTAGGAACATAAATACAGAATATAAAAATGACCATAAAAATATAACAACTATTGCAATTACTATGATAAAGTACACATTGTTATCATTATTAACCAAATATGTAAAACATAAAGCCGTGAAGTACATGTTCTTTTTTTATTCCATTGGTGATCCAGAAAGAAAGTCTGACTGACTGTTCTTCTGTTTGCTTGGGTCAGAGATCTGTTAATATTGTTAGTTTTAAATATGCGGAAAAATACGTGGAAAGTTCTGCGGAGAGTTGCCGTCAGCTGACACAGGAACGGATGCCTGCAAATGTTCATCACAGCACATTATTGAATTAATTATATTTGATTTACTACAGTTTATTTGTAAAATATGCTGTTTTTTGGTAGATCCTGGTCCCCATATTAGAGCTTTAACTCACAACAAGACAGTGTCTTCCAAAGCGCTGCTTCAACAAAGTAATGATGATGATGATACATTGAAAAGGTTTTGTGTGAATGGATGATTAAATAAAGTCCTTGCTTTAAAGAGTGATTGCACTTTCATGGACGGGAACATTTTGAGTAAACTTCAACTGCATGTTCTTCGATCGAGGCTGCTTTTCTTTAAAAAGCAAAGAAGTGAAGTAGCACACTTTCTCTACTTCTGCTTTGATTTCTTTAATCAGCACAGCAAGCTGTTGTATAACACACATTTCAAGAACATCTATTATATATGTATATGATTAGTTTCCCTGCTCCCTGTTTACAGTGTAGTGTAGTGACACTGTGGAAACAGCATTCCAAAAAGACTGAACTTTAAGCTTATAAAATGTGAATAATGGTTTGTATTACATACAGCCTGTAGACCCAGGAATGACATAAAAATGAAATGATGTATTATAGAGAGCAAGACCAATACTAGGTCCAGAATTAGCACGGTGCGATAAAGATTTCATGTGCTCCTGTCAATTACCCATCAGCTCACACAGGAAAGGATGCTTGCAGATGTCCATCACAGCACAATACTTCATTAATTGTATATATTTGCACATATTGTACAATATGTTACAGTGTGCACATGATATGCCAACATTGCTGACGTACTAGAGATGATTTTGGTGTATATCTATCACTTATAATATGTTTCACCCTGCTCCTCTGGACATAAAGCCATATTGATGTGTTCAGACCACCTAATCATGGTCTGTTTCACACCTGGGATGAAAGAAGGGAAATAGAAAGGACATCCAGGATTAACAGCAGATAGCAGGGAACTGACCAACAACCTGCTCTAAACACGGTGTCTTTATTTAAAGCTAATGTAAATGTTAATGTGGTGTAAAACATTAGATCATTCGATGGATTAGCTTTGCCCTAAATAGGAATCTGGGTCATCTGTTGCGTACCTCTGAGGTCACTGCGTTTTGTTCCTTCTATCTTGGATATGATGACCTGCACAGCATGTGCAAGCAGGATATGGTACTCAACTGCTGAAATCAGTCCAAAGCACACTAAGGCTTTTCTCTTTTCGGCTGATTCATGATGTAACAAAGTGCAAGATAAGGTTGTAAATACCAGTTATATAGCAGTATTTTCATAGAAATAAATGTCCATCTTATAACTTTTTAGGAATATGCAGAAGCCCTGGATCATTACCAATTGCAGTGTAATTATTTGGCAAATCCCTAGTAAAGTATATGTAATATAAACAATAAAGCTTATTTTGTACAATGAAATAAGATATGTAGAACCATGGGCCTGTTTCCATCAGCTCTCTGTTTGTCCAGGTCTGTGTGTTATTCCAGTTGTTCTGTAATGTTCCAGTGTAGTTGTCAATTACTAAATGATCGTCTGTGATTAATCAGTAACTCTTAGTTTGGTATTGCTCCCTTAGTAAATAGTGTAGGTGCAGGTGGATGGTTTTACAAGCCGGGACAGGATATCCTACAACCCACATTCTGATGTTTACATTCTGTAAAGAAAGGCAATTAGTGACTATGAATTGTTGTTGTAGCAGAACACCTTCTTGGTTAAAGAATGGTGTTAGTACGGTATGTGCCACAAGTATGACTCAAACTGATCAGCTGGAAGCTACTATTCAATACCGGCAACAGGGAAAGTATGAAAGATATACAATGATTGTAAGCAGCTGCAACAGTTTAGCGCAGATCAAGCTCACACCTACACAGCTTCAGAGTGTGTTGTGTTTCTCTTCCTCACCCCTCCCGCCATCTGTCTCCTCTTTGTTTTCCTTTCTTGTCTCGGTTTTCATAATTACTCGCCGCCTCTGCAGCATCCACTCTTTGACTGCTGACAGTGAGCCACGCTCTGTGACGTCATTCAGTTTAAAAGCCACATTCCTTGAATATTACAGTAGAGGACAAAGGACAAAGTGTTCAACAGGCATTGGCTTGGCACAGGTGCCATTTCGAGTATTAGATGATTCCCTATTTTGCCCAGTCATCAATAAAAACACTTTCTACACCATTCTCTTCTTTGGGTAGCCTAGAAATCTAGACGCACCCTAGCAAATGCAATTTGCAGCCAGGTTGGCTTGCGAGCTGGAAAAACCAAAATCTGGCCGTGCCAATCACATTGTGTATAGAGTTGGTGGCTGCTGCTTCGAATCGGCTTTGGCCGCACCTGCAACTCCAGAAGACTTGGAGTTAAGCTTTTCTTTGAGAAAAGAACAAAGAACGGCACTGAAGTCATTCTTAAAAAAGGAAGATGTGTTCGGAGTTTTGCCGAGCGGATACGGTAAAAGTTTACTCTATCAACTAGCGTTGCTCTGGTTGGTTGGAGCGCTATCCTATTGCGTGCAGAGAGAATTTGAAAGACAACCGTTTATCCTGCAACTCAGATTGAGCCCTGTCAATGGTGAGTTCTTGTCAGGCTATTCCTTGGGCTGTCATCAGTCCTTGTTTCTGATTTTCAAACTGGCAAAACCGAGGCAAATTCCAATATGCCTTTGTAATCTGGGATTTTATTTTTTAATAATCAACCAGTTTCTTGCTTCAGTACGTAACCGGATCATATTTATAGTAACCTCTTGTCAATATGATAACACGATAATAAATCGGTCAAATTATTTAATATCTGAAAGTAAGTATAGGGTACTCTGTGTATCTGTAAGGTTTGAGTTCAAAGCCCTTCCTCCTTCATGGCTTCTTCTGCAGCCAACAGTCTTTTTGGGCCATTTATTATTATATTCCATCCTTTTATTTCTAACTTGTTTTATGAAATGTGATTTCAATAAATCCAAGTTGTGCATTGTTTGATAAGTTAATTTACACAAATGACGATGATGCAAGGCAAATCAGATCTTAAACTGCTTCCTACTGTTGTCGGAAAACCTCCGTTAACATATTGTTAAATGTAATAAAGCCGAGCTTACGGGAAAACATCTACAGTGGGCTTTTGTTTTCGCAATCATGGACCATCAGACAAAGTTGTCTTTGAAAGCCAACTACACGTGTTTCTCCACAGTTGAGAGTGTGCGTGAGAGAAAATGAACAGAGCTTGTTGTGTGATGATGACAGAATGTGCCAACGTCACACGCAAATCATTCAATCGCGGCCCTAACATGCAAGGCTCTCTGTGTGCACCACAGTCCAGACGAACATTTCTCTTTCCTTGAGTGCGGAACAAACAAATATCAATTGTAAGGGCCTATTCACTCTGCGTGGAGCTGGAGATTCTGCGTCAGTAGATGAGAAGCTCTCTTGTGTGGTGACCTGTAAAAAATGAGACGGGCCACGGAGAAACGTAAGCACACTAGATTTTGTTAACTTGCAGGAGATAATGCATTTCAGGGGAAATCAATGCTCCAAGTCAGCATGCTGTTTTTTTCCAATAAAAAGTTACAAATAATTTGCTTTTTCACTCGGGTAAGTGCTAATGAAATGTTCGGTTAGTCATGGCTATGGTGTGGCAACACCACCTCTGACACACAACTGGCAAACACATCTCCTCCAGTGCTTTTGCAAAGTCTTTGGACAGGAATGCACTGGCCCCATGCCTCTAAATTTGGATGCCAAAGTACCTTCTTGGTGGCCCAAATGTAAACGAATATGCAAATTGACACAGCCTTATTAACCTTACTAAAAGACATAAACAGGTTGTCGTATACTCTTGCTCAAATGAATACAGGTGGTCATCAAACTATAATGACCTCATCCACATTGCCGAAATCATTTAAATATTGATAAAGGAGACTTTTTGCGTCAGTAACTAACAGCAAAGGCCTCTGACCAAGCGTCAGTTTTCCAAGAGCTGGGAGCAAAGGCTGATTTAAGCGTGTTTTACAGTAACCGCAGCCCAGCTGATGCGTGTATATGTGACGTCATGAAATCGCCGTGACTATTTATACCTGCGCTGTTGGTCGCGACACTAGCTGCAGTCTTCTCCTGAACAGAGGTGGAGCTAGTGAGGAAAGGCTACCGACGTTGCTCTTTCTAGACTCTATGACGCAACATCTGTGTTGTTTTTCAGACAACGGCAGCTGCAGACTGTCGTACGTCCCCCTGTTGGAATCCTCTCCAGTGAAATACAGACAAACTTTTACACCGTTTCGCTGTCAGCATTTTAACCGTGTTTACTATGAGAAGAAACAGAGTAATGAGCCCTATGCACATAGTTATCACACAGGCTGTGTGTGATTGATGCGTGATGTCACTATGATGTGTGTGACATCACTTTGTCCTTCTCTCTTTCCACAAGTATTAATAATGTGCACAGACAAAATTATGCAGTTTTTTAGTGAGCGAGAAAAAATAAATATGGGAATTAAACCTTGAATGTAATGAGCCATACAGTTGTTAGTTTACAGGAAAAGTTCCACGTATCCTGAAAATTGCATTCAAACTATGCCTTCATCCTAGAAATCAATGTCTTATCTGCACCTTCCCATATCTTTGCTCTATTCTATTCAGTTTCATTTTTTCTACATTGTTCATAAAACTGTCACACTGATAAACTGTGGTAAAATTACAGGAAAAGTTCCATGTTTACTGAAAATTGCTTTCAAACTATGCCATCTTCCTAGAAAGCGATGCCTTATCTGCATATTCCCATATATTTGCTCTATTCTATTCAGTTACAGTCTTTCTACATCGTGCGTAAAACTGTCACATAAACTGCAGTTAAATGACTTGCAGCATAACACGCTAGCGCTCACGAGCAACCATCAGTGTTACCGCAGTGACCTTTGCTATAGATCTGACACTCCCTTTAATTACAGTGTCCAGGCATCATTTTTTTTTTCATAGTTTCTTTTAGTAAATGACAGATAAGTGGGCTTTTTCATTCAAAGCAGTACATGAGGGAACATCATGTAATACGCTGACATTAAAAAGTCCCCAGCAGCTAGTGTACATCATGACATGTAGATGGCCTAATGTCAGCCTAATCAGCTCATGTGATCTGACATTTAAGCATAAATCCTCTGACCTGCTATCATCACTCCATGAGAATAATGCATTATCCAAAGGTCACTTTGCAATTGTCTTGCATTGAAGTAGTCTCAATACTAATTCGAGGAAAGTTTCCCATCCTCTTCTTATTATCCTACTTGCAGTGCTTTCTGATGTCAACAGATGACAGGAAGACAGGCTCCTGACCCCGTTGTCACTACCCGATGTGAGTCGAGTGCAGATGTGAGTTGCACATGCTCAGATTTAAACGGTTTGCGGCATTTTGAGCTAACGTTAGCAATCAAACAATCATAGATAGCTAAAACGTTTTTGAAATGATTTCCATCTTTGGTTATTGTTTGTAATGAGAAACGTTTATTATTTTATGGATTTCACAAATTTCAGTATGACACGTTATGCCATTCAAGTGACAGCCTTTTCTGTGGTTGATTGCTAACTTGTAGCCAGCAGTCATTTCAAAAACGTTTTAGCTATCTATGATTGTTTGATTGCTAACGTTAGCTCAAAACGCCATTCAAGTGACAGCCTTTGTTGTGTTTGATTGCTAACTTGTAGCCAGCAGTGAACGAACTTCGTTATGTATTGTATTGACATTACAGAAGTCTCTCGTTAGCAGGTTCTTGTAGGCCACTTGTCGTAAAGTGACGCGTGCACAACTCACATCTGCACTCTACTCACATCGGTTAGTGACGCCCGTTTTGGTTTGGAGCCTCCGGGGTTGTGCTGCAGTCTCAACGGCCACAAACGCAGACCTTTGGCAACCCAGACGCTGACGCCAATGTTTCGCCACTTGATTGGCTCTCATCATTCATGACATCTCGTTCTCTGAGAGTAAGCTACTAACGGCGATCGCTTTTGGCTCAAAACTCCGCTTGAAAACCAAAACGTAGCAATGTAAATGTAGCCTTAAAGAGTGAGTTTTGGTAAAGTCAAATGGTGTGTTCCGGTTTAACGAGGAAGTTGGAATTCCAGAGTTCCCAGTTGGAAATTTAAAGGATCATTTTGGTATTTTTATTATTCCAAGTGTCTGACAACATTATAGAAAGGATGCCTACAGAGATAGACTTTTTTTGTTAAAGACTAACATCCTTTTTGTTTAACTAAAAACGGCAAAATCGCCATCGCCAAACTCACCCGACTCCATTTAAGTAAGCAATACAAGCACTTTTAGTGGACAGCTGATGGTGCGCAACTGCCCATTAATGTTACATTGCAGCTTGCTTCGGCGTCGCTGACTGCAGCAGTCTTGCTTATTACTGGAGCAATTTCAAAAACTTTTTGTTCCCATCGGTCACTTTGACAGGTAGAAAAATACCGAAAGTTAACCTTTAAACTGGAATGCCCCCTGAAGCTCCGAGCATCAAAAGTAGTGAAAGCTGTATGATTATTATGTCTTTTTTTGTGTTTTATTAAATCAGCCGTACACATAGTACTGTCCTTAAGTCTGTGGACAAGTTGCTACGGTGTTCGTACGCGCAAAATACCGCATAATGCATTATTTTCAACTGGTTTTGCTAACAATCGCTAACATGGCTAGAGTCCTATCACATTGTTAAATATGATAGTTTTGGGACTTGTTTCTGGAACACGGTCAAATCGGTAGGATGCCATTCTTAGTTCCGACCTCTGACATCCGAGGTAAATGTAACACAGCTAAAGTCCCTTTGACAAAGGATCAGTATGTTTTATTTAATTTGCAAATAAACATATTTAAAAGTGTCCTTCCGCTAACATCCATCTGTTAATCTGAGCATATAAACAGCAATAGAAATATTTAATATTGATTTGATTGTTTGATTTTAGCTTATGATGCCCATTTTTATAACCTAAAACACCCCATTTTTTGAAAAATCTTTACAGTAGGCCCGAGTTGCTGGATTGGTCTGCTGAGAATGAAAAGGAAGGGCATCCAACTCAAGTGTAATAAGTGTATCCCAAAATATCAAGCTTTTCTTGCTGAAAGCTATCTTTGCAGACAAACAACAACAAAATGGACCCAGAAAAGCAAGACATTTGTGCTCCACATCTATCAAACTGATACACCTGCCACACAGGAAGCCATTGAAACACTGTTTATTAAAGCACATAAGCTAAAGTAATCACCCACAAGAGATGGGAAGCCACTTTTAAAAAGAAAGTTTTTGTCTGTTTTCAAAAAATGTTCCAATGTTTTGTAGCATTATTCTGCACCATCTTTCGCACCACCACCAGTATACACTAACACCAACGTATTACCACTATTTGTACACCCATTTTTTGGATTTCATGTTCAATAAACCTCATGTAGCCTATATTAAAATTACATCTAATTATCTTTTTTAAGATCATAGGAGGGCGATGGGCAATCACAGACTGTTAAAGGTTAGTCAGAATAATTCTATAAAATTAAATAAAACAGGTATAAGAACATTATGGTGTACTGCTGAATTGTGCGATAGATAATGATGAGTGGGATGAGTGGGATGCCCTCCAAAATTTCGATTTGTAACAAATATAAAGAGCTGCAATATAATATTTTGCATCAGGTCTACATATCACCATATATCTATAGTAAGTATACAACTGGAGCCTCACCAAATTGTCCCAAATGTAAATCTCATGTAGGTTCCAGGCTGCATTGTTTGTGGGAATGCAACAAAAACAAATGTTTTGGAAAGCGGTATGCACAGATGTCAGTACAGCAATAGGTCAGCAGGTATCAGTAGAACCACTTCTTTTCTTGCTTGGGAAGATTCCTGTCTCTCTTAAAAAAGATGGAGATGGGATTCAGTCACTTTAAATGATCAGGTGGGTCAGTGATGACCCTCCTACTGTTTCCATGTGGAAATCTCTTATTTCAGAGGCTGTGACTTTGGAAAAACTTGGACACTACATCAAGAAAAGAACTCATATCTTTTTGCATAAATGGAAGAGACCATTGGCACTTCTGGGAATGGACTATAATCTGGATTTAAATGGATAGACAATATAATGGGTAGTTGATACATTTCTGTTTACTACACAAACTGGTCTTGTAGCCCTGATGTTTATTTGTTTGTGCTTTTTTCTGTCAAAAAAAAATCTATAAATAAATAAATAAAAAAATAAAAAAATTAAATAAAACACCCAAAAGTCAAATGATAGTGAACCGATCCTTAAGTTGTCTTGTGAAGAGCGTGTCATGGAACCATCCGTGTTACTTTTGGGCAATTTGGTTGAAAGGAAACCCAAATTTCTGCTATTGAAACTTTTTAAAAAGGGCAAATTTGACGCGAGGACAACAGGAGGGTTGAGAAAACAGCCGTTAGCAAAGCGGTGAGGATTGAGGATTGAGACATCAGACTAAATGACGACACAGTTTTGCCAACTCAGCCATTCGCTGGAGCTCCTGTTGACATTGTTTTGCCTGAGAAGTGGGACTTCACGGCAGCACACTGAGACCGCAACATGAGGCTACGCATCACACATCACACTGACATCATAAAGATCCTCATCCACTAGCTGCAGAGAGGTTTTTATATGGCATCTGCTGGTTAAGCATGGGGATATAGGACCTGCTCAGTAGGCTGTTTGCGCCTCTATTAAATGACCAGGAAATGTTCGATACGAATGGAGAATCACATGCATCTTATTTTTTTGCACTGGATTAAATTACATCCCAGTCAAGATCAAGAAACAATACTTATAAATGTAATTTGTTAAATATGTTTGCTGACCTGTTTTTATTCTTGTAACTGTTTCTGTGTTGTTGCTGTTTAGGAGCCCACTCAATGTTATAGTTTAATGTTGCTTTTTGTAAAGCAATTTGGAATGCTGATTTTTACAAGTGCTGTATCAAAAGTTATTTTTATGTTGATAATATTATTATTGCAAAAAATATACAAAAGCAATTTACTGTATCTCTTTCGTTATTTTCACCATCCTGTTTCTTCAGTCTTGCAAGATTAAAGCATCAATTGGATTTTTTTGGGGCTGCTTGTTGGCAGCGTAACAACAGATAATTATAAAGTTGCCGTTGCGGAAAAAGTTAGCAAACAGTTGCATATCTTTTTCTGGCTCTACCATTTGGTGTAGGGTAGGCAGCATACAGTGTGGTTATTGGGGTTAGGGTATCGAGGCCCAGTGCTAATACGACACCGGTACCATAACGACCGGTATCTACCGGACCGAATAGCAACGCAGATTTCTGTGCCTCATTTTGGTGAGACTTAAATGCCTGCGCTGCTCTCTAATGCTCTGAAACAGACGTTAGAGTGCATGTGGCACTAGTTAGTTATACTTGACAGCAGGTAACGTTAGCCTACCGTTAGCTAGCAGCTGGTAGATACTGTGACTAAAACGCTGACAAACGGTGTAAAGTGTGACTGTATTTCCAACACCGGGATGTACAACAGTGTTCAGCTGTAGTTTGTCGAAAACAAAATATATTATATTTGATATATATTTTGTTTTCGACAACGACAGCTGAAAACTGTTGACAGCTTCTCCTGTACTATACGGTAATTCCTCTACTCTGCGACAGTAAGTTGTGTGGTTATGACACAATCGTTATCCTATTTTTACAAAAAAGTCTGCTACGGGTAATGGAGCCTTTTTATACATTGTGTTGTTTCTTTAGAAATAAACAATGGACAAATAGAGTCTTTAAATGCTTCAGATGTAAAGTTATTCGCTGTCAAAGCGACGCTAAAATGAATGGGAGTCAATGGAATAATAACAGGGGGTGATGGCTTGTTAGCATCAAAATGGCGCCATAGGAGGTACGGGTTATGGAGGGAGACTTACCCCCTTGGTTTTAGCACTCTCTATGGGTTTGTCACTTTGACTGATGTCAACTTGTCATGACAAAAAACGAATGACACTTAATGACAGAAGTCATAAACGTTTATGACTTGTGTATAACGTATATGACACTTTGGTCCCTTAATACTGTATCTGAAGTCTCTTTTATATAAGCCTTAGTGGTCCCCTAATACTGTATCTGAAGTCTCTTTTATATAGACCTTAGTGGTCCCCTAATACTGTATCTGAAGTCTCTTTTATATAGACCTTAGTGGTCCCCTAATACTGTATCTGAAGTCTCTTTTATATAGACCCTAGTGGTCCCCTAATACTGTATCTGAAGTCTCTTTTATATAGACCTTAGTGGTCCCCTAATACTGTATCTGAAGTCTCTTTTATATAGGCCTTAGTGGTCCCCTAATACTGTATCTGAAGTCTCTTTTATATAGACCTTAGTGGTCCCCTAATACTGTATCTGAAGTCTCTTTTATATATACCTTAGTGGTCCCCTAATACTGTATCTGAAGTCTCTTTTATATAGACCTTAGTGGTCCCCTAATACTGTATCTGAAGTCTCTTTTATATAGGCCTTAGTGGTCCCCTAATACTGTATCTGAAGTCTCTTTTATATAGACCTTAGTGGTCCCCTAATACTGTATCTGAAGTCTCTTTTATATAGGCCTCAGTGGTCCCCTAATACTGTATCTGAAGTCTCTTTTATATAGACCTTAGTGGTCCCCTAATACTGTATCTGAAGTCTCTTTTATATAGACCCTAGTGGTCCCCTAATACTGTATCTGAAGTCTCTTTTATATAGACCTTAGTGGTCCCCTAATACTGTATCTGAAGTCTCTTTTATATAGACCTTAGTGGTCCCCTAATACTGTATCTGAAGTCTCTTTTATATAGACCTCAGTGGTCCCCTAATACTGTATCTGAAGTCTCTTTTATATAGACCTTAGTGGTCCCCTAATACTGTATCTGAAGTCTCTTTTATATAGGCCTCAGTGGTCCCCTAATACTGTATCTGAAGTCTCTTTTATATAGACCTTAGTGGTCCCCTAATACTGTATCTGAAGCAGGGTGTGAACTACGGGGGAGATAGGGGGAGCTCGGCTCCCCTTAATAAGACATGGGCTCCCCTGAAAACGTGATTTGTGAAATTTTGGGGGGTCTCTAAAAATATTGACAATGTTATTTTGACGTGCAATTTCAGTTTTGTGTAATGTGATCATTGTGGATTATTATGTGTAAAACTGCAAAAATATCATTCATTCATGCATGATGGCGATTCAAACCGAATTCACTTCAATAAAGATAACTAAACATGCTACTCTTGTTATGAGCATCAAGGTGCGGCGGCGCTGCGGTGCAAATTCGGTCTCATGTTTAGTAGGCTACATGTTAACTCAAAGATTCGCAGAAAAAATATAAACGTTGGAGGCCACTAATCGGCGCGTAAAGTCCTTGAAATCCATTCTGCAGTAAGCATCATATAGCCATGGCAAAAAGAAAGCAAGGCAGTTTATTTAATTTTGTTTTCACTACGAAATTGTGTAGCGATGACGTTTATAGCACGACTAATTCACCTGTTGCAAGCCCTGTTAACACACCTCCCACCGGGGTGACAACGCAAGAAGAAGCTGAAGACATAATGTCCTCTCTGGCTGAAGATGATCCTAACCCCTCTCGCTCCTCTCTCTCCCGTTAAATTGGAACAGCCAGTAGTGGAGAGACTGGTTTGTTAAGGCCGTTGTTCATGTGAAATATCAAAGACAGCTTGATGCTTTGTTTATAGACTATTTGTGGCTGGCTGTTTGCTGTTTGACCTATCTATTCCTGTCGATAAAGTATAAAAGGGTAAATCCTGTAACACTGTTGTGTAGCTTTTATGTAGCCTGTCTTTGTAAGTCATTGGTCACAAGCGCAAGGCCCCCCCCCCCGTTGAAAAAAAAGTGGGCTCCCCCGAAGGCCACGGTATAGTTCGAACACTGATCTGAAGTCTCTTTTATATAGACCTTAGTGGTCCCCTAATACTGTATCTGAAGTCTCTTTTATATAGACCCTAGTGGTCCCCTAATACTGTATCTGAAGTATCTTTTATATAGACCCTAGTGGTCCCCTAATACTGTATCTGAAGTCTCTTTTATATAGGCCTTAGTGGTCCCCTAATACTGTATCTGAAGTCTCTTTTATATAGACCTTAGTGGTCCCCTAATACTGTATCTGAAGTCTCTTTTATATAGACCTTAGTGGTCCCCTAATACTGTATCTGAAGTCTCTTTTATATAGACCTCAGTGGTCCCCTAATACTGTATCTGGAGTCTCTTTTATATAGACCTTAGTGGTCCCCTAATACTGTATCTGAAGTCTCTTTTATATAGACCTTAGTGGTCCCCTAATACTGTATCTGAAGTCTCTTTTATATAGACCTTAGTGGTCCCCTAATACTGTATCTGAAGTCTCTTTTATATAGACCTTAGTGGTCCCCTAATACTGTATCTGAAGTCTCTTTTATATAGACCTCAGTGGTCCCCTAATACTGTATCTGAAGTCTCTTTTATATAGACCTTAGTGGTCCCCTAATACTGTATCTGAAGTCTCTTTTATATAGACCTCAGTGGTCCCCTAATACTGTATCTGAAGTCTCTTTTATATAGACCTTAGTGGTCCCCTAATACTGTATCTGAAGCCTGTGGCCTTGACCAACTGCCACTTTGCTCGTTTGAAAGCCATGATGTTTCTCTCTCTCTCTCATGGGTGGGCCAAATTCTCTGGGCGGGCAAAGCAGAGAAAGTGGGAGGTAACCTTGCTCCTTATGACCTCATAAGGAGAAGATTCCAGATCGGCCCATTTGAGCTTTCATTTTCTCAAAGGCAGAGCAGGATACCCAGGGCTCGGTTTACACCTATCACCATTTCTAGCCACTGTGGGACCATAGGCAGGCTGGGGGAACGCATATTAATGTTAAAAAAAACTCATAAAGTGAAATTTTCATGCCATGGGACCTTGAACAGTTGCTTTAACCCTAGAAAACAAATCTTACCACATCATTGCACATGTGTACACACACACTACATCAGCCACAATGACTAAAGGCCAAATAATACACACGTTTAGGTCTGATACCGAACACTTTAGGCTGTCAGAGAGGATGGCAACAACATTTTTGAGGCACATCTTCACAATCCCCTTCACTGTACGGCTTTTTAGCGCAAGCAATCTTCCATACCAGCTGATTTGAGGCCAATGGGACTGTTACAAAAAAATCTGTCTGCTTCTCTGACTGACGTTTCAACGTGTTTATCTTGTGCGTGCGATGTCTGGTGCCTTTGGGTAACTCCTGTTATCACGTTAGCATAAAGTGAAAAGGGGCTCGAAGTTTGAAGCCTTAAAATGCGACACTAAAGTCTGGCATATCAAGCAAAAGGCTTTCCTATTTTGTTTAGGCAAAAGAAAAATACCAATCCTCCAATTCAGATACAAATGTCCTGTGCTCATCTTCACATTTGCACTTTGCGTCACGCTTTCAGTCAGTAGCCCAGCCTGGTAGGTTTTCCAACGAGCCTCTGCCAGAGTGCGAGTATGTTCATGTCTAGTCTGTTAGTAGGCTATGTGCATTACATGCGAGATGTTGATCAATCACGAGGACACACTTAAAAAAAAAAAAATTCCAATGAGATAATTCGGCACTGATTAAAACGCCTTTTGATTTAGGGTGAGGCTATTTGCACCCCTGGTACAATTAGCAGTGTATGCTATTCGTACCCCGGTGCAATTAGAAATTAATGCTATTCATACTCCGCCGGTGCACACAGCAAAGTGTTCTATTAATACCCCGTCTGGTACAAATATCAATGTATGCTATTTGCACCCCTGTGCATTTACAGTACCTTGGCATATATTTACACACAGTTATCCATACTACTCATGTATTACACCTTTTTGGAATATTATCTTTGCAGTGTCCAATATTACGGAGGCTATTCATACCGGGGGTGCAAATAGACACTCCGTTTGATTTATTACAAATAGGCAAAATTTAAAATTTGACATTTTTAAAAAAAAAAAAATCTCATGACAATACATGGATAGAAGAAGCGCGAGCAGCTGCGAGCCACAGTTTTCGCCACAATGCTCTTCTGTAACGGCCAATACATCTAAGCCTATAGGCGCAACACAGAGGAGAGACAGTATTTCTAAGAACAGATACACTACTGTGGGAGACGTACTGTGTGTACCAACATTGCACATGTAGGAACAAATGGACAGAGGTGTCTAACCTCAGCAGATGAGAGTGGCTCGAGAGGGTATGATTGGTTGTTGCCCACAAGCCTCGTGAATCACTTAATGGCCTCTCGCCTACACACAACCCTATACACCCAGCCAGGGGGTGTCACGAGGTTTGTGGGTGGAGGGGCAGGCATGTGATAGAACATTCTAATTGTTCTGCACAAATAAAGAGTTGCAACTTGAAAATAGGTTATTTTGATATGCCACCTCGATCATAAGTGTGAGCTGCAACGGTGTGGTCAACATGATTGAAAAACACAACAGGTTAACATGCTGCTACTGAATGAAAGGATGGACATTTGATTTACAAAGGAGAAGTTCTGGAGATGTGGTGCAACTGGAATTAGACACAGGCACATCCAGTGGATATGAGGTGTGAGCCATGCTCACAGGAATGGGATCTGTGTAGAGAAGGGTTAGTCAAATTTGTACTTCTTTACAAATACAGTATTTATTTTTAGTAACTGCGTCACGCACGCTGACGTATTTCACACGTTTTTTTCTTTAGATTACCCACGCTGAATAATTGAGGCAGAAATTAGGTATGGACAGCTAAAAAATGGGGGGGGCAGGGGGGGTAAATAGAGTCATTTTTAATGCCTCGAAGCAGTTTTTCACTGTAGAGTAAGTGGCTGAAACAGGGTTCTAGCTCTGAAACAAACATAAGACTAATTAGTCTGGGAGTTTTTTTTAACAAGTTTGTTGCAGGTCAACATTGGTCCGCACTGGTTCATACTAAGCAATATCATTTTTTTCCATTTTCTTTTCCATACAATAACAACAATACAGCAGCAAGCAAGAACATACAGTTGTAATGTTTTGGCGGATTCTAAATACACAACGATGGTAAGGTATTAATATAATAAGACTCCTCCCAGCAATCCTCGATCTCCGCTTCTCCGCATGGAGGACCTCGCCCAACCGTCAAACTTTTGATTAGTCTGGGAGTTGATCAGATCAAATGATATCATAATAATACAGGGTAACACTTTACTTGAAGGTGTCGACATAATCGTGACATGACACTGTCATGAACGTGTCATAAACGTTATAAACAAGTCAAAAACGTTTATGACTTCTGTCATTAAGTGTCATTCGGTTTTTGTCATGACAAGTTGACAGTGTTTGGGGTTGTCTTGATTATGACAACTTGACATTAATCAAAGTGACGTTACTAGAAGTTGTCTTGGTCATGACAAGTTGACGTTGAATTTGTTTGGGATGTCTTTGTAATGACAACTTGAAATTAACCAGGATGACATTACCAGAATGTGTATTTGTCATGACATCTTGACATAACATTTCTTTGGAGTGTCCTTATTAAGACAACTTGACATTAAACAGGATGACATTATGTCAAGTTGACATAACAAAGATATCCTCTGGTGATGGCGCAGTGGATATGACACATGCCTTTGGTGTGGGAGACCCGGGTTTGATTCCCACTGCGATACGTCAACCAACCTGTCCCTGAACTTAATCCATAGTTGGTCCAACCTCTGACATATATAGCAATTGTAAGTCATTACAAAGGTATCACAAACAAATTGAGCGTCAACTTGCCATGAGCAAGACAACGTCTGGTAATGTCACTTTGATTAATGTCAAGTTGTCATAATCAAGGCAACCCAAACAATATCAACTTGTCATGACGAAAACCGAATGATGCTTAACTGACTTGAAAATGACTTGTTTATAATGTTCAGTGTCATGTCATAGTTACAACAGTGTCATTATGCTGATACCTTCAAGTAAAGTGTTACCTAATATAGGCATGTATATAATTAGGTACAGGTATTTTTTAAACCGTAGGTGTGTATTCTGTGTCGTAGCGTCACGGCTCCCTTGGGCATCACTAAGCCTGATGACGACACACAGCTTCAATATGTGTCTAAAAACGGCAAAACACCAGGGTGATGGAGGGAATGCCATGTAAGGATTAACATACTGGCTCGGAGGTGTGGCATGCACACACACACACACACACGCGCACACACACACACACACACACACGCGCACACACACACACACACACGCCCGCGCACACACATATACACACTGTGAGTGACAAGTTGGCATCAATGTGCTGAATCCCACTGTGAGCCTCAATCTGTTGGGCAAAGACGTCAATGTGTGAAGTTTCCTGGCACAGAAAATGTGTTCTGAATGGAAGATTCTCATCACGCTATCTCACGCACACACACACACACACACACACACATACCCACACACACGCACACACACACTCATCAACACAAACAACACGCATATGAAATACAAACAGATACGCAGGAGAGTGGGACGGTTAAAATGGGTTAGCTGTAATAGCCATCACTGCTGAAAACATTTTTACCTAACACCAACTCAAATAGAATTAAAAAAAGTGTGATTATTCACCACTTTTCATGGATATTGGACTGCAGACAACACAAACATCCGCAGCCAACAATTAGACCAAGCTGCTATTTTGGTCTCACACCCCTCCCGAGGTTTAAAATCCACAGGACATCCCTGTGAAATGTATTCCCTTAGCTTTCATATTCTCACAACAATTATGATTCATCTTACTCCAAAAAAAAAGAGGATATTTTTGTTAACCTATAAGAAAGGATCTTTGTGAGTCAATCTTTGCCATGTACTGCTGTTCTTTCTCTTCTCAGGCCACACACACACACACACACACACACACACACACAAAGCTACAAACGTGCTTTTGCGTCATCCTCTATTTCCACGGGTCCTGCGCTGATATAGTCTGAGACTTCTTTTTCTCAGAGCTCGCTGCATTATTTATCCTTTCCATATCAGTGGAAAATTTCACTTCTCTTGTAAAAATCTTCTCTTGCCCACCTGAGGACACCACAGACTGTGGATGCTTTTAAACGTGGCCTTAAAACCCACCTTTTTAGGAGAGCTTTTGAGTGAACTCGTGCCCTTTTCCTTATTGTTTTTGTTTCATTTCATTCTGTTTATTTACTTTCATGCTCTCCATGTGTTTTTATTTTTAGCACTATCATGTAGAACTTTGGGATTTGCGTAAATATAAATTGCATTACAAATTAAATGTATTATTATTATTTAAAATGATGAAATGATCACATGATGAAAACAAACTAAACCGAAGAGCTCCATAATCAAGTCATATGTCAAGAAATGTGAACTAATGGTTGACAGGAAGTTGAGGGTTTCATGGCAAACTTGGTCTTTATTTTAGGCAATAGTACTCAAACGTTAGCCTGGGAACCAATAAGTGAGCATCCGGGAAAGCGTACCTCCTATGGGGAGACTCTTAGGCCAACAAACCATCACCTCCCGTTAGCATCCCATTGACTGCCATTCATATTGACGTCACTTTGACAGCGAATAACTTTACATCTGAAGCGTTTAAAGACTTTATTTGTCCATTGTTTATTTCTAAAGAAACACGACAATGTATAAAAGGCTCCATTACCTTGTACCTCACGTTATGGCTCCATAGCAGGCATTTTTGTAGAAAATAGGCTAACGATTGTGTCATAACCAAGTGACTTTCTGTCGCATAGTAGAGCAATTTCCGTATAGTACAGGAGAAGCTCAGAGGCAGTTTCGACTTACATTAGCTGTTCAAGTTTGTCTCCATTCTTTTACTGTCTGTGGTCTGGTCCCCCTCCACTTTATCTGAATACAGCATAGAAAATCTGCTTAGAAATATAGGAAATATTGGATAGGATAGAACAACACAATATAAGTCTGCTATATAAAACATCATGTTCATTATTCATTTCACTTGTTTTTATTTTAAACAAATTGTACATCCAAATAGAATAGACATTTTCTTTAGGCTCAGTTTGCCACTTTAAAAAGAAAAAGAATCCAGTGCTGGTTCCACAGTATGGTAGAATTTAGGATAGTGATGAACAACGTTGGCTGCAGCTGATGTGGAACTTTCTGACGATATACTATGTTCAAATTCTGATGCCAAAACTCGTGGCAAATTGATGCTACACCATCACATCTCATCTCTAAACGCTGTAGTCTGTCGCTCAGCGCTAAGAAATTTCGACGTTTCATTGCTCGGACTGGTTGTAGGTCTAACCAATCCCGTTCTTGAAGCATTTTGTTCTACGGCTGTTGCTAAAGCTCCTTGGAAATCAAGAAAATGAACTGAGAGGTTCAAGACTACACACTCTACTCTACTCACATTTGCAATTTGATTTGACAATGTCAGGCTACTCAAACAGTAGCCCCTTTAATGTTCTTTGTATACCGTACTGGTTGCTGGTGAACATGTGCTTGGTGATTACGTGTCAGATTTAATAAGGTTAACACCATGCTGCTACACAGAGGACCTTCAGACAGTAGGATGGATGAAATGAACACAAGTGTGTCTGTGTGTGTGTGTGTGTGTGTGTGTGTGTGATGTGAGCAGCCTAATGTGAACATTTTCCAGCTCTTTGTGTCTTGTGTCTGGAAATGAGGCTGCTCTACAAAGAGATGTTACCTCAACAGTTAATCTGTTCCTCTGTGAAGATAGATGGCAGAGCGACGTGGGTGTCCATCGTCGTGGAAATTCACCTGCTGTTTCTTTCCATTTCCTACACACACACACACACACACACACACACACACGCACCCCCCCACACATAATGCATGAAGGCAGGCATAAACAAACACACAAGCTGTGCTATTTTTTCCCATACTGACCGAACGCATATAGGAAATGAATCATGACCAGCCGCACGCAACACGCACCTCATCAACCCCAGCCGACGTGCAGTGTTTGACGATGTTTTCTTCTTCTGTCATTGTCAGTGTGCGTAGAGCAAATTGAATAACTGAACTTCTTCAACTCAGTCTCTTACTCGCATAACAATCTACTTTCCCATGCACTCTATATTCTTCTTATCTCCGCAGATATCAGCAAGCCTCGCATGGAAGTGAATTACATTTCCAGGGAGCTTCGGGCCAAACAGGACTTATTCACAATTAGCAAATGTGGCACAGGGGGCAAGGTTCCTTCCTTTAGAAAAGAACATGAAAAGCCCTGAAATGAAGTGCTTAGGATTCAGTTCTGTACTTATTAACAGCGTGTACCACTCCGAGAGCACTGCGACGCATTGTCTTCCTCTGAAAAGAAAATGAAGTCACATCTTTTGCGCACCCAGCATGACATGCTAATGGCTTCCAAAGAGCAGCTTTTCACAGAAATACTGCCAACTCTTTGTCTCCCTAATGAAGCAGCACAGAGAAAAAGAGACAAGTAGGAGAAATATATTGTTATTCAACCTTTGTTTCATCCCTGCTCCATGATAGTGTTATACTGTTAGATCCATCTGCATTCCAGGAATGGACTTCTCTATCTTGTCTGACCCTCTTTCCCTTAAACATGCCTCATCTACTTTACTTAGTGTTTGCCAACGTTTCTCAGAATGCCATGACAACACTGAGTGGTGAAAATGTTGTGTTGTTTCCCAACTGAGAATTAGCGAATCATGCACTACTCAAAACACATGACTTGCAGCTGCATTGCATTCTGGTCTACTAAAGCTGCTGTCAGTGTAAAAACTGGGAATTTTTTTTTTTTCTTTTCTTGATGGCGGTCTCCCTCTTTGACTGCTGAACATTGATGCAAAACGGCCGCTCTAAATTTGTCATTTGTCATTATAAAAATCAAAGCTGCTATAATTGATTTTTTTTTTTTTTAGATTAACGATGGAGCAAATGACTGTGTATGTGAAAGGTGTTTTGAGAATTATCAACCAATTCTGCAGTTCCTCTACGGCACGTGTCAAACTCAAGGCCCGCGGGCCAAATCTGGCCCCTCGCTAATTCTGATCCGGCCCGCATATCAATCTAGGTTCACAATATATTTTGGCCCACCTAGTTGTGCACCAAACCAAAAAACATGGGAAACTTGCCAATTTGCTGACTCAGAATCAGAGTTTGCATATTAAGGCTGTGAAACAGCTTGTTGTGGGTCAGCTGTGTGGTAGCCTACTTAGAAAATGTAATCATTGTTTTGCTTGATTTGCTAAATTCTAGGATGGCTTTTTAACATTTTTGCTCACTTTTTTAGGGCTTTATGTGGACCAAACTGTAAGTGAGATGACATATGAGACATGCAATAATTGAGTCAAAGATATTTTACTTTTTCGATGAAATAAAAGCATGTCAATAAACTATACATGTCTGGCCCTTGATGTGATTCTCTTTTTCCACTGTGGCCCTTAATGAAATTGACTTTGACACCCCTGCACACACCCCTCTCTCCCCTTTAAAATCTAAGCTGTGCTATACAAATAAAGGCCTAAAATGCCAAAAAAAATCAAAACAAAAAAATAAAACCTATATGCCGTTTGTTCAAGCCGCAATTATGACACATTTATGTTTCTAGTTGCGGCAAACTCTAGTGGCCATAGTAATTATGACTGGAGCAAAGCAGGAAGTAAGGTGACATAGTATAAGAGCGCAAAAACTCTGTGTTCGGATGTAGGTGGATGGGTCAAACACACACAGTGTTTCCCATTTGAAAATAAAAATAAACCTTTTACGAAGTTTTATTTTACGAAACAACCAGAACTACGCCACGTCCTGTGTCACGTGCGTTACCAGCATTGACATATATAAACTGGACCAACAGACCCCGCTGCTCTGGAAGGAGACCAGTGAAGGCTATTAGAAGCACTTTTCCGGTGAGCGCTGAGCGTTACTGCGCAGCCTCCAACTGACAGAAACAACGTAAATGTGACGTCAGCAACCTGTCTGAAAGTTGTAAGTCTTCTGGTAGCTGTGCCAAGAGAAATCTCAATCATTCCCAATCTTACAGAGACGGAGAGAGTAGGTATATGTAAGGAGATAACATGGACACAGGCTAATTATTGCTAACTAAAATGCTAGTTGACATTAGTAATTAAACCTAAACAGCTAATGTAAGTCCAAACTGCCTGCAAACAATGTTCCTCAAAGAAAGATAGGAAGACATTTGCTTATTTCACCTTCAACAGTGCATAACATAATTAAAAAATTCAAGGAATGTGGAGGAATTTCAGTGCGTAAAGGACAAGGCCGCAAGCCTAAGCTGAACAACCGTGAGCTCCGATCCCTCAGGCGGCACTCCATCAAGAAACGTCATTCATCAATAAGCGATATCTCCACATGGGCTCAGGACTACTTTGGCAAACCTTTGTCAAGTACCACAATACGTAGTTACATCCACAAATGCCAGTTAAAACTGTACTGTGCCAAAAGGAAGCCCTATGTTAACAGTGTCCAGAAGCGCTGTCGACTTCTCTGGGCTCCGAGGCATCTGGGATGGACCATCACACAGTGGAAATATGTACTGTGGTCAGATGAATCCGTATGTCAGGTATTTTTTGGGAGAAATGGACGCCGTGTGCTCCGGACCAAAGAAGAAAAGGATCATCCAGACTGTTACCAGCAACAAGTCCCAAAGCCAGGGTCTGTCATGGTATGGGTTTGTGTCAGTGCCCTTGGCAAAGGTAACTTGCACTTCTGTGATGGCACCATTAATGCTGAAAAGTACATAGAGATTTTGGAGCACAATATGCTGCCTTCAAGAAGACATCTTTTCCAGGGACGTCCATGCATATTTCAACAAGATAATGCAAAACCACATTCTGCACACATTACAAAGTCCTGGCTGCGGAGGAAGAGGATACGGGTACTTGACTGGCCTGCCTGCAGTCCCGACCTGTCTCCAATAGAGAATGTGTGGCTCATTTTGAAGTGCAAAATGTGACAACGAAGACCCCGTACTGTTGCCCACCTTAAGACTTGTTTGCAGCAAGAATGGGACAAAATTACACCTGAAACACTTCATCACTTGGTGTCTTCAGTCCCTAAACGTCTTTTAAGTGTTGTGAAAAGGAATGGCAACGTTACAAAGTGGTAAATGCTTTACTGTGCCAACTTTTTTTGAAATGTGTTGCAAGAACCAAAATAGAAATTTTACTTTTTGAAAAATAAAACAATAAAAATCATGAGGAACACATTAAATTATGTGCTGGTGTATTGTCTGCAATGAAATACAAGTCAAAGTACATTTAGAAATCACTACTTTCTTTTTTTATTTGTGTTTTCCATACTGTCTCAACTTTTTCTGATTTGGGGTTGTATATGGTAATTCCTCTATGCGACAGTAAGTCGCTTGGTTATGACACAATCGTTAGCCTATTTTTCCAAAAACGTCTGCTACGGAGCCATAACGTGAGATACAAAGTAATGAAGCCTTTTATACATTGTCGTGTTTCTTTAGAAATGAAAATTGGACAAATAGAGTCTTTAAACGCTTCAGATGTAAAGTTATTCGCTGTCAAAGTGACGTCAAAATGAATGGGAGTCAATGGAATGCTAATGGTGGGTGATCACTTGTTAGCATCAAAATGGCACCATAGGAGCTACACATTCCAGACGCTTGCTTACCCCCTTGGTTACCGGAAGTTTTTTTTTACCTAAACCATAATCTTCCTTTAAACTAAAAGCAACACTAAAGCACTTTTCCGCTTCGGTCCCCCTAAAGGTTGGAAGTGGAATTTTCCATTTCCGCTGTCGTAATGTCTCATTGTGTCTCATTCGAACTACAGATCCGCTACCCAATCTGGCAAACTTGCGTAGTGCGGTCAAAGCCGGTAGAGGGGCGCAAAGGGAATGCAGGAGTGCTGCTCACCCTGTTACAAGTTGATGAACCACTGAAACGATTTTGGAAACATTATTTTAAGGTACATTATTTTGGTGCAAGTTTGCCAGATCGGGTAGTCGATCTGTAGTTCGAATGAGACATGAGAATAATGGTAATAGTAATGGACTATTCCGCTTCCAACATATAGGGGGACCGAAGCGGAACAGTGCTTTAGCGTTGCTTTAACTACTTACTTTTGTTGCCTAAACCTAACCTAAGTAGTTTTTGTGCCTAAACGTAACCAAACTGCGATTGTTTCACAATGTGCAACTGCGACCATTACCTTCTCTGGTTTAGATAAGAGGATGGAAAACCCTCCTGTGGGTTGTATGTCCTGCCACCTCTAGGGGCACTAATTTATGAAATTGCTCATATGGGTTGTATTATAGGGTAGGACTCAGAGACCTATATCGTTATATGGTTTGGTGGTCTTTCAGGTTGCCTGAAAAAACTCTTAAAGAATGGTAGTGTTGTTCCATATCTGCTGGATGTGTTAAATGAATACGCCACCGTTTGTTGAAATAGGGCTTATCCCGGTCTACCCTAGCTGTAGATAGGTGGGCCAACACATTTCTTGTGTCAATGCAAGTAATTAGGTTGTTTTTTTGTCTTTTGTTGGCTCACTTTTACTCACAACATGCTAACCGGCAACATAGGATTTCATTCAGTATTCTAAGCTAACTAGCGGCGGCGCTGCCGGTGTTGCACCGGACTAAAACGATGCATGCACAAAAAATGCGCTGGCCCACCTATCTACAGCTAGGGGAGACCGTGATAAGCCCTATTTCAACAAACTGTGGCATATTCCTTTAACTGTTTTCTGACAGAACTCCATATTAACTTAAAAGGTGATAGTATGTCAGTGTTGCATTTACAGCTAGTTTTTGCTGCTCCCAATTGGCCAAAAAATCAACTGAAGCAGGTTTAAGTGATGCAAACAGTTAAAGCAACACTAAAGAACTTTTCCTGCTTCGGTCCCCCTACAGGTTGGAAGCAGAATTGTCCATTACATCACATTGTCCAGTTCATTCGAACTACAGATCAGCTACCCGATCTGGCAAACTTGCATAATGTAATGTAATGGACAGTTCCGCTGTTGCAGCCTATGTTGTGTGTCTAAAACTCTGTTTAATGTGATGCTGCTTGTCTTGGCCAGGACACTATTGTCCAGGAACCAATTTAATCTTAACAAGGCTGTTCCTGGATAAATAAATAAAAATAGATCCCGTGGGTCCTCATGACTACAGCTGTCAGTCATGGCCGCAGCCGTGCCGCAACAAATCCGGACCTGGAGGGTATTGACGGAGGGTGGAGCACGGAGCCGATATGCGGCGGAGCCAGTCCGCAGACGTTCTGCATTCAGTGGAAATCCAGAGTTACTTTCTACAACAATACGTGGGAATCTGCGTAGAAGCTCACACAGGAGCCAACGTTCATCATTATCTAGCTTCATAATGCTGCCCCAGCAAATTTCAGTAACTCCTATAAAAAAGAAAACACTGAGTTGCGCGTGTATTTCTGCAGGCTACACAAAAGTGGCATGCCAATAATAAAAAAAAAATATTTTCAGTAAATACAGTGGACCGAGATACAGACATAAGGGCAGCAACACCACAAAATAAGCTTATCAGTGTTACAGTTCTGTAGTCGAGCGCAGCTGTGTGTTTGATCAGTAATTACTTGCAGCGTTTGACTTCCAACCATAACACCAGCTCAGCAAAACACAGCGTCCTGTTCCTTTAGCCACACGGACAGATGGATAGATGACTGATGCACAGACGGAGGCAGGCAGATGACAATAAACCAGAACAACAGACTGACAGAATGCTGCCTGTGGGTGAGTCACTCACTTTGGCACCAGCAAAAAAAACGTGCTCACTGCTGACTCAGATATTGGATATTACATACTAGCATCAACACAGGAGGAACCACGTGCACGTGCATGCAGAAGTTATTTTCTCATCACTCAAACCTGCATTATTTATTCAGTTTTGGCCACTGGGGGCAGCAGGAACAAGCTAGCTGTCAAGGCAACATTGACATGTCACCTTTTAAGTGGATACGGTGTAATTGTTAGCAAACAGTTGCCTATCCTCTCTTATTTTGTCTCCGCCAACTCCTGAGGGAAATGTCTGGAGTTTTAGCTGCTAAATGCTCCACTATGTTCATCAGCTAGTTGCTAACCATGTCTAGCTTTGCGTCAAAAAGTGACACTTGGTCAGGTGCCTTTGGCATTTGTTATTGACACAAAAAGTCTCCTTTAGCGCCAGATTTAGACGCGCTTGGTCGGGACTCTTAGCGTCACTTTTTGACGCTCCGGGTCGGGTCAATATTTGACGGGTTGGGTGTGAGAACGGGTTGCAATTTTTCCGTGCTCCGGGTCGGGTCAATATTTGACGGGTTGGGAGTGAGAACGGGTTGCAATTTTTCCGTCGTCATCTTTGTTTTTTTAAATGGATGTGACGATTAATGGACATAGGGGTGGAACTGGGGAGGATGAGGCAGCCCAGCCAGTGTTGTTTATGGTTGTAATGGTGCTGCGCTAAGCTAAATGCTAACGAGGGAAAGTTGCAGATTTTCAACCCTTCGGAAGCGAGTCATCCAGTGGAGATTTACCGACAGGTAAACGCAGACCTCCGGGTTACTGGCGCCATTAATCTGCAAACTTTTCCCTTAACTTACCAGCTAATGTTAGCGGTAGCTAGCTAGCTTGGTTGGCAGAATGCTGACCAAGGCAAAATTTTCCAATTAACTTTGATTAGGTGAAAACGCACACTGATAGGAGTTAAAGTTTAGGATCAAAACATGGACAACACCACAAAAATAAGTTCAGGTCTATTTTAATGTACATAGTGTCACGGTTAGCATTGCTAAGCCTCGGTCATGATTGACAGGTTGGCGTGTAGCCACGCCCCTAAAGCATCCCCTGTTTTATCGTCCATTTGAAAATAAATGGGACCATACTTTACAAAATGAACATCATGAGAAGACTTGAAAGTAGCAATTGAGGCCATAAACCCATTATGAAAATGTTTATTGAGGTAACAAATCAAGTGAGAAGTAGGGTCATTCCCCCATTTACAGACTTCTTTTTGCAAACAGTGGCGTCACCCCCTGCTGGAAATTAAATAGATTGCATGTTTAGGGCACTTCCTTATTGGCTTTACTTTTCAGGCCCGGGAAGCTTTGTCTATTATCTTTTACAGTCATGGGTTCTGAGCAGGTAGTGTACCGTGGGCTTTTAAAGCTGTTATGCTAAAAACTGCTGCCTGCACCTGCTGTAAATAACACTTTGGGGGCAGAGGGCGTGACTCTAAATGAGCTGAAACTCACTATAAAGTTCTGTAATGCTGAGGGGAGCTGGATCGGTTCATCACTACCAGCGACGCATTTCACATTGTTTTCACATTGTCATCTGATACATTGTTATTACAAAAAATATAGCTGCTTTAAAGAGGCGAGTTGTGTCATCATCAAAATATTACCCAGTTCACCAACAGCAACTTCTTTCTCTTGAAGAGAAAAAAAAGCACACTGCAGGCTATAAAATCAGACTTCTAATATTGTGATGTGCAGATGGTCCTCTCTGGAACAGATTTTGCAACACACTCCTCTCTCTCTTTCTCGGTTTTAAAGCAATTGGACGGACGTACGGAGAGCAATCCAAACAGACAGGGAGAATAACAGAGTGTGAGATAAAGGGGGAGGTAGCCGAGGGCCTCTGACGGAAGGAAGAAAAACAACTCAGCAAACAGGAAAAGCTCCACCTGACTCTCTATTTGATGTGCTTGATTGCACTTTCAGTAGGTCTACTTCTGTTTTTTCCGGTCCTGCATTTGTACTGTTCTACTCCATGGAATGTACCATCTATAAAAATAAATCATTGGTATATGTTCCACAAAACATAACCAGGGAAGCTTCCACGGAATTTGTTGGTCCATAATTATTAAACTTCAACATCAGCAGCACGTGGTTAAACGTAACCTTGAGTCTAATCTGAACATTATGCTGACTCACGGTCCCCTCTGTCCAGTGTAAGGACATTGTGTACATTATATCCCCACAACTCCAATACAAAACAGTATTGCGCAGACTATTTCCTAAGTATGTTCAATATGAGTCCACTCCCATAAGATCTCTGTTTTAATCGTAAAGAGACTTCTTGCTCAGATGCAGTTTTATTGCTCTGTTGGGATTTCCTTTCCTGGGACACCGACGCATTTTCCCAATGAGGACAAGCCCTTGTACAATGCACTTGCAGTTCAAGGCTGTATTCTTTATTCCAAGGCTGTCTGCAGATCTTGAATCAGATCTACTCCGGATAAGCAACCAAATGTGTCTGCTGCTATTTTGTTCTTGATTAACTGGAACTGTGTGTCTAGGTTTCAAGGATTTAGCTTGACACTTGACACTCTGTACCAAAATGATGTGAACATAGTGGAGCTTCTGGCGGCTAAAGAGACAGATGTTTATGTCAGGAGTTGGTGGAGGGCAAAGAAAAGCTAAAAGAGGTGTGAATATTAGACACATCCCTAAATGTCTCCTAGTGTTTTTCCATGTCAGCTGGATGTGTGAACAAGGCGATATTGCTGGGGTTCCGGTATAGCCAGCGGAAATCCACCCCAAGACTTCCATTTCTGTGTGCTGGGTCCAATTAGTAATTTGAGAAGCAATAATGAAGTTGGAGTTGAGAGAATATATCTCCATAAACAGATAAATAACTAAAAAAAGCTAATAAAAAGCTAAATCTTCATCAGGCAATAGCCAATAGGATCCAAGATTGCCTTTTGGCCAATGCTTTCTTTTGCTCGCCACACGGACGGTTTCCCCAGAATGCAACCAAAGCCCGCTCAAATGTGATTGGTCAACACTGCTCGGACTACAAACAAAAAAACAGAAGGCTTTAATACCAAAATCTTGCTCCGTTGCCTACGGTCTGCATTCATATTCAGATTACCAGTTTATAAAGATGGGTAAATTTCAGAGCTGCCCCCTCTTAGTCGATTAGTTTGCTAATCGGTCATTTTGGTCTTAGTAGACTTAAGATTTCTTTAGTTGAGTAGTCAATTTTTTATGCTTCTTTAATGCTGAAGGTCTTATTTCCAAGAATCTTACGAGCACATCTCTGTTAAACACAAGGCTTTTAGCATGATTCTTTGTGAAGAAACTTTACAGATCTGTCGATAATTTATCCTGCTGGATGCCGGACAAGAATAAAACAGAATTTAAGATTGTTGGAACAGCTGCGATTGGTAACTTCAGCCTGAACACACATTTGGCCTTTAAAAAGTCACTCAAGTCTTGCCAAAACAACAGTAGTCAGGGCTAAAGTGCCAGACAGTTTTCCTGGAACTCGAAAAAAATAAAAATAAAAAAAAGAAGGGTCAAGGGGAGTTACAGAAGGGATCTTTTCTTTTTTTTATTACAACCCTCTTAAATCAAACAGCACGACACAATGTTTTGCCATCAAGAGACAAGTCGATAGTATTTTATCAGAGCTCTGTGCTCTCTGAGGCCACAATTTGTGTGAGACAATGTCATTACATCAGCACGTGTACTAGTTTAGTTCCATGTGAATCTACTGTACCGCTTGGAAAGTGTTCAATACAAAAATAAGAACTAAAGGAAACCAAACCCTGGCCAATTCCCCAGCCGGGCGTCCTATTTCAGTGACGTTCTGTATTGTTGACTGTGATGTTACATGAGGCTTTTTCTGGTGTGATTACGGCAGAGGAAGCACACACTCGTTAATTAACATTTCAGAGTACAAAGGCTATAGGTGTGTTTTGAACATTTATGCCAAATAATTGAATGTAGACATTTCCGTCTTAAAACAATACTCACGACCATATACAGCTCTTGGTCACTGTAAAGCTTACAGAGCCTTTAATGGCCAGTAAGGGTTTTGATACCCCAACCCAACGGCCGACCATCGGCAGAAAAGGCAGTCGGACTGACTGCCTCCCCGAGTTGGTCAAAAAAAGTGCCTCAGAACACACCGAAGCAACCCCGACTTGAGCGTATTTTCTGTGCGTGCGTGAGACGTAATACGTCTCCATAACAGCAGGCGGCGCTAATCTGTATTGTCGCCCCAAAAAATGAAAACCGGCAGCTGATTGGACGAATGCATCACGTGGGTCTGGCTGCTCTCAGATTTTACAACCGAGCTTAATGGCGGCTCGTTCGGAATACGATCTCGTATTTTACGAAGATAGTTCAACGAAACGTGTTTCTGGAAACATTTTAAGTTTCCAGAAATATTTTAACAATTTAAGCGACAAATAGGCCGTGCAGGTGCTGAATCGGTCTTCATTTCAGATCGACAAAGGCCAGTTTAAAAGATTTTCGTCAGATTTTGAGAGGCTTTGTCACGCTCATCCCCGCTCGTCATTTCCGGGTTAGCACTACACCTATCAGATTGGTCATTGAGTCCGACTGCCCGCCTTCTGATTCAAAATAAAGGCCTCCTCCTCCGACTGACGATGGCACGGAACACACTGGACAGACTCGAGTCACCGACCTCGCCAGACTGTCCGACAGACGATTATCGGAGATAATTTAGAGATCCTTTGTCAACATGCTTCCAATGGAAGTAATACGGTCAAAATCCACAGTCCTCATTCTGAACAAATATGTAATACATGTGCTGCAAATGTGCGCAGGCCTGAGTCTGCTTGATGGAATGAAAATAGCTTCAGATATCATATGTCAGTATTAAAGCTTTAGTGCATAACTTTCTGATATTAATGAATGTCCGTTACATTCAAGCCGTTGCCAAATGAGTTGCTACAAAGCTAATTAAGACCATCAACTCAACACAACGCTCTCTGTGGATTTCTCGGCATGGCTATGTTCAGAAGATTGGCGCGTCCGGTGACTTTTTCGCGATAATGACCTAGTTTACCTATTTTTAAAACACTACAAACACTGAAAAAACTGAAACTTTGCTCCAAGTATCACCAGGGGCTCTACACATGAACTTGAGCGTTCAGAACATTGGTTGTGTTCACAGTTTACGAAAAAGAAAGGTTTTGAATGAGTCACTTTAGCGGTTGGTTTTTCCGATCGCTGCCATCTCCCCAGTCAAAAAAGAGTTTGCGTACACAACCAATGTTGTGTATGCTTTCGTTAAGGTGTAGAGCCCCTGGTGATACTTGGAGCAAAGTCTCACGTTGTGTCGAGCCTTCTTAGTGTTTTAAAAATAGTGATTTTGATGCGATCATAGAAGTGCCCCTAGCGCTCCCATTCAAAAGGCCATTTGACCCGAAAAACGAGAATACGGTCAATCTTAAAAGTGGCGCTTCCGTCCTAATTATACTTTTAAACAAAAGTTTGACTCGGGTACAAAAAACATAAAAACACCCTAGCGAGAGTTGTGCTTTAAGAAATACCTGAGAGCTAATTTCAGGTGTGTGATGCCTTGCGACACGTAGGGCACATCGTGTCTGAAACTGGCCACTGAATGTTGGCATTGGACTTCCAGTTGGAAGTTCCTGGTTTGAGTGGCGCTTGCACGTTGACGTCCCCAGACAGAGGGACGGACGGACTGGAAACGTTCAGACTGAGCAGTCATCACAAGTTCTGTTCATCTGCTCAATAGCTGAGCCAAACAAACAGCCATTAAGTTTGAAGGCTGAGAAAAGCTGGCCAAAGGATATTTCTGGTCGACTGCCAAACAGATTTCACTAGTATTTTGATCCAATTATGTTTCGTAAACATTCGTTTCCACAAGTGCAGAATGTGGAAAAAATTTAATAAATTAAATGTCCCTAGTTATGACAGGAAAAACTGTACAAAAACAATGCTTTGCGATAAGCTGCATCCATCAAAATTCTATTTCTGAAAAGTTTATTTTAGTTGTTTTTTTAATCAACAACTTGGGGAGACCCTTGATAAGCCTCTTAGGCGTTTGGCCTCCCTTGCATATTCTGCTATTTATATTGCTCTGTTAATGTTAATAAAGGAAAATAATAGATGTATTTAACTCAACATACAGTACAGCCTTTGCTAGTCAGATATAGCATGTTTACATGTTTAACACAATACCAAAAGCAGTTCAGAAGTCACAACAAATGAAGGATTTGCCTGTTAAACTCCCTAGCTTAAGATCCCTACACAGCAGACTGATCTCATGAAGTGGTGTGTATGACACGCCAAGTCGTATGCCGTTTTGGCGTGTTATCAAGACGCATAATCGGTTTTTAGCGTGATTATCAACGCCGTTCGGCCGCCATTGACCTACATTACGTGTGAATTTTTGCCGTAGAGAGTAGTACGAAAGGAGGTTGGTTGGGGTGGTGGATGGGTAAAACATAGGACTTTCACCCAGGAGAGCTAGGCTTGTGTCCCGCGTGTGGCGGTTTTCAACTGTTTTTTTAAGCCTTCCTTAAGCCTTTTTTTAAGACGTTCTCGCGATAGTACGGCACATTCTCGCGATAACACGCCACGTGGCAACGCGTGGATAGCTCAAAATGCGTACGGATAACACGCCATTTGGCTTTAGGAAAGTGGCATGTATGTTTACGCAAAGTCCTGATGCCATGTTGAATGTGAGATGTTTGTTGGGTATTTTTGAGCACTGTCTCAGGCAGTGCACATGAATCTTACTGTATGCATAATATAATATATATATATATATATATTTATATATATATATATATATATATATATAAAAAAATATATAATGTAATGACAATAAAGGAGTCTTATTTTAACTAAATCGAACATCTCATCAGGCTTTAATGGCAACACAAGTTCCTCGGCATGAAAAACATAAAATAAACTGCCTTTATTCATCTTTGTCTCGTAGCGTTCGGTCGACCTGTTCAGAAACCATTCAGAGCGTCTCTCTGCCCTTTAGTAATGCATGCTGGGATGGACTCCAGCTCCTCAGAGCCACGCAAAGGCTAATGTAGAAAATGTATGAATGCCACGCTGGCAAGGTTTTGTTCCATTCAAGAACAAAAACACCCAGGAGACGGAGCTCAACTGAGCCGCACAGCAGAACTCTGCTACATGCTGATGTAAAGATCTGACCCGATGCTGTGTAATTATCCAACTTCTCTCTGTCTTTCTGCCAACCTGTCCAGTTCACACTACGGAGGATGATTGCACACAATTGGCTCCACCAGCTGCTGTACACCACTGACACGTACAGTCAGAAGGTTATGTTGGGGTTCCATGCGTTCTCATGAACAGGTCTGTATGATATAGTACGGAAATATATGCACACCATACAATACGTATGATATCCTATGAAAGCTGGCGACCGCCCGGCTGGTCACGTGACGCCGGCTACAGCGACCGGCTACAGCGACCGGCTACGAGCTCCGTGATGCCGAGCGCCAGTCGCTAGTTGTTTTAAGCCGCTACAGAGCTCTGCGACGCTGGCTACGGTGCTCCGCATGGTGCTAAGCATGGTGCTCCGTCGTATCAGCGGTAGTTGGTGGTTCAGTTAACCCGAGAATAGGTGTCTTTGAGCCGGGTACAGGGCACTGCGAGCTGCCGGTCCTTTCGTAACAACGGTTACGTTTAGGCGCCACATCGTCTAAGTTTAGGAAAAAGATCGTGGTTTGAGTTAAAACACTCCTGAGGAACAAGCATTTCCTGGGTTCAAGTCTTTTGCGCGCACACACACACAGAAAATATGAGAGAGCTACAGGGATGCATGTAAATAATAACTGAGAGATGGTTTTTTTGTGTGAAGTTGGTCAGAAATCGTGGCCCTGTACACAATGTCTTCTTTGGGTTTTCTCCCACAGTTCTATGTGAAGTGACCCTGACCCTGAATAGTAATACACATTACTGTGTGTAGGATATTCACGACCAAAATGCAAGTATGAATGGGCATAAAGAGGCAGATGGGGACAGTTGATAGTGAGCAGTTTCCCATGCGTTTACCCTGATAATTACAAAACGGACTGAGGGCAAATTGCAGTCTAGACTAATGTTCCTATTCAGCTGTTTTTTTTTTTTTTTTCGTGTGTTCTTAACTGATATGATCAGCAGAGAGAGAGGACATAACAACAAAGAGCAACAAATAGGAAGCTCCTTGTGTTTAGTCAAAATGTCCCATACTGCCAGAGGGGTCAACTCAGGATATTGGAGTTTCCAACTTTTGCCAAAAGACAGTGTATACAAAAAAAAAAAAACTACACACAAAGAAAATTAAAATGTACCTTTAATTGCACCCAAAAAAAGAGGACCATATTAAAATCACCATTCAATTTTTTTGGTGAAATAAAAACAACTCATGGACAGAAATAAACATTTTTAGACTAGGCACATTAACACAGCACTCAGTACATAACACATGTTCAGCATCCACCACTTCTGGTCTTATAAAGCACATTAGCAGCAACTGGCACATTTCGGGGACTGGACCTGCCAAAAATAGCCAAAGTGGATTCAAACGTACTTACAGTATGTCTTAAATGACCGTGAATAACAATGCAATTTTTTCTTCTCTCAAATGTCACCTTGTTACATACGCATCAGACAGAATATGTTCTTCAGACAAAATGCAGTTTTTGTGGCTCATGTGACTCAGCGACACAAAATGTGGATATCATGTATGTATTATTTTCAGTCAAAATGTTTTTCTATTTTTATATATATACACAGTACAAATGACATGCTAAAATAAATACAGATAGCTTCTATCGTGTTGTGGAGGTATTCCGTTTCATTCAAAAACCTGGTTTAAATCGCAACAAAGAGAAAATATAAGGCCTCCTGCACACTGGCTGCGTGGCGTGAGCGAGTCAGCTGTGTGGTGTGTCCGTTTTTATTTCGGCTCCCATGTTAACAGGTTAGAGCTTGCACGCTGCCTGCGTGACACGAAAACGCGTGCATGCTAGAAATAGGACCGACGCCTATTCTTTCACGTGACACGCAAGCGTGTTGGAAGCGTTTCCAGGCAAAAATAGAATAGGAAAAGATGTTTATATGTCATTTTGACACAAATACATATTAATAAATGACAGGTTGATGTTTGAAAGTCTCTAGGTTTTGACATAAATGCATATATAAATGTAATTAAAAAAAAAAAAATAAACAAGAAATAATTATTGATTTTCAAATATTGCACCTGTCAACACAGAATGAAATATTCTGTAGCCTATTTTGCCGCCAATACTGACGATGTTGTCTTTGCTGTAATCGATTATTTCATTTCATCAATGGGAAACATACATGTGTACAGACAGCGCCGCGTCAGACACGTTTCTGGTGTGCAAAGACGTAGAAAACGCCACGCAGCCGCCCACGCAACTGACACGCAACACAAACGCCACGCTCACGCCACGCAGCCAGTGTGCAGGAGGCCTAAGAACAGGTATAAGTGAATTTGTGACACAGATTTAATATTAACTGGCGTAGATCTACTACTTAATACAAAAGTGGTGAATAGCTTGTCCTAAAACAGATGCTACTATATTGGCTTTTTGTTAATGGAGGACAACTTTCTCGTTTAGTGTATTAACAATAGACACACACAAAAAAAGCCCTGAAAAAGAGCTTGATCCAGAAATTCATAAAATATGGTGTGTTCAAAACAAAGTTCAAAGTTTACAGACGTGTGTAAGTAGAGCACGTAAAAACACGATTACATCATCCCTCTGTTTTGAGTTGAAGTTCATTCTGACATCGAAAAATTAAGTCTTACATTCATTAAAAAACAATTTATAATAATTCTTACCTAACCCCCAATGAAAACTACTCCCTTTAATATTTGAATTTTTCAGTGACTGTTATTTTAATATATTTCCAACACTGGTGGATGGTTTTGGCAACGTATCATGTATGTGTGCAGTTCTATGTTTTCCCTATCGGTGTATCAGTTAAGATGCATAGATTCATTGTGAAAAAGATGAAATATGTAAAAATCAAAAACTAAAAACTAAAAAAGAGTTAAGCACCATGTCTGCTCTTGAGCAACCTTAAGAGATAGCTTTGTGCGTGTATATCGGCTTTTACATTGACAGTGGTACTCTGTGATCCAAAGTCACGTTGCAGTACTCCTTCAAAAAGTACATCTTAAAGGATGACCTGACATAACAGTTACGGCGCCTGTAGGTCCAGGTCCCTTTCTTACAGCATGCTTACGTATTGCACCTTCTCGCCAGGGCCTGCGACTCATATACACTTTATTTTTATTTACTTTATTCTTGCAATTGTCAGTGTGTAGTGGTGTGCCCTGTGTGTTGTCCACTAACTCATCAACACATTACTGTCAACTAGTGAGACGCCTTTTGTTAAGAACACCGGCGCTTGTACATTTAAAAACCTTGGAAATCATTTTTTGAGTTGTGAACAACGGCCTGTCTGTCTGTCTGTATTCTTTTTTTTTTTTAAAAACAATTTTTAAATTAAGAGAAGGTAATTATAATTTAAGACGGTTTTCTATCTTTGAAAGTGGTAAAGTGAGGACTAATGTAAAATATCGATGTGTTTTAGTTTTGGGGGTTCCGTTATGGAATGGACTTAATGATGAGTTGAAAATGTGTCCGTCTGAGCTGAGTTTGAAAAAATCTTTAAAATCGAAATAAATTAACGGTTAAGAAGTAAGTGGAATAAAATGTAAATTGATTGTACATTTTTTATTTTTTATTCTAGGATTGTACTTAAAGCTACATTGTGTAAGAATTTCTCCCATCTAGCAGTGAAATTATATACGACAACCAACTGAATATTACTTTCTAGCATTACTTTCACATATTTCACATATAAGGTTTTTTTGCTAAGAATCAACTCAAAAAATGACACAATGTAGGTTGAAGTATTTGGTTTCATTTAGTTGTGTTGAATTTCTGGGTGATTCTACAGGGATTATGGGATAGGATAGGCAAAAATAAGCCTTGGCTTTCAGCCTATTCCTTTTTTCGGTTAGATACGGTGGCAAATTGTGGTAAATAATTGTTTCTTTCATCAATGTTAACCGAAATAAAATGATTCATCATCATCAAGACCATAGGTAAACAGCCCCAGCGTCTCCCAAATAAAATTCAGATTTTAATGAGGAAGAGAAAAAAAAATCCTAACAATACGTCTCCCAAAAACATTGCATGCAGACACAGAGCAGCTCACAACAAGTTCCATGTTAGACTCCCCGTGTGTATCCATTTGAAATTCTATGTCCTGCTGTCACAGTTTCTTCAGTGAAATAGGTGGAAAGCTGGTTCTCATCACACTCGGTCTCAGAGTGCCCCCTTGTGGTTGAACACGTGAATGTCCATACCCAGCAGAGTGAAAAAATAAAAAATAAAAAAATAAAAAAATAAAAAACTAAAAAAACTAAAAACTAAAAAATAAAAAAATTAAAAAATAAAAAAATTAAAAAATAAAAAATAAAAAAATTAAAAAATAAAAAAATTAAAAAATAAAAAAAATCCAACTTGTATAATATTGTGTGAATGTGGCTGATCATCCCCCCCCCCTTTTAAAATTTGACCCTCCTTCCTTTCAGAAATGAATTCTGCCGGTGCCTCTACAAGACAGCGGTCCCTCCGAGCCTCGACACCCACCTGTGTGGTGATGACATTGTCTCCGGTAGCCCCATCACCCAACCCCCACCACGTCCACTAACCAGGAAACCAGGGCCGCCGGGGCTCGTGGGTGAAGGAGTTCCCTCAATGCCTTTTGCTGTCCAGGATGGCCCTCCAGTCGTCCGACCAGGACAGGAGTCGTCTATGCGGGGGGCTGAGGGGAAGGTGCTTGTTGTGGCACGCGGTGAACAGGATGTGCTCCCACGTTGGCTTGGGCTCCACGCCTGGTCAGGGAGACACGTCAGGTACAAACGTTACTTAAATGAAAAACACTATACAGGGTTTCTGCAAGTTTCACCAAGTCATATTTAAGACTTTTTAAGTCTTTTTCAAGACCATTATGAATGAAATTTAAGACCTTTATCACAACATTAACTAAGCCCTAAATTCAGTTTTAATCAAGCCAAGTATCGCTAAACTTGTACTTCCCCAAAGCTGAAAGTTTTATGTCTGTGGTACAATCTGAAAGAGACTTGCACCAATAACATGAAAGCTGATTGGCTGCAACATAAACTGCATGTTGGTCTCATTTGTAGTTGAAATACAGCAAAATGATATTTGGCTTAGCGAAAGAAAGAACTACAACACCACGGAATAAATAAATAAATAAATAAAAGAGCATTAGAGCTAGCTTTACATGGACGGAGGAAAATTAAGACCAGTTTAAAATTATTTAAGACCTAGAACGTAATACTTGAGCGAATTTAAGACTTTTTAAGGCCTAAGATTTTTATTTTTAAATTTTAGACTTTTTAAGACCCCGCGGAAACCCTGCTATAATACATGTCAATGTGTAGAGGGTAAAAAAATAAAACACAGCTTTAGGCCACCCCCGCAGATCCACTACTGTGGCAGCTGTCTTATACGCACTAAGATAAGACAGACTTTATTAATCCCACAGTGGGGTAATTCTTGTGCTACAGCTGCTCAAAAGAAAGAAAGAAAAAAAATCACACACATCAGAATAACACAAATACACATTAAGTAGACATAGGAGAAACAAATATACATAAAGTATAAGAAATAGAAAACATAGAATTAGTTATAATAAGAATTAGAGATGCAACGATTACAACTTTCTAGGCCGATTCCGATTTCCGTTGGTAGAGACGACGTGCCAGAGGGGTGGAGCTTAACAAATGATCACTCATTGCGCACACACACACACACGCACACACAAACAGTCCTTACCTAGAATGTCCGGCTTGTCGTCTATCAGGAGGTCTCCGGTGATTACTGTCTTGTCCCTGGTCAGGATTACCCGCTCCAGAAAGTCATGGCCAAAATGCTTCTCTACCCAGGCATACTGGGGACACACACACACACGCACGCACACGCACACACACAAACACACACACACACACACACACACACACACACACACACACACACACACACACACACACACACACACACACACACACACACACAAAAGGAGATCTACTGTCATTAGAAAAAGGAAACCCTGAAGTGGTCTCCAAAGGGACCAGAGTGGTTATTATGTTGTTAATTGGCAGAGGGCTTACCTTCTCATACGGGCAGTGGTTGTAATGCTGTATGGGGCTGGTGCAGATAAAGACATCTGTGCTGCAGAAAGCAAAAGGGAAACAACAGGACCAGGGTGGAAAAATTAAAAAAAAAGAAGAAAAAAACATACAAACATTTTCATATTCCGGCTGCTTATATCTGACAGACACACTGGCTATTTACAAATGGGAGCAATAGCTAATCTGGAGACAGGCAGTGGACCATCCCTGGTAGGAAAACAAAGTGAAGAATATGAGACACACCATGTACCAGATTTCCCTGATAAGAAAACAAATCAGGCAATGGTGGTTCCATTAAGGCATTCATTTCCACCAGGAAATGTAAACATACAATGTCATAACTACGGCGGCTATTTTTCAGACGTCAATCCGCTGTGGCGTGCGCTTCAGCGAATGCTATGGGAATGGCAATCGCAGCCTACACTCAAATGAATCAAAGAAGTCACAGAATAAGGAAGCTTTCACCAAAGCAACATAGAGAGCGCCAAAAGCGGAAACAGCAACACAACGTTGGCACCACACCTCTCCGTCAGTGACTTGATATCAGCAACTTACGCTGCAACCCAAGCCATGAATTCCAAATCGGTGTATCCCAAGTAAAGAAGTGCCTCATCATGTGCATCGAAAAACAAATATATCATTCAGAAACAATAGTTAAAAAGGAGAACTCCGGGCAATTTTTACGTTAATCTTGATATAAAACTATAAAGTATGTGAGTACTGTCGATAGCAAAAAAAAACGAACAGAATCGGTGCTAGCAACACGGAGCTTTTGTGTTTGTTAAGACGCACAAAGGCACTCTTTGGCTGTGTCTCAAAGCGCACACTTCTGTCAGTATACTGCTAATGTGCACTGACCACTTACTGCCGGAGTGCCCACTTTGGATGGTTAGTGTTGTCCCAAACGGAACACTTACGTTAAAACGCTTACCGGAAATGAGGAGCCGCCTCTGAAAATCGGACGAAAATCTCTTAAACTGACCTTTGTCGATCTGAAATGAAGACGGATTCAGCAACTGCACGGCCTATTTCTCGCTTAAAATGTTTTCAGAAACACGTTTCGGTGAACTATTTTCGTAAAATACGAGATCGTATTCTGAACGAGCCGCCATTATGCGCTGTTGTGAAATCCGGGAGTAGCCAGACCCATGTGACGCGTTTATCCAATCAGCGGTTTGAGACACAGCCTTTATCTTATTCCCCCATAACTGCCGTTTTAGCAAAGTGGGAGCTCTGGGCATTAGCTGCAGCAGCTCTGTGTTGCTACCACCAATTCGGCTAGTTTTTTCTTTTTGCTATCGACAGTACTCACATAGGTATAGAGATCAAGATTAACGTAAAAATTGTCCAGAGTTCTCCTTTAATACTTTATTCATGGATGCATGTTCGTACGGGGATGTACATTTGTTAGTTACAATCCTGCTGAAGATTAGTTCAGCTGTTGCACTCGCGATAGTGCTGCTAGTTTAATCGTTGAATCACATTTCGCCGTGCCATTCGCGGCCACTAGTCTTATCACATGACTGTTGGACCGGAGTGCTGCTGCTGTGTTCCATTTGTGATATTAGAGCGCCATCTAGTGGCCAACAGATATAACTACACCAAAGCATTGATCATAGAGTCTACCAAACTTTTGCAATTTTTATTTCTGGTGTGAACTGTCTTGACTCAAACAGTGTTTTTGTCTAGGGCTCTTAGCAAAATCGCTCTTTTTTTCACACCCTTTACTTTTGAGTTTTGTGCAGTTTAAAGCACAAAATCAACTCTTTGTGATCATCTCAGACATTCTGGTTGGTTTTCTGCGTAGTGCGCGCATATGTCAGCATTATGTCGCTCGGACTAAAACCTGTCCATATCAACATTTTACTATTAGATCAGCAGCATCCCAGTCAGTTTACAGATTAGATGAGTGAACTGCATCTTCAAGACCTACTTATCCATCTTGGCCATCTCCTTGACCGCCTCCACTCCTCCTGGCAGCGGCTCCAGTTCTATGAAGAAGTCTTTGGACTCCCAGATACTGATGGCTTTGTTCTGGAGTAATAAAAAAAACACACACACACACACACCGTTTTATACAGCATACAGTGATAAAGTGTTGACGGTGCTGTACAGCGTTCTTGAATGTTTCAATTACGACAAGGCAGGAACTGAGAAAAACACGTGTGGTCTAAGTTCTTATTTTATGCTCATGTTCAACATGGACCTCGTACCCCTGGCCTAGTTTCGCTTTTGAGACATGAGTTTTATTTGCGTGATATAACACAAATTAGGACAGACGTACTAGTGTAAAATAGGGCTGGGGTGATATGGAGAAAATCAAATCTCACGATATTTTTTGACCAAATACCTCGATATCGATACCGCAACGATATTGTAGTGTTGACTAATTGGTGCTTTCACTAAATATTTACCCAATGAGATTTTTGATAAATAACTATCAGTAATGTGGATATAATGACTAAGTTGGGTAAAGGCAAATAATACAACAGTTACAACAGTCTGTTAAGCTCAGAAAATGACATCACTTTACTCTAATGCAGACTTTAATACCAGGAAAAGACGGGCGTCGAGATAGCTCAGTTGGTAGAGCGGGCGCCCATATATAGAGGTTTACTCCTCGACGCAGCGGGCCCGGGTTCAACTCTGACCTGTGGCCCTTTGCTGCATGTCATTCCCCCTCTCTCTCTCCCCCTCTTCATGTCTTCAGCTGTCCTGTCAAATAAAGGCCTAAAATGCCCAAAAATAATCTTTAAAAAAAACAACCAAGAAAAGACAAACACTTATGTCATATTACAATATTACGATATCCAAAATCTAAGACAATATCTAGTCTCATATCACGATAGATATAATATCGATTGCCCAGCTCTAGCGTAAAATATACTTTCTTAAAATGAAAGCCTGAAATAGTCTGTTGTGGATGTATTGGTTTAGTATTCTACCTCATCGCTACCTCCAAAGTCTTTGAGTAAATACATATTTTCAACAGAAGAAACTATGACTATGAATGTGACATTCGCACATTGAAGTCACAAAATAGATTTTCATTTGGCTCACTGGACTCAAACCAATACAGACAACTATGTAAAAGTGTAATGGTTCAATATGGCAGTAGTTTATTTATTGTATGGGATATACGAATGTGTTCAAGACTCCTTATGCATTTTATCATTTAAAAGGTGCCCTGCCATACAAAACCGTTTTTACTTGCAATTTTTGAAATATGTTAGGTCCATATCTGTTTGTATTATGTTGTGAATGTGAAAATGAACTGCTACCTCCTCGGTCAGCTCTAGCTACTGTAAAGAAATAAGCAGAGAAATCAGGCCAGTTACAAAAGCTGGTCAGTCTGACATCATGTTGCCTGAGCTCATTACTATTTATTAGCTCGCCCAGTTGGGCTGGGTAAAGGATTCTGACAGCCAGGCTCTCATTGGCTAGCTGTTAGCCAATCAGATTCAAACAGCTTAGCTTGTTGAATATTAATGAGAACTGGCAGAAATCGAGCTGAGCCTTCCTGTAGGCTTTCTATACCACGCTAGAATGACTTGAAACAAGGTAGCCAAGGCATTTTTTCCACAAAAAAATGTGTGGTATGGTATCCATGGTAGAACTTCAGACATTACCACAAAGTCATGAAATACGTGTGGCAGGGCACCTTTGAGATACTGGCTACTTTTAGAGGCTATCTGTCCACTCAGATATTGAATGAAATTCATAAACAAAAATGTCAAATTGCAGTTCAACTGGTCAGCACTGTCCAATTGCATAGCCTACATGGGACATTGGAGGGGATGCACTGCATGTTGGGTAATACGCTTCAACCGCAAGCTCTACAAGTGAGAGTGAGACCTTGGACACCTGTCATTCTGACACACCACTGATACAGTCTGTAAATAAATACAATTAAATCATAAATCATTTAAAATGTCACTTTTTTTTACTGGGGACCCTGGGGGAACCAGCTCAAGGCCTCAAGGCTCTGTGTCGGACTGCAAATGTGAATTCCTATAACATTATTAACATAGCACATGTATGCATGTCACTCAGTCACTTACACACAGGTCACTCCTCAGCTGCCCGTACTGCGTTGACACCCAAAACCCTCTCCTATCATCCAGGGTGATGTGGGGATCTTCCGGGTATTGGGCCCGGTACTTCTTTAAGAAACCCCCCTCGAAGTCGGCCAAGACCCCGTCCATGTCAACCAGAACCCGCAGTCTCTTACCCGAAGGAGAGGAGGACGACATGTCTACGCAAATCCTCTTAAACGGATCACGGAGCAAAGTTTTCCCTCTTCCGAGTAGGCGTGTAGAACTGGACAGTAATAGCATTGTTGACTGTTGACCTGAGCGGCTGCTAGCTACTGCAGTAACGTTCCCGACAGCTGTCACTGCCGTTACTCTGTCCAAACGACGATGGAAGTCGATAAGTTTTCTAAACGCTGTGGCAGTTAAACCTTGTCGTTTTCGGCACTTAGCATTTTTGTGTTCTTTGCCTTTTCGTTAAGTTTTTGTTTCACTGCCAGTGTAACTTTATCATAATGGGCATTATATCTCTCTCCCAGTCAACTGCATTTGAGCTAGCTAACGCTCGGTAGCTATAGCTAGCTAACTTCAGCTGGCAGGCTAGCCAGCAACGGGCAGGTCAAATGTGACATGCCTTTGGCCACAGTGTAATGTGAGCTGTTAGCATCGTTTGTCTGTGTGTATTAACTGCTCGGGCGGCTATCCATAGCCTTTTCTCAAAGCCACAGCATCTGAAACATGTGGCTACTGGTGCTACCTGAGCAGAAACGAGTTACTGATATTGAGGCACCATGGAGAGAAAAGCTCGGCAGTGAGAACAAACTGTACAAAAAGTCCTGCTTGCAGCAAAGATATTTTAGATGAACGCGATGGCTCACTCCTCCGTTATTTTGTGTGACAGCAATGTATAGGCAATTTGCAGTTATACAATTTTGCAAATTTTTAAGAAAGAAAACATTTTACCACCCCCACTATTATTATTATTATAATAGGTACGCTACCTCTGCCTAAATGTGACAGTAGGCTAATATCTAATTATGAGCAGATAAAGCAATATTTCTGCATTTCTAAAAAGAAAAATGATTGATTGGACTGCTGGATTGACTCAAGATGCAACAATTGTTTGCTCTGCAGTCTACGGTGACGCTTTCGGGGATCCATCAGCTGTACATAAAATGCATGACATTTGAAATTTTGCCAAAGTAAATGCTTACTTTTCTATATTTGAGTTGTGGTATTTTTTTAATTTTTTTTCCTTTGCTTATCTTCAATAATTGTAAACACATTTTAGACATGTGCCACCAGTCAAAACTCACAGTAGACTTCAGAACACTACAAAAGACATAATGGTAGTACAGCAATAAAACAAAATAAAATATCAGTATTAAGTAGGCTATGCAGTAGGCCTAAGTTTTACCAAAGATAACCAAATTAAAATCAAGTTTATGAAGGTGATGAACCTAATAGGCTTCCGTATGGAAAGTGTAAGTGAATAAATAGCAAGTCTTAAGCCACAAATGAATAAGTGTGCCGTTAATGCTTATTATAGCTCTAATTTAAATGAGCTATTCTCAGAGTAACAATTCCATAGGCCAACTTTATGTATTTCATCTGCAAAAAAGTAGTACAACAGTCCCAGTCCCAGACAAGATAATTTACAATAGTACTAGTATCTTTTTAGAAGTAAAATATACTTTGATGTCCAGTCTATGTTCAGTGGATCCTTAAAATCAGTTAGACAGGTGCTCTTACAGCTTATAACATCTTTGCTGAAAACCCGGTCAATTTTACGTCAGTTCCTGTGTTTTGTTTTGTTTTTTATTAAAAGGGAGAACTGGAGCTGCAGTCTTAAATAAACGGAGGTCCCTTAATTCGCAAGATAAGCACAATAAGTGACACACAATAAATTCCTAAAAAAAATATATATATATATATATATATATATATATATATATATATATATATATGTTCTATATGTTCTATATATAATATATAGAGAAATTGTGACAATTATGAAATATAATCGTGTGTCTGGCCCTTTAAGAATCCAATGGTCGGTTCGTAAATCTCGTTGCAGTCTGTTCTGTTTTGTGATCTCGCGATAGCTTCACCTCTGTGGCGGCTGTGTGGCCCCCTGTCTTAGTCCGTACGGAGTTGTTTCTGACGTTTGAATGAAAAACAGTGCACATTACCTCCACTTTGGACCCAGGAAATAATGGCTTCAGCATTGGAGCAGTTTGTGAACAATGTGCGGCAGCTCTCCGCTCAAGGTAGGGTTGCTAAAGTCATTAGAGTCGGAAGTATTAGCTAGTTAGCTAGCATATGCTATCCAATGCCGTGCCGATAGCTAGGCAGCCAAACTGGTTAGAGCCCTCTTTTTGCTTTATCATGTAAACACACCGTAAAAAATGACTTTCTCTGGCTGCGAGAGTTGTGTAAAGTATCACCAGAAAATTCGTTAGTACACAGGGACGCCTATGATAACCGCGAACTGGGTGGTTCCTCATTCTAAATGTCAAAATCATACTTTTTGTTTTTGATCTAGAAAATAATTTCTGATGACTACCTACCGGTAGTCCCGCCCTGGGCACACATGATTGGTTGGCGAACGGAATTAGCGAATATGATTGGTTTAAAGTCATCTGTCAATCCCGCTTGCATTACCTCTGTTGCAAGGCCTTGACAGGACACTTGACTGGGCGATTTATATTGAAATACTCCGCCACAGCGCGATGGTTGTAAATAATGTTGTAAGTCACCGTTGTTTTCTACATTTGTGAAGAATAGCATTTTGACAGCCATAAACTAAACAAAAATGCAATTATATCATCAATCCGACCACACAAAAAAAATAATTAAGAAAATGTCTCAGAATACTTGCGGAAAAACTTGCCCCCCCTTATCCTTTGGGGATTTTATTAATTGAACGTCAACATTTGCAATGATAGGGGAAATGTATTATAATACTTATTTTTTTTTCTAGTTTTAAGTGCAGTTACATCTGTGTGCATGTGTCCCTCTTGTGTGCCACGACATGTAATAAGACATTTGAAAGTTGACATTTAATGAGATTGAATTCCAGTTTAACAGCCTAATTCAGAGGTCTTCAACGGTTTTTATGCCAAGGACCCTTTAGCTGAAAAAGAGACAGAGTAGGGACCCCCTACTAAATATATTGTATACTTGAGTTACATATTAATGATGGGCCCAAATGGATGGAAATTAATGTATATTATTTATACATAAACATAATGTTTTAATGTTAAAACTTACTGTACATTTAGAAGACACAGTAAATCCTCAAGCTTAACTGTATGGATACTTTACCTATAGTAATCTGATCTTTTCAATGTGTAAATAAAAACATTCACAAATAGGCCAATTTATCTTTGCTATTAATGTTTATTTTCAGACACTTTTTCAGACATTTGTTTTTTTTAAAGTATTTTTTTTAACCTAATTTGGTACTCTGAGGGACCCCCTAGGGGTCACGGACCCCCTGTTGAAGATCTCTGGCCTAATTTAATTACAAAACAGCGGGCCTGCCAGTAAAAAAAAAAAGAAAAAAAGATCTGCATCTAGCATTGCAATGTAAACTCTCTTAGATATGAGAATTGTGTTCATCCAAAGATCTAAAGGACACACAAGAAGGTCCAAAATGGTTTAATTTCTCTCTGTTCTCCCCCCCCCCCCCCCCCACCCCTCAGGCCAGATGACTCAGCTGTGTGAGTTGATCAACAAGAGTGGAGAGCTGCTGGCCAAAAATCTGTCCCACCTGGACACGGTGCTGGGGGCCCTGGACATCCAGGAGCACTCCCTCGGCGTGCTGGCTGTGCTGTAAGTAGCCTGCTCCGTCCCAGGTCTTTTTCCAGGTTTGCCAACCTCAGTGCAGTCAGCAACGGTCGAGAGCTCTTCCACAGTGTCTAGTAGGGTCGGGCATCGTTTGGATTTGAACAATTCTGATTTAAAAGGTCCAGTGTGTAACTTGTTTAGTTGTTCATTCTCAAAATCGATGTTGCCCGTTCACAAACTTGGCCTTTTTTCATGAATATTTGCCACCACCATCAATTCCAAGTATTCCTATTGGCTTGACATTTTTACATTTGCATTCGCATGAACTGGGGTAGACGCTCCATATTCATGCGCCATCTTGAAATACGTTAGCTGGTAAGGGACATACAGGACATACTGCTCCGCCTTTTGCTTTTTCCGCTGTCGCATGATAAACTCACAGGCGCTGCTAATGCTGCTAATGGGTATCGTAGCTTCCCAGCCCCCGGCAAGATTGAAGAAGGAAACACGGAGGACCACACGTATTCAAAATCCAAATTTCAGAGTCTTCTTCTTCGCCCAGAAAAAGAAAAAGGATATTGAAAAGAGCAAGAGTTCGGCTTTTTGAAGTGGAAGGCTATCGTCAGTGTTGTGCCTGAACGCGTTCATTGAACGATAGTTCATGAACTCGTTCATATTTTGGGCGAACGTGAACTGAACGTACTGTATTACTGCCTGATGAACGTTACTGTGAACTCGTTCATTCTGGTGTCTGTGAACGGCACGCTCTCTCAGTTTAACTTCGTTCAACAGGGTGCCAGATTTCTATAGAGCCTTCCAGGCCAACACGTGGCTAAAACACACCGTAAACAGGCCTTAATATGTAGCGGAAAAAACACCCAATCTGGCAACACCAGCCACCAGTGTCGCACCGACAAGGTCGGTGAGGGAAAAATCGTACATTCTGCGCTGCCTTTCAAAAAGAAAATCCGCACTTCAGTCACATCCACAGCAAACCTGAAACGGCACGTTGAACTGAAGCAACATATGGAAAAAAAGAACTATGAACTAGTTCATTTTTGGAACTGTGGACTTAGTTCAAAAATTTGAAGTATGAACTGAACTAGTTCATTTTAAAATTTGGGAACTGAACTTTGAACTAGTTCATGTAGAAAGTTAACTTTCCCAACACTGGCTACCTTAGCTGTAATACGTACTTTGAACTGCGTGGTGCGAGAGAGTTGATTGCGATATATGATCTCAACGCTAGATGGGAGACATTCCCACACATTGGACCTTTTTAATCACATTGGACCTTTTAATCACATTGGACCTTTTAATCACATTGGACCTTTTTAATCACATTGGACCTTTTTAATCACATTGGACCTTTTTAATCCAGTTCTTATCAGTTCTCTATTCTGTAAGGGGTGGACTTGAAACGGGTCACATGCTTATTTCACAGACAAGAGGAACATTTTATTTTGATTCAGTGGTGTTTTTCGGGGCTTTTTCAGCCCCACTTTAGAGCGCCACTTACTGTGCTCCAATGGCTGCAACACAACAAGTACCTGGCCACTACGGAAACCAAAACTCGCGCGCGTTAAATTTGGAACCGATATTTTTTAAACCATGTTTTTATTCACGAAAGTCAAGACAACACAGATCCATTCATTTAGGTACAGTGTCTTGATTTCTGTTTTCTTATTTGAGAATCGATCCCATCCCACCCACATACTGCCATTACCAACAAAACAAAAGCAAAAAAAAAAAGGTTGAGAGAGGGAGCAATTCCCACTTTGGGTAAAGTTCATATATTATCTGGGGGGGAGTGTTAATCCTCTTAAAGTTCAACAACAACGACAACAAGCATTCCATATTTTATGGAATGTGTCAGTTGATCCTCTAGAGAAAATACTTAAATCGTTTCTAATTTCAGGTTAAGATCAGGCCGTTTAGCCAGACTGACGCGTTCGGTGACTGAGGAGATTTCCACTCCAATGCTATCCTTCTACAAGCCAACAGGGAGGCAAAAGCAAACGCGTTTTTCTTATTAGTGGTCATCAAGACCCACTGGAAACGGATCTGATGTAGTCGCCGTCGAAAACGTAATCGATTTTAAAACTCATCGCAAAAAATCAACAACCATGATACCTACGTGAATGGATTTTTCTTCCCACCCCTAGTGTCTAGTGAAGTCTGCTGCCGTTTACCTTAGAGTTCAGTTCAGTCCCGTCTCGTTCCTCTACACTCCCGCCTTTTTTCTTTTCTCAACTGGGTCGAGAGATTCAGTTATTGTTGTGTCTGTTAAAGGTCATAGTGTATTTATGACGAGCCTTGGAGGAAGATAGTTAACAAGGAGAGACCGGTGAACACAACTTTGTTGCCAGTTTCTAGGTTAAAAATGTGAGTTGGTTAAAACAAGTCCCCTAAATGATCCAGTATTTGCATCTTGAATCCCAGGTGGCATTTCCTTTCTTTCAGTATTACAGTATTATGTTTTTTATTATTATTATAGGCTGCCTGTTGCGCATGTAGCGTAGCAATATCTGATGTAGACCCAAAGCAGCGCAAAGCCACCTGTTGCATACAACTAATGTGGGCCTGAACTATAACAAAGAAATGGATTAGTTCTCATCATTCAGTGAATCACAGGGTGTCCACAGGGTCTTTTAAAAGTCTTAACTTTGACTTGGTGAAACCCTGGAATCAAGAAATGCCGATGCTGCATTGAATATTAAAATGGCTGTTAAGTGTTTTTTCTTAGTTTTAACCCGCTTACTATAACCACAGACCGTAAAGGAAATGGACCAACAGATCCCGTTGCTCCAGACGGAGACCAGTGAAGGATATTAGAAGCACTTTTCCGGTGAGCGCTGAGCTCGAAGACGTAAATGTGACGTGAGCAACGTGTCTGAAAGTTGGAAGTCTTCTGGTAGCTGTGCCAAGAGAAATCTCAATCATTCCCAGTCTTACAGAGACGGAGAGTTTAGGTATATGTAAGGAGATAACATAGACACAGGCTAATTATTGCTAATTAAAATGCTAGTTAACATTAGTAATTAAACTTAAACAGCTAATGTAAGTCGAAACTGCCTGTGAGCTTCTCCTGTACTATACACTAATTCCTCTATTATGCGACAGTAAGTCACTTGGTTATGACACAATCGTTAGCCTATTTTTACAGAAAACGTCTGCTACGGAGCCATAACGTGAGGTACAAGGTAATGGAGCTTTTTATAGAGTGTTTAAACGCTTCACATGTAAATTTATTCGCTGTCAAGATTTTGATGCCAAAATGAATGGCAGTCAATGGAATGCTAACTGCGGGTGATGGCTTGTTAGCATCAAAATGGAGCCATACGAGCTACGCATTGTGGACTTACCCCCTTGACTATAACGTAAACACTGTTTTTTTTTTTTACCTTTTTTATTTATCCAGGTAAGTCGATTGAGAACAGTTTCTCATTTGCAACGACGACCTGTCACATTGACACAGTTCCACATTCGTACCTGGAAGCTGCCCAATACGACCACAGTCTGATCTGCTGGCCACTGAGCAGCTCCACTGGAGCGGTTGGGGGTTAAGGGCCTTGCTCAAGGGCCACCTCAGTGGTGGTAACGAGGGAGGGACAAGCGCTGCTCTTTTCACTTTACCCCCACACTGTCTGGGGATTGAACCAGCGACCTCCCGGTCACAAGCTTGCTTCTTTAACTTTTATCCCACCACTAAATGTTCTGAGTTCACTCCTGCATCACAAACCTTAAAAACTCAAGTTAAACACCATTCCATGGATATCATTTGACTCTGCATATGGAAAAAAGGACCCAACAACTAAATCATCCAATTTAGTGTTTTTCCCGTTTTCCTCCCACATGCCAATGTGTTGTCATTACCAGGTAGGCTTTAAGGTCTGTATTACGGATGCACCGATCCAACTTTTTCAGTCCCGATACCGATGCCAGGGCTTTGTGTATCTGTCGATACCAGATACCGATCCAATACCGTTGTTGAATTAATAATACACTGTATACCTTCCACCTTATACCTTCCTTCCACCATGTGGAAGAGACTAAAGGCATCAGACCTTCCTAACTAAACATTACTTTCCTAACTAAGACCAAATGACACAGATGGAATCTATTGAATTATTTATTTATTTATTTCAAAAATACAATTGTGCATTCAAATCAAAAATGGAATGTAATCAAACTTCTTAAAATAAATTTAAATAAAGAAAATGTAGCAGTAGAAACAAAATCGTGCCTACTCTTCCAGCATGCGACGCACGTGCTGCTGACGAATGACGACCGATCCCTGATCCAGCTAGTTTTGTCAATATTGGGGGCCGATATCTGTGAACCCCTAGTCTGTATTAAGGTCTCTTTGGTTCCTTTTTTAAAAAAAAATGTCTTTGCTCACCTCCTTCTCTCTGCTTCCAGATTTGTGAAGTTCTCCATGCCAAACATCCCTGACTTTGAGACGCTCTTCTCCCAAGTCCAGCTCTTCATCAGTACTTGCAACGGGGAGCACATTAGATATGCAACAGACACTTGTAAGTCCAGACTAACCGGAGCTCTCGCTCCTCCGTGTTGAGGATGCATGTTTCTATTCTGCTGGTGTTTTTTTTTTTTTTTTCTCTCTCTTCATAACCTTCTTTCACTTGTGTTTCCTCTCCCAGTTGCTGGCCTCTGCCACCAGTTGACAAACGCCCTCGTAGAGCGGAAACAGGTGAGACTGTTGATTCAGACTTCGGTGGGAGTGTAATGTCCAACTATTTATCATTACAGAGCAGAAGATTTAACTCGAACCTTTTTGTCCAAATGAATCAGCATCGATTGGTTGCGTTTGATAATCAAGTGAATCAAATGTTCTTAAATTTCTAGTTTAGTGTTTCAAATGCAAAGAGAGCGAGAATCTGTGCACAAAGCTCCACATCCTCGCAGGAAAAAGTACTTTCTTGAGTGGCTACTTCTTTATAGATCATGAATGCTGTCATGGTTGCGCAAAACTGTTTGTTTTCATTCATGACTCGCAGCAGTAGTCCGCAGTGATGTGGTTGCTAATGAAGCCTGAATAGTTCTAATGCAGGATTAGAGCGGGGTTTATTTATTTTAGAGCGGTGTCTGTTTTCTTTTCTTTAGCCTCTGTCTTTGGTTTGTCAGCCATACACCTCGAGCTTCCATCAAAGACCACATGCACAGCTGAACATAGTGTGAACGGGAGCGTGCCAATGTTCCCACAGCCCTATGTTCCCACATTTCTAAAAAAAAACAAAAAAATCTAAATTAGGCCCTATGTTCCCACATTTCCTTTTTCATAAATTTGTATCAGATTTTATCCCCCTTTCTCCCAATTTGTAAGCCAATTACACCCAACCTATTATCCAGTAGCAATGGACTACAGATGGAATGGGCCTAATTTTAAGAAAAAAAAAATAATTCTTAGAAATGTGGGAACATAGGGCTGACACCGTGTGAGCAGGTTGTATTTGTGGACAGAGCACGGTTTTATTGTCGACTATCTACCAACTCCAAACGCTGCAGGACAATGGACTCATGTTATCACATTGTAGGGCTGAACGATTTGGGAGAAAAAATCGAATTGCGATTTCTATTTATTTTTTTTATTTCTGCCAGATAGTATAGTATCAAAACTTTTAACTATATTCTTATGCAAGGATGATAACATGGCTATGAATTGCATATATACATTTTTCTTTTAATGAGCATGGGACGTTGAACAGAGCAATAGCAGCATCTACATATTGCACCTTCTACGATCATGTACCAATAAAGTAATACAAAATAAATGAAAAAATCAGTCTGGGATATGTAACAAAATTCCAGCATTTATCTTGTAAAGAAAAAGAGGAATCAAAAATGTTATAATATAATAAAGGCGCTTCTCAATTTCAAAATAAAGGCACATCTTAAAGATGATGATACATATTATTGATATTTTTACTTTGTATGGATAATATTGGATAGCTGATGATTGAATCGATGTATCGATCCAAATCCATGTGTCGTTACGCCCCTAGCCCATTACGTGTGTTAAAGGAAACTGCTTGTGAGCGGCTGAAAACTATTTTTTAATGTTGTATGCACCTTGCTGCAAAAGCAATTCCCCCTGCGGCGATAACCCTAAATAATTAACACATTTGAATTTTATTTCTCCTCGCCAAGTCCCACATGAGTCATTCTGTTTGCTTGAGCACCGCCGAGCCTCTGCATCCAGGAGCAGCGTTTTTTTCCTTTTGATGCATTTTTTAAAGTGTGGCGCAGGCTCCAGGTGGTTTCCAGTGTGTCAGGATGTCTCAGGAAAGCCACCTCTGAATCACTAACCGAATGTGTTTTTCCCTCCCTCCCTCCCTCCCTCCCTCCCTCCGGCAGCCATTGAGGGGTGTCGTCGTCCTAAAACAGGCAATAGACAAAATGCAGATGAACACAAACCAACTTACCTCAGTTCATGCAGACCTGTGTCAGGTGAGTCTCCGGCCCTGCTGCATCAGCACCACGGCACAAAATGAACTTTTCTTTTTTTTAATTTCTTTTACCTGCCGAATGGCTATTGAATGTTCAAATTAGGGCTGCACGATATGAGGAAAATACGCGGTAACGTTGTTGAATATTGCGAATATTACTTGCGATACATTAACAGACATTAAAGTGTGCTCAGTTCTGCCCTTCTGTTGCTTTCAGTATTCTTTTACAATACAAAACATTGCGTGTTGAATTTAAAACAACTAAGCATTTCTAACATTCTTTTATTGAACAAATGGAACATTGGATTGACAATGACAGGCACTACTAAAAAAGTGACACATACACTTTAAAGTGCAGTTTTCTACTGATATTTTCTTTCAACTAGAACAAAAAATCTCGTGTCTGTTGATATTGCGATGACGATTAAAAACACAATATATTGTGCAGCCCTAGTTCAACTTGTTCCAGCCACTTAATAGATTCCCATTGTTGTTTTTTGGGGGCTGGCGAGTGAAGCAAATCTACCAGCCGTTTGTAATATTCCAGCAGCGTTTAGCTGGTAGATGGTGCTAAATTTCGGAGCCTGATCAGCACCACGGCTGTGTATCCTAAATGGCCTCATGATCTAACTTTTAATTTAGCTGCCTAATGGGATCTATTTAGCTGTATTAGATTTCAGATTTAGTTTTATTGTCCTTGAGGGATATTTGTCATTTGTGAATCAACATCCAGGTTCTCCCCCAGTTATCTTAATTGTTGTCCATCTCCCTCTCCTAAATGCAAAGCATTTAAATGGTTGTGTTGAATAATTCAACCGCACAGTTGCCTTCAGGTGTGAGCGTCCAGTGTAACCCCTCTAAGCTGTCCTCACTACGTACCTGTCTCCTTGCAGCTGTGCTTGTTAGCAAAGTGCTTCAAGCCCGCCCTGCCCTTCTTGGAATTGGACATGATGGACATCTGTAAGGAGAACGGAGCCTACGACGCAAAGCACTTTTTATGTTACTACTACTACGGTGGCATGATCTACACGGGCCTCAAAAACTTCGAAAGAGCACTGTATTTTTATGAACAGGTATTCTCAAAAATACCCAGATACACACTCTGATACATGTACTGACATGCATGCGTGCAATGGCATAGCACACATTCTTTGTCATTTTTATAATGACTTAAAGTGCTCATATTATGCTTTTTCCCTTTCCTTTATTGTGTCCTATATCTTTTTTTTGTGCATGTTTTGGTTTACAATATGAAAAAGCCCAAAGTCCACCCCAAAGGGAGTTACCATCTCCAACAGAAAACACTGTTCACAAACTGCTCCAAACAGCTCTATTGTAGTCCAGCCTTTACTTCAGAGACAAATGTGGGTCACTTTGTAACACACGTTCTAATGCTAACTTAGCTGCTAGCATAGCACACCCTCATATAGGCCTGTCGCGATAGTCAATAAATCGATTTATCGCATGATAAGAAAAAATGAGCTCGATAATTTTTCCGGCCGCGATAATTTCCGTTTGCATGCTTGTTTATTTTCCTCGTCTCTCCGACTCTCTCTCTCTACCAAAGAGACTGGAGGACCACTCTCGGTTCCTTAGCGTAACGAGGAGTGAACCCTCTTGTCAGTCGCATGGTCTTTGTGTGGGCGGTAGGCTACTCCAGGCGGAGAGAGCGAGAGAGTTGGAGCAGGGTTTCCTGCAGCACTTTGCAGTTAAGGCGCCGTCAAAAAAAAAGTATATGAGCGATATCCACCGTGTTACTGGGCGTCCCGTTTTCTCCCTTTCATTCCAAACCACACAGCTGACAACCTGCAGGTGGAGACTGTGGAGACGGGCTCGGACATACACGCCGCTGTGGACTCGTCAGTCTCGCAAGCGGTTTCAGGAAAGTGGCTGCATGTGTCCGACAATGCACAGAACATTAACGGTACAAGCCTACAGCTGTCCGCGGACACGGAGTGTGGAAAGTATGTCAGAGTTGGTGTGTGTGTGTGTGTGTGTGTGTGTGTGTGTGTGTGTGTGTGTGTGTGTGTGTGTGTGTGTGTGTGTGTGTGTGTGTGTGTGTGTGTGTGTCTGTGTGTGTGTCTGTGTGTGTGTGTGTGTGTGTCTGTGTCTGTGTGTGTCTGTGTGTGTCCTGTGTCTGTGTGTGTGTGCGGCCCGCCCCCACGAAGCTCCGACCTGCAGAGGAGCAGAAGCTGCACCTTCGCCAAAATGAAGACTGAAAAACAGAACTATTTTGGTACATTTACTCGCCACGTGGCAGCTAGCCATACATATAGATTTTATTTATTAATGATATATTATTTAAATGTAACATTTTGTGTTAAATAATTGTAAAATGTAGTACTGAGTCTCTAGTCTGAGAACTTACGTGTCACAAACGGCAATTCCACAACTGTACATCAGCGTGAAAGACTAAAGGAGGTCAAAGACATATTGTGGATATTTAAAATGTCTTCCAGTTCCACTGTTAAATATTCTTTAGAAATAAAAGTGTATTGATCTTTGAAAAGGTGAACCTGTAGTATTATTATTATTATTATTATTATTATTATGACATTATCATTATATTAGATGCAAATGGTCTCTTGATGACAATATTATCGTTTATCGCAATAATTTCTGGGACAATTTATCGTCCAGCAAAATTTGTTATCGTGACAGGCCTACCCTCATACTCTGCTTTCTGACTGGCTAGTAGTCCTTACCTAGCTACTGAGCATGTGCGACTCCCAACAAAGATGGAACAGAAGTGAGAGGTCTCACTCTGTAGCTAAAACAGAGAGCTCAACACACAGGGTGAAAAGAGGAGCTGCAGCAATGTGCAGTACAACAAAAAGATGGTGTTTTTGGAAAATTAAACCATGTAAACCTATTCTGATATAACCTCTAAATAGGGCTGGGCGATATAGAGAAAATCAGATATCACGATATTCTTGACCAAATACCTTGATATCGATTGACGGCGATATTCTAGGGTTGACAATTGGTGCTCTAACAAAATATCTTCATACTTAGATTTTAGATAAATAATCATCAGTAATGTGGATGTAATGTCTAAGTGGGGAAAAGGCAAATAATAGAACAGCTACAACAGTCTGGTAAGTTCACAAGAGTACATCACTTTACTGTAATGCAGCCTTTAAAACCAGTAAAAGACAGCACTTATGTCATATCACGATATTACGATATCCAAAATCTAAGACGACAACTGGTCTCATATCATGATATCGATATAATATCGATATATTGCCCAGCCCTACCTCTAAATACAATTATGAACCTGAAAATGAGCATAATATGAGCACTTTAATTCAATGCATTGTACACATTTCCTCCAGGGCAGCATGTCAGGCTCACAAATGGCTTCTTGCTTTAACCCCTGCGTATGCCCTGAGTGCATACAATTTCACTTTTGCTCCGGCATATATGTAGATGATCGTGTGTGTGTGTGTGTGTGTGTGTCTCGTTTTCTCTTGTCCAGGCAATAACCACTCCAGCCATGGCAGTGAGCCACATCATGTTGGAAGCCTACAAGAAATACATCCTGGTGTCACTCATTCTCCACGGCAAAGTGCAGCCGCTGCCCAAATACACCTCACAGATAGTAGGGAGGTTCATCAAGGTAAGGCCAAGTAGCACGGATGGAAGGAGTAGTATTAGGGCCTTGCTGTTTTCGCTTCCAGCGGTTACCTTTACATCTGCAGACGTGTCAGTAACCGGATTTTCAGCTGATGCAAGGCAGCTCATTATAACCCTGTTAGAATAACCAATGAAACTAATGCAGTAAAGCACTGTTCGCACGGGACTAGTATTACCAGTCGACCTAATGCTATTTAGAAATCCCCATCTCAAATTTACTGACATTATCCCTACGGTTTGGTACCAAACTCTGTACTTTTTTAGGTACCAACCGAATTACGTCAGTACTACCGATTCACTTTAAATCAAATGGTGCCAAATTTCGATACGCCCAGAGTGCATAAGCACAAGCTTATCTGTCCTCTCTGCATGTTGACCAACTCCGACACACACACACTCAGAGCTGCGGTGCGTTGACAGGGCGAAACAACGTTGACTTTGTTTAAGTCAGTTTTTTTATATTTATACCATGTGTATATGTAACTAAATGAGCTGTTAACAGCCAATGCCCACGAGTGGTTCCACTGTGGCCAGCTTTTTTCTTCGCTTCCAGACAGAGTGTCCCTGCGTGTGCCAAATCCTATTCATCCTAATCCAACTTCAGGGACTTAATAATAATAATAATAATAATAACAGTGTGTTGATTGCAGTGTGAATACACTGTAAAACCAAGTGAAGATCTAGTTCCTACAGTTGATCATTGGTTGTGTGCCATTAAGTAATTGCTTTTCCTCTGTGTCCTTTTCTCTTTGTTTTTCTCTTCCCGCTGCCCTTAGCCCCTGAGCAATGCATACCACGAGATGGCTCAGGTCTACACCACCAACAACCCGGCCGAGTTGCGCGGCGTGGTAAACAAACACAGCGAGACCTTCGCACGAGACAGCAACACAGGCCTGGTCAAACAGTGCCTCTCCTCCCTCTACAAGAAGAACATCCAGAGGCTAACAAAGGTGGACGCGCTTGTGTGTTCTTGTATTCTTAATGCAAGCCGGATGTTTTCCCAAGGAAATATGAGTGAAATTGATCCACTCCTTACTACTGCATGTGGTGAAGGATTGAACTGTATCGTATAACCGCTGTTTGGATTTGGGTTAAGGATTAAATTAAGTTTAGTCCGAGGGATATGGCATGTATACCCAACGTTTTAAAGCTTTAGTGCGTAACTTTTTCATATTAATAAACGTCCGTTAAATTCAAGCCGTTGCCAAATGAGTTGCTACAAAGCTAATTAAGACCATCAGCTCCACTCAACTCTCTCTGGATTTCTCAGTATGACTGTGTTCAGAAGATTGTCATTAGGAGACTTTCCCGCGCAGAAACTCAAGTGAAGATAATGACCTCTTCTGAAGAGTCCATCATGTTTATTTAATCCTCCATGTCCTCCTTGGCTACTACAATAAAGGAAAGGGAAAAAGCGGGACATTACATTTAACACCCTGTTACAAACACTTAACACAACTTCGCTTTGATTTGTCTATATATTTTTTTTTAAATGCTTTGCTACAGTTGGCTGGTGCAATATTTTGCTTTTAAATCGAGCTGTGTTATCTTTAATCAACCGAATGCAAAGATCCCACAAACGCTCAACCAAAGAAAAGTAACCGTACATAATGTTACACTCATAGGGTTCAGCAGATCTTTTGTCTAATCTGTTTTAATATCACTCCATGCGTCTCCTGCAGACCTTTCTGACACTGTCTTTGCAAGACATGGCGAGTCGAGTGCAGCTGTCTGGCCCCCTGGAAGCAGAGAAATACGTCTTACACATGGTGAGTTGGTCCGGTAGGTAGGATTGCGAAGATCCAGGACTTACTCAGTCTCTCCCCCCTTTCTGCTAAAGCCGCACTACAGGCTGTAGGTGGTGCCAGAGGAGACAGATTTTTTTCTAATTACCTCTTTAATGTAGTTCTACTGGAACATAGGGTCAGTTTCAGCAAATACGACAGAAAGTTAGTTTTATAAGTCTTACCTACTGCACCTTTTAACCTAAAATCAAAAGCAATGTTTCAACGCTCCTCGTCGTGCTTCCGTTGCAGATTGAAGACGGTGAGATCTACGCTAGCATTAACCAAAAGGACGGCATGGTCTGCTTCCACGACAACCCCGAAAAATACAACAACCCGGCAATGCTCCACAAAATTGACCAAGAGGTGAGAACGTCCAACTCTCGTTTGCAGCCTCGTCTTTTGCTTTGCATGACGTCCTATCATGATGCTATGTTATGTAACTACTTTTAAAGGGAAGCTTTTGTTATTGTTTTCTCCTTTTCAGATGTTGAAATGTATAGAGCTGGATGAGAAACTAAAGTCTATGGATCAAGAAATCACAGTAAACCCACAATTTGTGCAGAAGGTGAGGCAATCAAATAATATCTAAAGATTTTTTTGTGCGTGGATGTATTTTGCTTTGTAGAATCTCAACATATCTTTCCTTGTGAATATCGTGGGTTTTTAGCTTGTGGCTCATTGCTAAATTAACAATTTTACTCATGGTGAAAATATGCTTTATATGTGGTAGAATCATTTTATATTATTCTACATGATCAAAGGAATGACCACAGTGTAGTACAACGGTAGCTAATGTTGGAATCGGTAAAAAAAAAATGCTTTTTTTTCGTATTTCGGTGCATTCCCACTGCACATACCGGTATACTAATCAAAAGCTTGAAGAAGTCGATGGTTATATCTTTCAAGGTTTTGTACCAAGAAGGAGGTTTATTGAGAGGATAAATTATCTGAGTACACCCTTAAATGAACACGCCGACTTATTGGGACTTTGTCTTATTCACCGTATGACCCAGAGTTAGATACAGAGGCGCTCATAAGTCTATGAACCCATGCTAAAGTTGACTAAAAAGAGGAATACAAAAAATCATCTTTTTGAAATTGATCTTGTTGCCTTAATAAAAAAAAGGAAAAATCCAACCTTTAAGGACACCAATTTTCTTTGTGAATGAATTATGTATCGTAAATAAATAAATGTTCTTCCTTTTAAAATACAGGGGGCATAAGTATACACACCACTATGTTAAACTCGCATAGAGGCAGGCAGATTTAGATTTTTAAAGGCCAGTTATTTCATGGATCCCACATCATCACATACCCTTCACCATACCTAGAGACTGGCATGGGGTACTTTCCTTAAAATCATCTCTCAATGCAAATCAAACCAGCTATTAGGCTAACTGAAATCAAATCATGCCAATCTCTAGGTATGGTGAAGGCTATGTGATGATGTGGGGCTATTTTAATTCCAAAAGCCAAGGGAACTTTATCAGGATGCATAGTATCCTGGATCCATGAAATAACTGGCCTTTAAAAATAAAAATAATACTTGTGCCCCCTGTATTTTAAGGAAGAACATTTATTTATTTACGATGCATTATTCATTCACAAACAAAATGAGTGTCCTTAAAGGTCGGATTTTTCCTCATTTTAATTAAGGCATTACGATTTCCAAAAGATTATTTTTTTATTTTTTTTTATTTTTTTATTCCTCTTTTTAGTCAACTTTAGCATGGGTTCATAAAGTTGCTAAGGAAGGGTATGTATGGACTTATCTAACTCTGGGGGATACGGTGAATAAGACAAAGTCCCAATAAGTCAGCGTTTTCCTTTTTAAAATCTGGAACACGCACTGATAAAGTTTTTCGTTTCCCCAGCAAAGATATCCAGATAATTCAGTCGTAAACCTGCTCCCTTGAAGAACTAAACTATCGGCCATTGTTTGTGGATACGCAGCAGGAACAGGTTTTTAAGTTATTGCCGGTCAAGCAGCATTTTATTTTTATTTTTAACCTGTGACGCTTTTGTTTTCCAGAGTATGGGATCGCAGGAGGACGATGTTGGTAGCAAAACATCAAGTTATTCCTGAGGGGCCTTGGACAGGGAGAGAACGCCGCAGCCGCCCAACCCGTTCTTCCCAGGATGAGTTGGATTTTTTTAAAAGAGGAAAACAAACAAACAAACATTCTATTGCATAAGGACATTGGTCAAGGAAAATCTAATTGTGTGGAATGATGATACATTTGGTTATTCTTTCTTCACAGTGTCTTAAGGATAACAAATTATCCTTACAGAAAAGAAAAAAAAAAAAAATTACCATTTTTGTCAGTGTTTTATTTATCAATGTTCAGGTTGGAGCGCCACTGCTACATTAACAGAAACCACAATAATAAAAACTGGACTTATTTGTTCCAAACGTATGTGTGAATAATCTCACTGTTTGTATTGGATCTGCTGCATGATGGCCGTTAACGAGAGGGGCCTCACATGAGGTAAAAACGTCTATGACTGACGAGGGATATATTCTACATTTTTGTACAGACTGCAATCACCGTTTTCCTCTCACTTCTTTTGGGTAGAATGCAGATAACTATCAATAGCAAATCTGTACACATGGACATGCCCTTTGACCAAACTCGGCACAATGGAGGAGTCATTCACAATCTGGTGCACTGTTTTGTTGTTTTTTTTCCTTTCCTTTATTATTAATTTTTTTTTTTTTAGGTTGGATCCACTAGAGGTCGTTAGAGCACTGTATAGAAACCCGTTTAGACAGCTTGTTATTACAAGAGGTGAAGTCAACAGATGAAACCAAACTGTCATGTCATTTGGGAGCTTGAGCTTTTGCGATTGTGGATCTGTTAATAATAAATTGTTTAAGAATTATAGTTCTGGGTTTCATGCCTTCTCATCCCTTTTGGTTCGACGTGTACTTTTATTAAGACTGATTGGAACTCCCGTCCACTCTTTGCTGCTCTTTGTCACATTATAACGCTCTTTATTGATACAATGAAGCTGATTTATGTTTCAGCCAATGAACGTCCTCGTACAGACGGATGTGGTTTTGCCGGAAAATTGCACCAATCGCGACGCAGCACCCACTTCACGGAGGCGGGACGTAACCGTAAAAAAGAAAATTGGCACACGCCAATCAGGCGCAGCACTCGCCACTCATTGGTCCGTCGTTGTGAATGAGGTGGGTCTTGACGACACACCGTGTCGAGCCACTGTTGAAATTCCAGTGCTAACCAACTTTAGCCAGCTTGCTAACATGTAATTCAGCTAATGTGAAGAACTACATATACAGCGCTAATCTGGATTTTAATGCAAAAAAATAATATTTTATTGCCAATATAACAATATTGTAAAAATCGTCTCGATGATTGCTACTGCGCGTGTCTCCTTAACTGCAACCAGGACATGTCCAGTTAGCCAGAACACAGCAATCGGTGGATAACGAACCTGGCAAGCTAGCCGAGCCAAGCCAAGCCAAGCCAGCCAGACCGCTTCTACTGTATGGAAAGCCAACGAGGTCTGCGTTGAGGGATTTTGACAGGTTTCATCCACCCAGAGGACAATTAAAAAGCCGGTTGCAGTGACTACAATGAGTCCCGCGGGCTGCCCCCATGTCAACGGCTTCAAAGTGGACAACTGGAAGCAGAACCTGAGGGTTATTTATCAGTGTTTCGTGTGGAGTGGTTCAGCCGAGACCAGAAAACGCAAGGTAACAAAAGTGACAAGCGGGAGACGAGTGGTCAGGGAAAGGGACCCCCTAAAACGTAGCTGGCTACGCCAGACTTTACTGCGTTTGTGTTATGTGTGAGCTGCAAGCTGGCGTCCCGTGCGTGGACACTTCTTCCCCCCCGCTCTTTCCAAAACAACACACACAAACATCCGACACTGTGAATGCCAAAGTACTTGTTTGCTCTCAGTCAAAGACTACCCCCTAACGCTCTAGTTTTTTTTTCCCCATGGTATTTATCGGGCAAGAACTAGCCTACATAGCAGCCACAACACCTGACGGGACTCGCCACAGCTGCACAGCAGACCAAAGTGAAGCAAACTACGAGCATCACCGTGGTAACCCCACGTCCAGCCGACCGCTAGCTTACTTCAAAAGCTAGCTAGAGAGACCGCAATTCTAGATTAGAAAGCTCCACTGGCTCCACTTCCTTCCTTCCACCAGCATTACACGGTGCCATTTCCTCGCTTTAGAGGGGCAATAATAACTTGTTTTAAAACTAAGCTTACCCTCGTGCAGTTTAGTGTCACAAGTTATTATCCAAAAACTGAACGTCCCAAATGGGTCTTATTTGAGACCGGGTAGGGGCTAGGGTTTTAGGGTAGCACAGGTGGTTTAGCAGGTTCATAATTACTTAAGGACATTGTATGGGCGAATTTGGGACGCTAAACTGCACGTATACTGCTTACTGTCTACCTGTTCTCCTGCAGACTCTAAGCAATTAACGACAGAGGTGTGTGTGTGTGTGTGTGTGTGTGTGTGTGTGTGTGTGTGTGTGTGTGTGTGTGTGTGTGTGTGTGTGTGTGTGTGTGTGTGTAATCAGTCAGCCTCTCTTTCACATGGGTACAGTTTGTTCGCATTCTTTAGAGAGGGAGCAACCCATTTTATTGAGTCCTGGATGCAGAGCAGATTTGCACAATATTAGCAGCATGTTGTTGTGCATGTATCTTCAATGTGTGTGTGCGCGCGCGTGCTTCGGCTGCCTACATGCATCCTGCACTCGAATGGGCTCTGGGACAACCCCATCCCTCCCCCCACCCTGTCATCTGTCATTGGATCAGTGGGGAGCTTGTAGTCCAGGAAGCACGTTTACTGAAATAAATGGTGTAAATATTAGCAGGGTCTCCTCCTGCCCCACCACACCCCTACCCTAAAGAGCAGACAAGGCTGGTAAAAGGGCTCACATCCCTCCTGGGCATTACCTCCCTATGGCAGTGCATTCTTATTGACATAGATCGTGGCTCAGTTTTCCACTGGGATGGAAGCATGCGGCCCACAGGAAGCCCTTACACATTTTAGTTATTCTTTCTTTTTCTTCAATGTGGCACTTACTCTAAAATGTCTCTGAAGAATGTGATTACACATCTTTTGGCACTTAGATAAAGAGGGTGATTGATGTTTTCCCATCCCATTCATTAGTCATTTTCCAGTTTAACCTGAGCTCCAGCCTCCAGCATATATGCTTCACTTTGTTTGTCTGTATGGAAGCGATCTCAAGACCCATTATGCTTATGTACTGTATAATGCTTTATCAGCCTCTGGGGGGAATACCATGTGTTTACCCAGCTATTCCAATCTAGATGCTCCTATTGAACCCCTCCGGGTTAACTGTAGCGGTGCTGTTTCTATGGCTACTACAGGAGAGAAAGACAAATGTTTTGTATCCGTCACTATCCCACGAAAAAAAAAATCATTGCTCTACTCTGCATACGTTTTTGGCAGTTCACTCCCATAATCTTGAAGTGGAAGTTGCCATCTTTCCCTCTCCAGTCGATGCCGGCGTTACCTCTTGTGTCGGCCATGGATATTCACGATCAACCTCTCGGACACAGATGGAATTTTAAAGATTATTTTTTGGGGCATTTTCGGCCTTTATTTTGACAGGACAGCTGAAGACATGAAAGGGGGGTGAATGACATGCGTAAACCTCTATATATATGGTCGGTCATTCAGATGTGATCAGTCACCTCTTGGGATTGATCGACTAAAGACTGGAGATTTTGAATTGTCGTGGTTAACGAATGCTTAAAATTCAATCTGCGGGCGCCCGGATAGCTCAGTTGGTAGAGCAGGTGCCCGCAGATTGAATTTTAAGTATTCGTTAACCACGACAATTCAAAATCTCCAGTCTTTAGTCGGTCAATCCCAAGAGGTGACTGATCACATCTGAATGACCGTTGCATTGGATATTACCAGTCCACCACGAAACAAATGTATGTTTCTCAAGATAACTGCAATGGAGCACAATGACTGGAGCCTTGCAGGATAATGCATTCTATTTTCCCCAATGCTATAACAATGCATTATGCCACAAGTAAATTCATAATAACTCATCCTCCATGTTTCATTTGCAAATAATCTCACTTGTTCAGCTTAGGTAGGAGCAGCACGTTGAATACGTGTGCGCCAAGCTGCCACAAAATAGATGATGTTGCACTCGGCTGACAGTGCGATAATGTCCTCACTTACACTTCTAACCAGGATCTTTCCAGCCCATTACCCTCTGCTGCTCTTCTCGCGTAACATCCTGCCGGCAGATGGCTCGTCCCTGACATGGCAGCGCTCGCAGAAAAATGACATGGACAGAGCTTGGAGAGTTAGGAAGACCACAAGGCATTACTGAGCATGTGGCCTGTTTAGTTAGAACATGGCCAGTGTGCTAAAGCAGAACTAATGTATGTCCATGACTTAGGTCTGGGTACCGAATTCAATACTGTTGAGGCAGAGACCTGCAGAGAATTGCCCCCTTTTAGTATCGAGTATCGAAAAAATGGCTCCCTTTTTTCACAGCAGACATGTTGACATGTCATAGTGGGAAAAGCACAGTTGTATTCAGAACCATTAACGATGGCTGCATTCCACTTAGGAGAGGCCCTGGTATTGGGCATGCTGACTCACTGAAATAGCTTACTGGGACACTTGATGGAATTGAGCCATCGTTAAGGTTATCAGTTTCAGCTTTTTTTTTTTTTTTTGCTTTTCCTGCTATGACAAGTCAAAAAATGTCTGCTGTGGAAAAAGGTCCATACCCAGTTTCAATACCTAAGGTGCAACTCTCATCAGCAACAGTGAGCCAATAAGCATGCAGCATGCTTCTAGCAAGATCTTATATGCTGGTAATTGGCAGTCTAACGTTGTTCGTCGAAGAAACGTGCATGGAAAACCCTAGGTGCTACGGCTCATGTAGTAGGAGCAGAAAAATAAACAAAAGGACTTGTGCCTTAATGTTGTAATTGTCTATATCCACGACGTTCCACTTCCAGGATTTCTCCGGTGTCGCAGGAAAATTCCCGGGGGATGTCCTTCTTTTCGCCGATGTCCGTTTCCTTCCTCTTCCTTTGTGTTGGCGTTGTAACCTCCGGTGGATTTGTGAGGACTATGGTTAACTGCTCCTCAGACCTCTGCAGGGTTAATCCAGACAGCTAGCTAGACTGTCCAATCTGAGTTTTCTGTAGCCCGACTAAAACAACTTTTGAACGTACACATGTTCCACCAAAACAAGTTCCTTCCCGAGGCTATTCTGCAGCGGCAACGTGGCTCCGCCCGGTGCTTAGCACCGCCCAAGACGACTGTGATTGGTTTAAAGAAATGCCAATAAACCAGAGCACGTTTTTTTTTCTCCCATCCCGGAATGCTGTCTGTGGACTAGCCAGACCCTCCTTTGCAGCGCTGTGGAGGAAGGTGTGGCAAAGCGAGACTACTCCATGTGGGACTGACTCCTGTTGCCATGACAGCAGAGGATGTAAGGTTGTCACATTCCTACATGAATACAATGTTCTCCAGAGGTCCAGAGAAGTAAACATGAACCTGCCAGTTGGAAGAACGAGTGAGGGGGGGGCATTGTTGCATATTGATACCTTTTTTTTTTTTTTTAATAATTCATGTGCTGTCTAAGCACTTACTCATGGAGGGGTGTGTGTGTGACTGGAATAAGAATAACTGTTTTTTGGTTCTCATTCCATTTTTGCATCCATGTCTAGGCTGGCATGTCAAGTTCTGCGTAAAATCTACACCGTGGCTACGTACTAGAGGCTGCATGATACATCGACACCTTATCGTTATCGCGATATCACGTTACGCGACATTATATCGAAAGTGTCGCGATAAGTATGTGATATTTAGTTTATTTTGTGGAGCGCTGCGTCCCGTCCGTTGGCTGTGAGGCTTAGTTGAGTTGGCTTTAGAGCTCGCCTGAAACGCTACAATGATCATCATTTCGTTGGCCAGTTACCGTGCCACTTGCACACGTTAGTGCACGTCAGCGCACGGGGTCACTACATGACAAACTCTATGGAGCGTACCACGGGTGTGCATATTTGGACAGAGTGACAGTGTGAGTGAAGAAATAGATACAGACAAAACGGAACGAATCAGAGGAGAGAAAGAAAAGTTATGTCCTGTTCTCTTTATTTATATATTCCAGGTCATGTTTGTAAATGAGAAGTTGTTCTCAAACAGTTTACCTGGATAAATAAAGGTTTAAAAAAAAAAAAAAGAATACTGAACAACCGGTACAACATGTCCTGTTCTCTTTATTTATTTATATATTTTATACTGAACAACCAGTACAACATGTCCTGTTCTGTAGACATGGTCCTTATTTATTTATTTATGTATGTATGTATGTATCCATGTTGGACCAGTCCACTATGACTGTCAGTTGAAATAAACCTTGTGTCGTATTTGTATGTATATGTTTAAAAATATTGAAATTAGTATCGATATCGCAGTATTCATAATTGATATCGCAATATATCACAACCGATACCGAAGGTACGTGGAGACATGAACCTACGCCGGACCCTACGCCGTAGCCTGACGTGCAGCCTGTCGAAAAATGTGACTACACGTCGCGGTGACGCATGTCGGGGCTTGGTAGCGTCGCACCCCCCCCCCTCCCCCCAAGACTCATTTCCTGGTTCTCCTTCTCCATTAAACCACATGATATCAAGGAGAGAGTTACCGTTTCCCGCTGTAGTACTCGCTCCGAAGCTAATCCCTGTCACTCTCTCACTTTCTCCCTCGCTCTACCACACACTCCTCTCACACACACACACAAACACACGCCGGTTCAACACACACACACCAATGTGCAAGTATAAACTTCAGGCCACTTACGTCTGCTACGGCGAAAGCTCTGCGTGGAGCCTATCCCTGTGAACCATAAATCACGCTTAAGTCAGAGGTTACAGATAAAACCATCTAAATAGCCTATATTCAGAAAGTCATGTAATATTGTAAATCTCTTTATTTTATTATTTATTATATCCATAAGGCAACATTTTCAATTCAATTTCAATTTTATTTATAGTATCAAATCATTACAAGAGTTATCTCGAGACACTTTACAGATAGAGTAGTCTAGACCACACTATAATTTACAAAGCCCCAACAATTCCAGCAATTCCAGTAATTCCAGTAATTCCCTCAGTAATTTTCCAGATCAACACCGTGCTTCAGACTATTCCAGGTTGAATTTGACATGTACTTTGAGTCTCTTAAGTTGGTGTCCAATAAGAAAAGCTATCTTAAAGGGATACGCCACTGTTTGTTGAAATAGGGCTGATCACGGTCTCCCCTAGCTGTAGATAGGTGGGCCAACGCATTGTTTGTGCATGCATCATCTTAGTCCGGTGCAACACCAGCAGTTAGCTTAGCGTAGTGAAAGGAATCCTATGTTGCCGGTTAGCATGTTGTGAGTAAAAGTGAGCCAACAAAAGACAAAAAAAAAACAACCTAATTACTTGCACTGAGACAAAAAATGCGTTGGCCCACCTATCTACAGCCAGGGTAGACACTGATAAGCCCTATTTCAACAAACTGTGGTGTATTCCTTTAATATCTGATGTCTATTCAAATTTCTTTAAGTGCTCCTGCTGTCTATATTATTAACGCAGTTCGTCTGTCACTTTTGTACCTTTTTTTTGTTTTTGTATTTTAGATACTTACTGTCATACTATATTATTTGCACATATTTTTTGAATATTTTTATTTGATTACGAACTGTGATGACTGAATATCTGTAATATAGTTCCCAGTTTGTATATACGGTTAGCAGAAGACATTTTGTGAACACATTGGACAGAATTTGACATTGCAATCAACCATTTGCAGTTGGCATCTACAATTTCAAATATCCCCTTCTCTTAGATTTTCTCCTTTGCCCTCATGCCTTCTTCCATCTCCTCCTTTCTCCCTCCGGTCTTTCTCTTCTTTTCCCTCCTCTCTTCTTTTTCTTCCACGCATTGCTCATTTCTTCTCACCTGCTCATATTCATGCTGGCTCATTGGCATGCCAGCTTCTCATCTGCATGCTTTTGAACCACACTATCAACCCTCCATCCACAGTCACCCCCCCCACACCCTCATCTCGTCTTTCCAACATCACACTGTCGACTATCAAACAGAATATATAGGATACTGTATGTATTATTCATGATGCAATTTAGGTTTACACATGCATCTTAAATGGTCACCATGGGCTTCGTTAGCCATCATAGCAGCAAAGAAATCAAGAGAAAACGCATAAGGGCCTGAGTTTGTTTTTTTTTTTAAGCAAAGTCAGGGCTGGCCCTTACAAATGACTACATTTCATTACATCGTAACTGAAGAGACATTTGACATTTTGAAATGTCAAAAAAAAACAAAAAAACTCTGTCCACCACAACTTCCTATGCGTGTACTGTAGATCTCCCTGCTGTGGTTGAATGGCCATTTTTAAATTACATGGTGCATTAGAGTACTATGCGAACAATTGTGGTAATAATTCCCTTTGTCTCTCTGTTAATGCCTCCCTGCTCCCTCTCTGTCCCCCCCCCCTCTCCCTCTCTCTCTTCCAGGCCAAGTCGTGTATCTGCCACATGTGCGGTGCCCACCTCAACAGACTCCACTCATGCCTCTACTGCGTCTTCTTCGCCTGCTTTGCCAAAAAACACATCCACGAGCACGCCAAGAGCAAAAGGCATAACCTAGGTATGGCAAACGCACACTTCTGGGCCTGTGTTTCATACTGCGTTCATCAGTAGTATGCAGGATGAAACAAATAGTTTTATTCTGCAGTATGCTAGGCCAGGCTGATCCTTTGAACAAGCTCTTTAAAGCACTGGGCAAACAATTAATAAAAAAGAACTCACACCACCATTGCAAATGAAAAATATAACAATTTTTGTTTGTTTACTTGATAAGATGCTGAAAATGTAAGAAACTAAAACTTAATTTCTTACATCTTAATTTATGTGAAATAAGCAAATGAAACATACACTAGTTATGAACTGAAATATTAAATCTAATGTATTTAAAGGATGCACGATATATCGACTAAATATCGTAATCTTGCACTTTTGTCTCGTTGTGCAGTATCAATATCGAAAATGTACCAAAAAGTATGTGATATTCTGTGTTATGATCAATTTAGAGCCGGCATATTTCATTGGCCAGCATTACAACCAACCTCTCTCCTCATCTCAAAAACCTCCACAAGACACTTTACGATGAGTGCATAGTACAGGGTTTCCACGGGGTCTTAAAAAGTCTAAAATTTCAAAATCACAATTTAAGGCCTTAAAGTGGCCATATTATGAAAACAATCATTGTGTCTCTGGTGCTTCCACACGCATACAAACTTGCAATGTGCAATCAAAGATAGTACAGAAGAAAAGATGTCTCACTCTTTAGCTAAAACAGAGACCTGAACACAAGGTGACAAGAGGAGCTGCAGCAATGTGCAGTACAACAAAAATATGGTGTTTTTTTTGAAAATTAAACCATGTAAACCTATTCTGGTACAACCTTAAAATACAATTATGAACCTGAAAATGAGCATAATATGGCCACTTTAAGTTAGTTATATATTGGACGTTGCCTAGCTGTGACATAGTTGTGGTTTTGTTATGCATTTAAGGAAAATAATCAAGAGGAACAGAGAGAGAGCTATAACGCAACCTGGTGCAACATAATTGCAACTCAGTCTAAAGACTTGGTCTCGTGGGGGATTCGAATGTCACCTGTGTATTTGGCCTCATGTAGCCCATTAGGACTTGTGCCTTAATGTTGTAATTGCATAATATGGGCGCTTTAAAACGTCTCTTACATTTAGTGGAGTATTGTGTAATTTTCCCACTTCCATGTAACGCTACATCTAATGCTCCCACAGCGCTTTAGAATGTTGTTTTTATTTTGATTCCGTTGTGTTGTAGTTCTTTCTTTCGCTATTCAAAATATAATCTGCTGTATTACGACTACAAATGAGACGAACACACAACTTACATTGCAGCCAGTCAGTTTCCGTGGTATTACAAGACTGTACAACAGACGTAAAACGGATTTTCTTCTTCAGCTGTGGTTGGAAGTGCACGTTTAGCGATACTTTGTTGTGATATAGGTCTTAAATTTCATTCATAATGGTCTTTAAAAAGTCTTAAATTTGACTTGGTAAAACCTGCAGAAACCCTGTAGTAATATACCGAAAAAAAAATCTTTATGTATTTATTCAGGCTCTACTTTCAGTTTAAATGAGCCCTTGTGTTAAAAAACCTGTTTTGATATTCTATAAATGTACGTATTTTTTTTTATATACGTTCAAGAATATTGAAATAGATATCGACATCGCAAAATTCATGCTCAATATCGCAATATAACATTTTGTCAATATTGTGCAACCCTACTGTATATGTATATGTTACAATTTATTTCGACGCTGCTCTCCTGTGGGGGTGGGTGGGTGTGTCCGGTCAGCGAGCTTGTTACGTTACGCCCGCAATCTCTTGTGTAGCATTATAACTTGGACAAACGAAACGGGGAAATAATAAACGCCTCTTGTCCGCGAGTCTCCTGAGAGAGTTCCAGCCAGCTCACGGCGGGGTCTGTCGGTCGAAGGTGGACAGGCCGACAGGCAAGCCAGCCAGTGACCCCCCCCCCCCCCCCCCTCCCCGATTTCGAAAACGGCGACTCTCATCCACAACGGCAATCGCAGGTGCAGTAGGGGCAGGTGTGCTTGGAGGGCTCTGATGGTGTAACACCAGGCACCCAGACCTGCTATTAGCCCCCTTAGCTTAAAGGAGTTGGTCCCTGCCTCCTAAACAGACACGCTAATAGTATAAACACAATGCAAACACACACACACACAAACTGTGTAATGTTTTTTTCTCGAAAAACAAAGGCTGCTAAAAGGGCTAATTATACACTTGAGTATAGCTAATGAAGATGTAGCTCGGTGTGATTGCATAAAGCGCTGACTGTTCAGAAGTGTGTGTGTGTGTGTGTGTGTGTGTGTGTGTGTGTGTGTGTGTGTGTGTGCGCGTGTGTATTTAAGCTTTAAAGGGTTATTTAGTTTTTTTTCAACGTGTGTCACAAACCGGCTCATGGCCTGTGGCAAAGAATGAGGGGACACCAACAACAAGTATAGGCCAAACAAGCAAATGCTTTATTGTAAATCAAAACTATTAACTTTAAACAAAGAAAAGGGAATGAGGTGTGAGAATGTCATAATGTAAGGTGTCTGTAAAGTGCATGGGTGAGTGAGTCTGTATGTGTGTAAATGACTGAATGGAAACTAAGTAAAACTATAAAGGAACAAACCAAACAGGATCATACCTGGAGGAGCAGAGAGAGAAAACAGAGTGGTTAGAAGCAGCTTAAATACCCTGAGCCCAGGTGGCTCCAATCACTAAACTACCCTCTGCCTGCAGGAGGAACCTCCCCTGCACAGCAGAGGCGGGGTCGTAACACGTGGAAAATCTTTGAATTTGTTCAAGTATTGAGGGAGAACACTGTAGGGGTGGGAATAACCAGAGGACTCACGACACGATATCATCACGATACGATATTATTGTGATTTAAAACCTATCGCAATTTTCTGTGATAGATTGCAATTTATAACCTATTTTCCAACTTCAAATCTGTCCCAATTTCACATTATGTCCCCAAAAAGAAACTTTGTCAACATCTGTTTTATCTAAAAAGATGCATTTCTCGGTTTGTTCATCTCCCTTCAATTTTATTGCCGCAAAATGGGACTGTCAAGCAGACAAACTGACCAACCCATATATATAATAATAGATCGATACTTGGCGTGTGTGTCGATACAGTATTGCCACAGAAAATATTGCGATACTGTGCTGTATCGATTTTTACCCCCCCCCAACAGCAGCCGCGATACAGGCTGCAATGTAATCTACTGTATGGGGCAAATGTGCATCGTCAGTTTCCGTCCACTAGAAGTGCTGTTTTTACCACTGACAGGCTCCGAAGTTTCTGACGATTTTACGGAAAGGATCCCTTGAGAGAGAGAGAGATCTTTTTGTCAAAGAGTAAGATCGAAACAGCCACAAAATCGCAATAGCCAAACCCACCATACTCCCTGTAAATAAATGATGCTGTTAGCGTGTAAAGAGCCAGCATGGTTCCACAAACCAGAGCGGTGATTGGTGGAACAACGGTAAGACGAACCAAGACTGCTTTTTGTTTTGTTTCGTGTCCGTCGACTTTTGAATGAAGCGTGTTTTACGATGGTAAAATGACTGTTTATTTAGATGGAGTCTGGTCGGTTTGGCGATAGCGATTTTGGGGATGCTTCGTGTTAAACAAAAAAGAATCTTTACGCTTTAACAAAAAAGGTCGACTTCTGTAAGGATCCGTTCCATAATTTTTTTGTCAGCACTTTTATTGGACGTAAATTGAAGGTGCGTGATTGCCCATTATGCAGACTGCAGCGTCGGCCTTGCTTAATACTGAACCAGATTTAAAAAAAAAAAAAAAAAAAGTTATTTCCATCAGTGACTTAGAAACAAAAACATAGGAATATAGGGCCCAGGTTGAAAAAAAGCCAAAGTTACCCTTTAAAGTGCCCATATTATGAAAAAAATCACTTTTTCTGGGATTTGGGGTGTTATTTTGTGTCTCTGGTGCTCCCACACGCATACAAACTTGGGAAAAAAAGTCTCCGGGTGAGCTGTTCAAAATCGGCAGGGCTTTCTACGTCACTAGCTGAAACGAGGTGGCTAACCGTAGCATGCTAGCTCGTTCTGAATGGCAAAACACTGCTACAACACACACTAGTTCACCATCATCTACAAAAGAACTACTTCCATGTCCCTGTTCTGCAGCTATTCCACGCAAAGTTGGAAGTGCGCCCTCGTTTAGAAGAAGTCTCCCGGCTAATCCTGCCTTGTACTGACCGAAGTTGGAGAAACAAACCGCTTAGATGATGTGATCTTACCTAGCTACTGAGCATGTGCGCCTCCCAACAAAGATGTTACAGCAGTGAGAGGTCTCACTCTGTAGCTAAAAGAGACCTGAACACAGGGTAAAAAAGAGGAGCTGCAGCAATGTGCAGTACAACAAAAATATGGTGTTTTTTGAAAATTAAACCATGTAAACCTATTCTGGTACAACCTCAAAATAAAATTATGAACCTGAAAATGAGCATAATATGGCCACTTTAAGTTAGTTATATATTGGACGTTGCCTAGCTGTGACATAGTTGTGGGTTTGTTATGCATTTAAGGAAAATAATCAAGAGGAACAGAGAGAGAGCTATAACGCAACCTGGTGCAACATAATTGCAACTCAGTCTAAAGACTTGGTCTCGTGGGGGATTCGAATGTCACCTGTGTATTTGGCCTCATGTAGCCCATTATAGCAAGCACATGCATTAGTGAACTTCCTAATAAACAAGGTCTGAGGGCCGTCTCGGTGGCTGATTCAATTAAGCACATATACACAAGCTAAGATTCTACGTCATTGTGTAGACGTCCCTGTTTAACCTTAACTCCCAAACCCTTCAAAACATCCATTGGTGTCTGGGTTTATGGGGTTTATTATTACACAAAAATGAGATTTGGCCTCCACCTTGTTTTGACAGGATTATTATTCCAGGTCAGGTACAACACTGCACATCAGTGATTTGAGTGGTAATCTGCATTTGGATTTGTTAAAATATTCTCCCCTTAAATGACCGAGAAGGCTTCTATTTTCAGAGATGCCACGACCACGCTGCGTTCTTCTCACCACAGCCTCGCGTGGAAGTCGCTTTGTTTGGCGAGCGTTCACCGTGAGGAATGGGGAAAGTTGTATTTCAATTTGTCGCTGAATAACAACATTTGCATCAAACAGACACAATCTGGATGGCTCCGGAATTGAACAAAGGGGTGGGTGTTTGCCGAACACCAAGAACCGTTGGCTGCTTTCCCCCCCTCCACTCTACTCCCACAGGGACAGACCACGCGGCCTGTAATAATCACAGCATTGCACACAAATCTCCCAATGATTGCAGAGAAGATTGCTGCGTATTGCCTGATGCAGTCTCGGGCGGAATGTGAAGCCTTGTAAACTACTGTCTAGGTGACATTGACATACACGTACAGATGGGTGACAATTGAAATGATAACACAAGTGTCTCCAGAACAGCATTGATGGTCCTTGACATACTGTAGATTAGAGCTGTCAATCTTCCTATATAATACCATTCAAATTTCTTTTTTTAAATTTTTTTATATTTGAATATTTAATGCTCGAATGGAGCCTGCTATTAACATGTTCTACACTGCTCAGGCTTATGCATCGTCAATGCCATTATCAGCATGTGGTTGTTACACGTTCTGTCCACTAGAGGGACTGCGAACATTAGCCTGGCCTTGAAGGGGACCTGCATCATGGTGCTTTGCATTTCTGGCACACTGCTCTGTTTTAAATTTTCCACCACGAACACACAGCGACAAAATCAACAGAGACCTCTGTAATGTAACGTTATCTAACACGTGTATTGAAGTGGCTCTGTTGTAAAGGCTAATGGTGCTCAGTTAGCACAACTAAAGCCAAACGGTGCTGTCACTACTATTTTAGTGATTTTTAATCAACCAGTGTCTTGCAAGATTGTCACGTTGATGACAATAGAGCTGTTATAAGTAATTAATTAATGAATATATGAAATCAAAGCTAACTCTGACAGCTGTAGGGCAGCTAACGTAAACTTTAGCCATCTCCATGAAGCTACCAGCTAAGCCAACGCTACTATAACTTGCGACGTCGCTCTGAAACAAGAACGAGCTAACTAATGATAACGTAAGCATCGCTCGGTGGATGTCGATTTTAAAGTCATGTAAAACTATTTCCCATTTCCAGCCGCAGCCTGTAACCCATACTAACGTCATAACTAGAGATGGCCCGATACCATTTCTTGCTTCCCGATACAGATTCCAATACCTGAACTTGCGAATCGGCCGATACCGATCCAATACCAGTGTGTCATATATTTTTTATTATGTTTTAACAACTGTATACTACTATCCCTGTATGGATGTGATATTATTTCTATCTCTGTTGTCGGTCTGGCTCAGGTTAAACTCTTTGTAAAACATGAACAAATACAAACAATGAACGCGTTAGAACTTTCTTTTATTATCCAGTTTGACAGTCAGTTATAACAGAAAAAGAATATAAATAAACTACTTACCGATACCAGCGTTTTAGGTGGGATCGGAGCCGATACCGACACTGGTATCGGTATCTGTTCTGATCAAAACGCTGGACCATCTCTAGTTATAACCAGGAGAGAAGCCAGTCACTTCAGTTTATGGCAAAAACCATTCAGTGCTTGTTTTTCATTTAGTGACTTTCGATTTGAATAAAGAATAAAGGTCTATTATTCGTATTTCTTCATTGAAGTTTTCTTTAAAATAGTGTTAAAATGTTTGTCGCGTCTTCGATCTCGTCAACCCAATCTCGTGTCTCGTCTCGTGAGCTGGGTGTCTCGTCACACCCCTAATAGTATACATAATGTGTTGAGTATGTAGTGCAGAGTATGCGATTTCGGACGCAGCCCTGAAATCAAATTCGGAATAATAATAATAGAACATTAGCGTGCATGGAAACGTACTCCCTGAATGGCAGATGTTGAGAATCTGCCTGTTTGTTTTTTATCCTTCGCTCGATGTTATCGCTCAGCTCAGAAAGACCCCCCTCTCTCTCTCTGTGTGTGTGTGTGTGTGTGTGTGTGTGTGTGTGTGTGTGTGTGTGTGTGTGTGTGTGTGTGTGTGTGTGTGTGTGTGTGTGTGTGTGTGTGTGTGTTTTAATTAGGTTAGCTGCTGAATCAAACGCTGCAAAAATAGAGTGAAAAACCGTCTGATACGGAGGGAGAGAAAAGATTTTTAATTTTTTTTTTTTTAATTTTCCAAAAAGGGACAGCTCTCCGCAGACTGACAAGGAGGTAATTAAGTCGTCTTTAACAAACCCTGTGGAATTAGCCTTCATTAAACCCCCAGCCCCTTCTCCTTTCTGCTTCTCCTCCTCCTCCTCTCTCTTGCCTTTCCATCTCTTTCATCTAACCCGTTTTTCAGCGTTTTCACTCCCAGCGATGTTGTGACTGCTGTTTGCGGGCTCGTCCCTGTCTCTATCCTCCTCTGTTTTTGCCCTCCTCCCGTTCCCATGGTTACCCGATTGACCTTGTCGATATCCCGAATTGTAAAAAATGATTTCATCTAATTGCGCTTGTCTTGCTTGCTGTCTGTTCTCTTTTTTCTCTCTCTCCCCTCAAGTTCATTTAAGTTGTGTACTCGAGAGTACTTCCTGCCTTTCTTCCACACCTCCTTACCTTCCTCCATTCTGTCCAGGGCTGCACAGGATGTCGTTATGTTTATCGTCCTCGCGATTAGTGATGCACTGATGTGAAAATTGTGGCCGATACCGATAACCGATATTAATATTTCTGTTATGGCCGATACCGATATTTACCGATGTCGATATCTCTGTAGGATACAAGTGTGTCCTGAATTCACACTATGAATAAGCCAACCAGCCAAGAGTATTCACAATAAACATCTAACTCACTTGAGACCAAGTCACTGTATTCTGTGAACATTGTACAACAGTTCAAAACTTTAAAGTACAGTAGTAGGCCTTAAATGGCCAAAGCCAAAAGTATTGAAAAAGGTAAAATGTGAAAATGGAGCCAGAACAAACTGGACTGAACAGACACTGGCTTTTACAGTCTTCTGAACTGTCAGTACAGTAACTTCCAAGTACTTTAGGGTTAAGCCTAACCCTCAAAATTATAGAAATTGGTGCCTTCTAGGCCGAGATAAACCAGAAAATGTGTTTTTGGCTCATACGGATGAAAGACACCAAATCCCAGAATGCACTTGCTTCGCTGCACTCCACTCCCAAGCCATGCCTACCGTTTACAGACCGACAGTGAGGCAGCATTCAACTCAACCAATATGTGTTTTATTGTCATTTCAACCATATACACTAAACAACATTTCAACGTGGCTCTAATGGTTACACATTTAAAATATATAAAAACGATATACGAAACAGGTGTTTACAGTCCACCAAGCGCTAATGCTTAGTATGCGTTAGCTGAACTTGTGAACGTGTGTGTGCAATAGCTAAATGTAGCCGATTATAAACACAGTTGTAAATTTGCGTGAAATGTATAGCTAATGGTCGGCATTTATTAGTCACAAACTCCCCCAGCAGTTAGCTAGCATTTCGTTGGACACAAGCAGCTAATTAAAGCCCGTGTTAATACAGCCCATGTCCACTCTTACCCGGCAACATGTTTCCACAACAAGAAAAACCGAAGTCTCTGAACTTGCGACGGGAGTTTCGTTGAAGTTGGATGTACTCCAGTTTGTTGTCTAATGAGCAGACACTTGCAACCAGCATTGATGGAACAGGTGGCTGGCTAGCGTTAGCTTTCCACCTAGCTAGGTTAGCTATACTCCAGCCCCTGTTTGCGTTTCACCGCTGAGAATGTCCCCCCATGATCGCTCCGATCCGGCTGCTGCCTGCTCCGGCCGTCGCTGCTGCCCGCTCCGTCCGCCGTGGCTGCCCTCTCCGGCCGCCGCTGCCCGCTGTTCAAACTAACCTGTACGGCGGGCCGCAGCAACCTCTTATTTCCGAACATTCATCTCTCCCCCGCCCACCGAGGGCCGGTGGTTTACTACATTTTCCAGTGTCCCACTTCGCCGGCAGATTCCGTCTAACCAACATCCCCGCCCCCAGACTCGCTGCTGCTGCTTCTTCTTCTTCTGATTTCGGCAGTATAGACGCTGTTAAGCATATTACTGCCCTCCACAGGTCAGATTTAGATCTAAATTCTCACACACGTCAAATACACAGGAATGATTCACATCGGCCCCATTCATCGGCCCTAGTTTGACATCGGAACGATACCGATGTGTAAAAAAATGACCATATCGGCCGATATTATATCGGCGGCCGATATATCGTGCATCACTACTCGCGATATCAACTGCCGCAACACTCGCAAGATTTTTTTT